>CM032452.1:78232281-78698065 GCA_019049505.1 Pachyrhynchus sulphureomaculatus | reverse complement strand
AATGAGGCCCAATCAGGCATTCATTTTGTAGTCGGATATAAAATTCCTTGCTGAATTCAAATATGTATTTAAAAATGTGGGTTCCAGTTTCAGTTTCCACTTTTACTCCTTATAGAGGCCCAACAAAGCGTTGGGCCGAAAATCTGATATCCCTATTCAATTCCCTGGAGAAAATGCTAAAACTTTATCTGCAACATTTTTTCTGAAAATGCCTTCCTGCCAAATTTTTCAGTTGTATTCATCTCTTTTTTAACAAATCTATGATTTCGAATGATAAAACTCTGCACAGTAACATTATTTCAATTTAAAATCTTCCGCTGGTCCCTTTTTAACATGGCGGACTGCCACGTGACCGCTTTGAAACTGAGACCTGATTTTTCCTATAGGTTATCCCTGAATTTCGATACAGTGTTGGATTTCCTGTGGCCGAGTGTTGTGTTTCCTTGTCGCACAATGAAAAATGCCTATAATATTCCCAGAGAAAAACACAAATATTAATTTTTATAGAACTTTTTTTTTTTTATTTAATTGATTCATTTCTGGCATAAAGAACGCTTGATATAATTTGAAGACGTTACTATTTTACTGCTATTTCTATTTCTACTGTACATACTAATTCTATTGGTACCCCAATTTTTTTTTGTTTTCGAATGAGAAGAACTCTTTTTAACACAGTGTACTTGAAGTATGCACCATAATTTTTCTTTTAATAGTTTATATCTTTTAATAACCAAATGCATGTTGTATTTATAAAAAAGAAAAGATGGTTACTTAGACAAGATAAACAACTACTCCTTGTGCATTCACCGTTTTTTTTTCTCATTTTTATTTAAATTTTAAACCGAATTTGGTCGATGGCAAAAACGAAGCGGATCACAGCATCTCATCTTGGCCTATATTGTCAATAAAAATATACACTCAGCAGTGGGTCAAATTTATCTGGAGCGTCCTGTGAGCCTAAGGTCTTTTAACCAATTTAGGAAATATTGTGAACACATTTTAAAAGTACCGGAGGTCTAAGGACAATGGATAACTCGGGCGTGCCGTTTATCAATCACTAAATTACGATATGCCATTTTTCGCTCTACAACTCTGAGCTTATCAGCTAGCCTAGGTGCAAATGATGATGTTCAGCATCTCCCAACACAATTACAACAAAAGCAACGATTTAAGAATCATATTTGAACCTATATTAGTACCCAATAAACCTCGCCATCTTATATGAAATCGTCAACCAAAGAGGCAACAAATTACCAACCCACCAGCTTCCTTCCAAACCTTGAGAGGATTGCTGAGAACAGAAGGGAGGAGAAAACCAGCAGATCTCCATATTCATCTTAAAGAGCAATCTGATTTTCAATCTGAGCATGAGATGACACACCAGACTTGCTCAATAAATTGTAGACTCCTTTGATGAAAGTAATCTAGTGGTGGTAATGTCGAATGTATCCAAGGCATTTGACATGGCCTGACATGAGTAATGTGACCATTTTTTTTTGCGTCAAAACGGGACAACTGATTTTAGGCTTCAAAGCTTCGAGAATTCGTGCATAGTCTTACATAGATGGAGATTGAGTACTTATATAATACAGCCAAAAAGCTATTAGGTAGTCTTGGTGTAGATAATTATGCAAATGACCGCAAATCAAAAATAGACGATAGTAGGTATGTTCTTTACGTTCATAACTTACAACAATCACTGTGGGTTGTGATTGGTTGCGTTAAATCATCTGAGGCCCCCTGCCTTACGACGGGCTGCGTAGTGGTAGGTATCCTGCCTGCCCGCGCCGCTATTGTTTTCGCGGGCTTTTTCGAGTGTCGAGAGTTGAACTTTGTCAAAACGGGACATTTCTGCATTCCGACAACTTCGTTGGGGACAACGGGACACATTGCCTAAAAACGGGATTGTCCCGTTCACAACGGGATGTATGGTCACGTTAGACATGAGGGACTGATACTTAAACTTTTTCTGTTTGGATAAGTAAAAATGCATTGTCTTCCTGGCTAAAAAATCAGGATAGGAAATCTGGCTACCTCTTGATTACATTAAGATATATAAAAAAGAATAATAACACAATTTTCTTTTAATTACATTTCATTGGTTTGGAAAAATAATTTAGAAAGATCGGAGAAAACCTAAAAGAAAAACAGGAAAAATTTCGTGCCCTTTTGTGTTTTGAATGCTGTAGTAGTAAAGTACCATGTGTGCTATCATTATGATCCACATTTTGCACTCTTAGCTCCTCTTGTTACTGCCGCGGCAGTTGCACTTCAGAGATCAGTTGAATATTAACAATAATTCCAACTTGATTCCAGATAATTTTGGTTTACCTGTATATTTGATTGAAAATAAAACATTTTTTTTTTCGCTCTGGAGACTAACTTGTAAATTAGGATGCATACCTTTCCAATCAACTAAGATGGGATGCTGTAAAAAGTTTTGAACTTTAATTATATAAAGAAACAACGTGAAAAAGCATTATTTTTTAAATCTAGAACCTTTAGCTGAATACGGTTACTGGTAAAAACAAGAAAAGTCGACATGAATTCATACTCTCGCCGTAAGTGATGTTTTTGATCGAGATATTTGTGTGGCGTCCGTGAAAAATTCGCAGAAAAAAATACATCGTGCCTTATCGGACGACCGTCGGTAAGTTTTGCTCTTGCATAAAAGTACGAGAGGTACGAGTATAATGGACTACCCAAGTGGATCGACCATCGGTCACTAAACTAGATTATGTCATGTTTCACTCCAACTTCAACGCCATCTGATGTAAAACCATCCAAACTTTTAATTCAAGAGCAACGCCTACTGGCGGGGAAACACGGCTGACCTCGGTATAGAGTCTAAGTCGTTAAATATCATAATACTGTTACAATGTGAGGGATAGTTAAAATATCATTTTGATCCCATAGTAAAGAGACCGTAGTTAGGTTTGCCGTTGTTTTAGCAGGGAACGAACCTTGCTGTTACATACCATATAACTTTATTTGTGGAGAATTAAAACGTAACCATCCTATACCAATTTGATGTTAAAACAATTATATACCATTTTCCGATCTTGACAAATAAATCGTTAATACAAAAGAAAAGAACCTTATAACAGGACTCTTAACTACATAATATCGTTGTTCTCGAATTTTTGCCACTAACTGTACACCTTTTTTTTTAATTTATAGCAACTTTAAAAATATTGGCTTGTTTAGCTGCTTGATACTTTAGTTATTCTAAAATAAAAACGAAACATTTTTTTATTTGGAATTAGTTTCTTGTTTTGTGTTCATGGGTTTGTCTAAGACTTTCTATACACTAGCTATATCACAGCCTTGTTTGAAAATTAAATTAAACAATTTTATCATCTCTGAATAATTGTTTTTAAAAAAGTATTAAAATTTTTATTTATAAAATGAAACTCTGGCTTAAATTATTTAAATGTTACTAATATATTGCTAATACCATACTGCAATTTCGATTTTAATTTGTTTAAGATAGAGATAATTAATTAATTGATTAATACATTTTATAAAAAAAAAAACAAAGTAATTAATAGTTCATTTTTTTAATTAAATTGTTATAGTGCTACATTTTACTGACACATCGTACATTATTATATCATTTGCAGCTTAAAATGCGGGTTAGATAAAATAGTGAATCGCTGGAATTTTAACATTTGTTCGTCGCTTCGTTCACATGAGTTTGAGAACATGACTTGGTATCGGCATGCTAAACGTGTTTATGCGGATTATATTTTATGTTTTAACTGTAACTTCTTAAGTAACAGAATACCATTTAACGTTGATAGTAAGCTGTCGAGACAACTTAACAAGTTGTTTTTAGTAAATTGTTAGCAAGTAAAAAAAGTTTTTTAAATTTTGACGACACAAAAGTCATTAATAAAGATCCGAGAGATTTTTATTAATGTTAACTATAGAGGTAGGTCATATTTTCACATATAGACACGTCGTATGTATAATTTATATTAATGTTAAAGGGCCAAAAGAAAGAGCAAGAATATTTATTTGTACAAAAAGCAGTAACTTAGCGGAGGGGCGTTTTTTATGCATTGATGGATCCTGTTTTCGTTTTATTGACATTAGCAATATATAGGATACCTATACATATCCATATATATATATATATATATATATATATATATATATATATATATATATATATATATATATATATATATATATATTTTTTTTTTTTTTTTTTTTTTTTTTCTTGAACCTTGGAATAATGAATATATATATTTTTTTTCAATTTTTTGGACTTTATGGTTCTTTTGTTTTAAGGTTAGAGAAATTACATCATGTTCTAGTTAGAAGTTTATTGAAAACGTTTCGCCTAATTTGTAGGCTTCTTCAGTTCATCTAAAAATTGAAATTTTCAATCAATATACATTTTCCTCCCTTTTTTACTTTTTTTATGATTTTAAATTTTGATTTTACAAGATTGTTTTGGATGTTCAATAGGATGCACACATTTTTTAATTATGAATATATAAAATTGTTGAACTTATAATACAATGTAGAAGGTGAAATAATAAAAATACACATAAAAATATACATAAAAACTTACATGTGGGGGTTGAAACGAAGGCACACTTAACCAATGTTTAAAAGGTTTACTAAGACGGTCACATTTTTTAAACTAACTTTAGACATGTATAGGGAACGAAAGTCATTCTTTGGTTTGTTTATGTGTTTTTATTTATTAACTGTTATTGAGTTATTATGAGAAGAGTCCGAAATAAATATGACTCAGACTCCTAACGTCGCTTTTGTCGTTTATATTGTTTTTCTCCTTATTAATACAAACATTTCATGGACTGATCTTTTAAAATAATTTGATTCTTTTTTTAAGATTCTTATATTTTTAAAATTAAAAGAGTGTTTGGTTTGTTGAACGTGTTTTGATAGCTGTTATATCAGCATGACTAAACAACATCTAGAAACTAGACTGAATGGCCATAAGTATGATAAGAATAACCCAACAGCTCTATCAAAACACGTTCAACAAACCAAACACTCTTTTGATTTTAAAAATACAAGAATTTAAAAAAAAAAGAATCAAATTATTTTAAAAGATCAATCCATGAAATGATTTGTATTAATAAGGAGAAAAACAATATAAACGACAAAAGCGACGTTAGGGGTCTGAGTCATATTTATTTCGGACTCTTCTCATAATAACTCAATAACACTTAATAAATAAAAACACATAAACAAACCAAAGAATGACTTTCGTCCTATACATGTCTAAAATTAGTTTAAAAAATGTGACTGAGTAAACCTTGTAAAGAATGTTAAGTGTGCCTTCGTTTCAACCCCCACATGTAAGTTTTTATGTATATTTTTATGTGTATTTTTATTATTTCACCTTCTACATTGTATTATAAGTTCAACAATTTTATATATTCATAATTAAAAAATTTGTGCATCCTATTGAACATCCAAAACAATCCTGTAAAATCAAAATTTAAAATAAAAAAAGTAAAAAAGGGAGGAAAATGTATATTGATTGAAAATTTCAATTTTTAGATGAACTGAAGAAGCCTACAAATTAGGCGAAACGTTTTCAATAAACTACTAACTAGAACATGATGTAATTTCTCTAACCTTAAAACAAAAGAACCATAAAGCCCAAAAAATTGAAATATATATATATATATATATATATATATATATATATATATATATATATATATATATATATATATATATATATATATGTGTGTGTGTGTGTGTGTGTGTGTGTGCGCCAAAAACCAACGTATTCCCTGCAAGGACCTAATAGGCTCACCAGAATATGTAAATATAACCTTAGTGAAAAAGCGTTAAATTTGGAGATATTGACATTTTTAGGTTAGTTATTGAAAATCTACACCTTAGATAGTGCCACAACTACAAATTTTCGTATTCTAAGATTCTAATTATTGTTATCTAATCTTGAATAACCCTGCTGTTGATCACAGTTCAAAATAAAACTCATTGTGCTAAGAGTGTGGGGAAAAAACATTTTTGCAAATATTATGCGTAAAAACATTTTAATTAGCTAATGTCAATATCTCGAAATCTAACGATTTTTCACTAAGGTCATATTTATATATTCTGGTGAGTTATGACCTGTCCTATCAGTCTTTGAAGGGTATACGTTGGTTCTTGGGACACCCTGGATATATGTCTTTCTAAAAAAGAATATTTAATTTATTTTACAATTTGGAGTTACCAGCCTTTGTGTTGTGAATTTTTACACTAAAACTATCGATAAAATTTCATAAGTTAGTACGTTGTTTAGAATATTTATAATAGAAAAGCCAAAAATTGTTCTGAATTTTGTTATGTTAATAAATAACATTCACAGCCCTACTTTTAAGAAACTAATTCCCAATATTTATTTAAAAAATAATTACATTAAAGAAATAAAATAAAACTCATATATACATATATTCACGATTAGTACTGAACAAAGAATATTAGGGGGTATTGTTGATCAAAAAAATCATTTATTCGGACACATTATAGCTCTTTGTGGACATCAACTCTGAATGCGAAATTTTCTTACATCGTCAACGGAAATACTAGGATGCTGTAGTTTTAACAATGTTGGAGATAAACTAGTAAAGCTTATGACAAGGGCTCCTTTTAGTGAACTGGAACTCATATGGTATACAGCAACTTACTAATCTTTTCAACGTGATAATAGTGCGAAAGTATGAGAATATTCAGTAAAATGACCATTTTGAAAATACTGGGTGATTACAAAGGTTCGTGCCCGATTTTCATAGATGGTAGAAGCATGCACTTTTGACTGTGCTGATGTTTTTTTTTATAATCATATTAACTGCGTTAATTATCTAAATGCGTCGTAAGTTAACATAACCTTAAAAAAAGTTTATTTAAATTAATTTGTGTGCAAGGTTAACATTCAAAATAGAAAATAAAAAGTTACATTTTCGTCATGTTATGTTCTACGGAGTTAAAAAAGGAGCGAGTTTGAAACTGCAAAAAAATATTCAGGACGCTTTATTTGGATCGTGCTCCTGCGTTTAGGATAGTTAAAAAGTGGTTTAGTCGATTTCGAAATGGTGAATTCAATCTAAACTATAAACTTCGCTCTGGGCCATTTTCCGACATTGATAATGACTTTATCCGTGGCTTAGTGAATAATAATCCACGGATTATTGAAGAGATTGCTAAATGTTGACAATTCGACTGTCGTCATTTAAAGCAACTTGGATACACTTTGAAACTCGATAATGGGTTTCGCACGTTTTGACATAACGGAACTAACTGAACCGTGTTTCCACAGCCATTTCTCGCCTCGAATCAAGTCATAACTAGAGATGAAAAATGGGTTGCGTATAACAACGTAATAAGAAAAAGAAGCTGGAAGCACGGAAGTTAAAGAGCAGAATCTGTAGCAAAGGCTGAATTGCATCCGATGAAAGTGTTGTTATGTGTCTGGTGGGATTGCAGAGGAATAATTTTTTACGAGCTTTTTCCACGTGACCAAACAATAACTGGGGAGAAGTACTGTAAGCAATTCACGCGACTCAATGTTGATATCCAAGTAAATCGTCCAAATTTAGTCAATCGAAAAGGCATCATCTTTCACCATGACAACGCTAGACCGCATGTCGCTCAACAGACACTGCAAAAACTTAGGGAGTTAAAATTGGAAATCCTCACTTAGGGAGTTAAAATTGGAAATCCTTCAGCACCTTCCGCATTCCCTGACCTTGCCCTTTTGGATTTTGATCTGTTTCGTTCTCTGCAAAATAATTTGACGGCAAAAAATTTGATTCTATGGAAGAAGTCAAAAACTACGTTATGACTTTCGTTGAAGAGAAACCATGCAGTTTCTACAAAGAAGGAATTCAAAAACTTGTGAAACGATCGGAGACAGTTATAGAAAATGATGGAGAGTACATTGTTGATTAATAAATACTATTTTTCATGAAAATGTGTTGTATTTTTATTTTGGTTTCTAATCGGGCACGAACTTTTGGGTGATTACCCAATACCAAAAAGTTTATATTTTCTGAGTTTTCTGGTAATGGCAACCCATGATATTCTTTGATCCTAAATAATATAAGATAACGTAGCAAAATTTTGGAAGAAACAGTTTTTTTTTTTTTGGAACGCACGCCTAAATAGAATAATTATGTATAATATAAAATAGAAAAGGTTCATACCCATTACACAGGTAAACAAAAAAATTCTCTGTCTTTTAAGTGAGACACGTGTTTTTTTTTTATGCTGAATTAAAAAATATTAGGTTTTTAGTGTTCGTATTTAACAAAAAACACGCAGCGTTTTTTTGAAGTTCCCAATCCTGACTTGACATCAAAAAATAAAGTTTTATGTTCAGTTTCAACAAAAAACTCGCTTTTAACACTACAAGGGAACTATGTTAGTCTAAGATCCCACCTAAGATCGAACTTCGCTTATCTGTTTACCGAGTGAAACATATTTTTTAGCAATCTTAATATGTGAACAAACACATTGCAAATGGGTTGCCTAGAGAAATTAAGTCAAGGCTGCCCTTAATAACAATTAATGTAATTAATGTTTTTTTAACTTTTACGCTCATCTGTAAACCAAACGAAATCAATATAAAGTGAAAGTATGAGATATAAGGGACAAGACGCCGTTGGGTTGCCTATCTTTTTCTGGTCCCTACTACTGGGTTGTCAGGTATGAACAGGTAAATTGGTGATACATACTTACGCTCATGTGTTTACCAATTAAAATTTATATGAAAATAAAGTTAATTTTATTACAAATACGATGGTATGGGGTTGTCGTAAGTAAATTCGGTCAAGACTCACGATTGTCGTAATTTTAAGTAACACGCGATAGAGAAACACTGCGTGTATTGTTCAGTGTGAAAAAGAAGGACGCAGCGGAGCAGCTATTCATGGCGTAGGCATCGAATGTAAGAGAGTGCGAGAGTGCGCATGCTCTTTTCTCCACGTGATCGAAAGACAAACAACACTATGCTGTATACCGAGATTCATTTTGGAGTAGAAGTTGTTAGGTTGATAGTGTTTTTTGTGTGGTTTAGAAGATTCGGTTATTGATTTTGACGATGAAACATTCAAGAAGTGTTTTTTAAAGTTATTGTATCGCAAAAATAAATGTTTTAAATACAATGACATTGAGTTAACTAAGGAGTCTGTAGACTTTGTAGGTTATCACTCCTCGTGTTATAAGAAAGTGATTGTGTTAAATAAAAAAATACAATGATGATTTTAATAATTTTATCACAAAACATGAAGTAAGTTGCACCAGTGTAAATGACGCAAGATATCGAATCTTCCAAAAAAATTTTTCGACTGAAAAAAATAATGAAGACTTCATGAAAAAGGTTAAGAGTTTTGACTCAAATATGATCCCACCGTGCTGGAACTCTTTGAAGCAAAAAATTTTACGCATAATATACGTAAATTCTATGTGGCTAAATGCTACAGATCCTGATTGTATTAAAGTAAATCCTGAAAATTGCGGTTGGTTCGTAGATGACCATACGAAACCAATAGGATTTGTTGGAGATCAAATTCCCCTGCAAGTTGAAGATTTACTGACATTAACATCCAGTGACAACGATGATGATTCTTTGGAACTTAACATTGACGATGACATTTCAGATATATCTGATGATTAATAATTTTTGAATTTACACATCGATACCACATTTGTATTTTACAGTATTTTTGTATTACAATAAAGCGATATTCATTTTCTATTATTTTCTAAACTATTCATTATTATTTTTACTTTTTGAAGTTTATTTAACACTTAATAATATTATTATATTAATAATATAATATTATATAATATTAATATAATATAATATTAATATAATATTATATTATTATAATATTATTATATTATAAACGGATGGGCGAAGGTCGATCTTAGGTGGGATCTCAGACTAATATGTAGTGTTGTTTGTCTTTTTCGATCACATGGAGAAAGAGCATGCGCACTCTCTTACATTCGATGCCTACGCCATGAGCAGCTGCTACGCTGCGTCCTTCTCTTTCACACTGAACAATACACGCAGTGTTTCTCTGTCGCGCGCTACTTAAAATTGCGACAACCGTGGGTCTTGACCAAATTTACTTAGACAACCCCATACCATCGTATTTGTAATAAAATTAACTTTATTTTTATATAAATTTTAATTGGTAAACACATGAGCGTAAGTATATATCATCAATTTACCTGTTCATACCTGACAACCCAGTGGTAGGGACCAGAAAAAGATAGGCAACCCAACGGCGTCTTGTCCCTTATATCTCATACTTTCATTTTATATTGATTTCGTTTGGTTTACAGATGAGCGTAAAAGTTAAAAAAACATGTGTTTGTTCACATATTAAGATTGCTAAAAAATATGTTTCACTCGGTAAACGGATGAGCGAAGTTCGATCTTAGGTGGGATCTTGTACTATGAGGTTGGTAAAGTTTTTTAAGTAAATAAATGCAACAGTTAAACAATATTTTTATTTATATTGTTTATTAAACACTACTCAGTATATATCACCACTACACCAAATACTTTATTTTTTCATTCAACGTGCGTTTCGCTAACCATGTTAGCTTCATCAGGAGCGATGATTCACTAAAGCTAAACTACAAATCTACCCTATTTATACTTAGCCTGATCTTTGAATTACTCAGGCGGAACTAATAGCATAGGCGGGGCCATCAGTTCCGGTCAAGTAACCAGTAGAGGGGACTATAAGGAATAGGCCCTCTGTGTTTATTTAACCTACTTTTACATTTTATAATTTTCATACTTTCGTATGCGTTCAACAATCTCCTATCAGATACATTTTTAATTAATCTTAGATTATCTAATGTTACAGTATGATCAGAATTAAGGGCATGTTCGGCAATGCTAGACTTTTCTGTACTAAATGTTCTTTAAATTGTGTTTTAATTGAACTTTTAATTTGCCCAACATACTCTTTGTCGCAATCATTAACAACTAATTTCCCAAATTACACTTTTCTCACAATTAGAAATCTTATCTTTGGGATTTCCTAAGATATTTCTCAGATTGTCTGATAACTAAGGTGAGGCCTACCTTATTAAATACTTTATTGAGTCCCCTGCTATATTTCGGATTATATGGTATGGAGACATATTTGGTTTTATTTTCTTCGCGTGTAAAAAAAGTGGAATTCTGAATATTTCACTTGAATTTATGTCTATTTATTATCTTATTTACTAACTTTTCATCATAACCATTAACTCTAGTTATATTTCTAATACGATTCCTTTCTTTCTTGAAGTTTACTCTATTCAAAGGAAAAGTGACCAAACGATGAACTAAAAAATGTAATTGTAAAATTGAGGTGTCCGTTACTTTGTGACAATACAGTATAAATTTCTAAATTGAAATGAAACAAATTACTTAGTTATTTGTCATTTATTTTTTTTTTATCTGCTACTGCAGTTTCGCAGGTTTTCTACATTATCAAGCCACCAAAACTGCAGTAGCAGATAAATAAAAAATAAGTGACAAATAACTAAGTAATTCGTTTCATTTCAAATTAAAAATTTAATAAATGTAATGCGGCTAATTTGGGTTGTTTGCAATGAAATGAATTGTTAGGAATATATCTATCTGTTACTGTGTCTTTTCTGTAGATATCAAATTCTAACCCATTATTATTTTTAATAACTAAAATATCTAGAAAAGGCAGTTGTCCTTTGTTCTCAATTTGGTAAGTGAATTTGATGGAATCATACCGGCTATTTAATTTGGAAACAAAATCATCTATATTTGCTTTTTTTGTATCAAAAATCGCGAAAACATCATCCACATACCTATACCATACCCTTGGGAAATACTTAAATTCTTGACCCGCTTCGGTTTCAAACTTACTCAGGAATAAATTGGCTATGAAAGGTGATAAGCAATTACCCATAGTTGTTCCTTCTTTCTGAATATAAAATTGACTGTTATATTGAAAATAATTTTGTTCCATACAAAGTTTAGATAATCTTAAGTATTCATGAATAATTTCGTCGTCAAAGTCATTCATCCTAAATTCAAAATCAATAAGGTATTTAATAAGGTAGGCCTCACCTTAGTCTATAAGTTATCAGACAGTTTGAGGAATATCTTAGGAAATCCCGAAGATAAGATTCCTAATTGTGAGAAAAGTGGAATTTATGAAATTATAGTGGTTTGCCAAATTATTAGGGACAGTCGCCTGTTTCTACAAATTTATTTTTAGAACGTATACGTGCGTCTTTAAGTGCTTTACTAGAGGCTCAGGAATGCAGTTGTTTTATTGATTATTATTCCCTCAACATAACTTGAGGTGGTGGATGACGTTTATTTTTTGTTTCTATTAGTGTGTGAATGGTGTTGTACTAGAGAGGTTTATTACTGAGTAATAATTTCTCAAGTTTGTTCTATGTATTTACTTTTTCTCTTTTTAAATAAAGGATTTTATGTCATGTAAGTATTAACCGTTTTTTCTTGGCGAATATATTTTTCATTAATTTTGCTAAGTTATGCTTATTTTTACTTTTTTTTGATTTGTAGTATGGGTAAACGAGGTGACCTTACTCCACGAAAAAAATCCAAAGTAAAAACTCTTTTACTCCACATAAATCATTCTCGGAGGAAAATAGCAGAAATTGCTGGTGTTTCTAAATCAGTTGTCAACAGAATAAAGCTGAATTTGGATAAAAATGAGTCATTGTCTTCAAAAAAAAAAGGGAAAAGTTGCAGAAAAAGAATTACTACCCCACGTTCTGATCGAAAAATCAGAGATATTTGCTTAGCAAACAGAAAAAAAAAGTGTTGAGGTTTTTAACCCACCTAGTGCAGGAATCTGGGATCCCAGTGGTCGGTCATTAGTGCCAAAGGTGTTGGAAGGCCTCATATTGTGCAGGGAACCATGAAACAAGACCAGTACAAAAAAGTGCTGCAGACTCGTCTTATTCCCCAACTTCAAGAATGGTTTCCAGATTCAGAGGAATTTATTTTTATGCACGATTCAGCACCATGCCATAAAGCTAGGAACATTACAACTTTCCTTGCTAACTAAAACATATCTGTATTACCCTGGCCAGGCAATTCTCCTGATATGAACCCAACAGAAAATCTTTGGGAGATAACCAAGAGAGAAATCGCTAAAGAAATGATTACAACTAAACGCCAATTGATAGAAAAACTAATTAGAGTGTGGCACCATAACATTGACATAAAAAAAAGAAAGTGCCAAAAAGTGCATAGAAAGCATGCCTAGACGACTTGAAGCATTAATAATGGCCAAAGGAAATATCACCAAATATTAGCATATTTTAGTTATATATATATATTTTTTATATTTATATTATCTTGATTAATTATTTTAGGTTATAATATCTAAGATTAATAATCACCATGTATGAATACAACATTTTTTAAGTAAATAACCATGTTATCTTTCATATTTGTAATAAATACTTCAAATTTACAATTTTTTTTACTCTCCCTAATAATTTGGCAACCCACTGTAATTGTAATGATTGCGACAAAAAGTATGTTGGGCAAACTAAAAGGTCAATTAAAACCGGATTTAAAGAACATTTAGCATATTTAAAATACAGTAGAACAGAAAACTCTAGCATTGCCGAACATGCCCTTAAAGCTGATCATATTGTAATATTAGATAATCTAAGATAAATGTATCTGATAGTAGATTGTTGAACGCACACAAAAGTATGGAAATTATAAAATGTAAAAGTAGTTTAAATGAAGACTGAGGGCCTATTCCTTATAGTCCCCTCTACCGGTTACTTGACCGGAACTGATGGCCTCGCCTATGCCAATAGTTCCGCCTGAGGAATTCAAGGATTAGGCTAAGTATAAATAGGGTAGATTTGTAGTTTAGCTTTAGCCAATCATGGCTACTGATGAAGCTAACATGGTTAGCAAAACGCGCGTCGAGTGCAAAAATAAAGTGTTTGGTGTAATGGTGATATATACTGAGTAGTGTCATTGTGCCAAAAATTCCACATTCCCAACATAGTTGTTTATTAAAATGTATTTTTTTCAATTTAATACTTTTCTGGCAACTTTAATGGTCCTTTTACACGGTCATATCAGTCCTCAGTTCAGTTTCACTTGAACTGTCCGTTTTTCCTATGTGTAATGGTCCTTTTACACGGTCATATCAGTTCTCAGTTCCGTCTCAGTTTCAGTTTTCGTTTCATTTCAGTTCGGAAGGAAGTTTGTTTTTTCAGTTCTCAGCCCGAGTTACACTTTCAAAGTGTTGTGTGTTTCACTTTCAAACACGTGTTGTCATACTGTCCCAAAGTGTATATGTGTAAAATACCTCATGTATGAAGACTGTCTCATTGCAGTAGCCTTAGCTGTGGCGTTGAAGAAACAGCGGAAGAAAAGAACCACATACCGTCAGGTGTCAGTCTCCGTTTCATTTCTGTTTTCAGTTTTTCCATTTTACACATAGGAAAAACGGACAGTTCGACTGAAACTGAACTGAGGACTAATATGATCGTGTAAAAGGACCATAAAAAGGAAAAAACTGAAAACAGAGCTGAAACGGAGACTGACACCTGGCGGTATGGGGTTCTTTTCTTCCACCGTTTCTTCAACGCCACAGCTAAGGCTACTGCAGTGAGACAATCTTCATACATGAGCTGTTTTACACATGTACACTTTGGGACAGTATGACAACACGTGTTTGAATGCGAAACACACATAACACTTTGAAAGATAACTTGGACTGAGAACTGAACGGACGGTGTAAAAACAAACCTCCTTCCGAACTGAAATGAAAGGAAAACTGAAACTGAGACGGAACTGAGAACTAATATGACCGTGTAAAAGCACTATAAGTGTGTTTTCTGAAGAAACTTTACAGTGGATGTCTTTTTTTATGATTTTTTTTTTGTCTTCAGCATAAAAAAATACTTAAGAAAACACGTATCTCACTTAAAAGATTTTTTTTTTGTATACCTATGATATATTCTTTTCTTCATATAATAAATACTACTTAAAACTATAAGTAAACAAAATAGGAATTGTTGTATAATACTAAATATAAAAATGTTTTGTATGCGGGCGATTTTGTTTAGAGTTTATCTAATTTTAAAAATTTCCTCTAGAGTTTTCAAATTTCGAAAAATCTAATAAAATTGTAATCACAGCTCTTAAAATTTTTAAGCCCGCTATTCTAAGGAAATTCTTCTACTTATATTTTAGTAAAAAAAATACTAAGTCTAGCAAAAATGGGGTTTAAAATATCTCTTAGGGAATAAAAAAATAATTAAAGGCAAAATTTGGCAACGAGATTTGTAAATGTGAAAACTCGCAGTCATATCGGGTAGATGTTTTATATACCAATACTGACAATATATTGAGAAAACGACAAAGATCATTCTTATTGGTGGACTTTGATAATGTAGTGCAATAAAAAAAGGTAAAAATAATGATGAGACAGGCATACAGCAATATTATGATTTTATCCTCTCTGGAGTATCACCAGGAGTATTGTCCTGAGATTTGGACCTTGAAAAACTTGTGCTCTTTTCTTTATAAACAATTTAAGTATTCAAAACGCGTTTTTTGCGCTTAAAATGTGAATAACTCCGGTTATATAGGTCGGATCGAGACAAATTTTCGTAATGAAATTCCCAACAAATCCTAGTTGAGTTGATTGATTGGTCCGTTACTTTGTGGCAGTACATTTTAACAATAAAACTACTTAATTACTTTGTTAACTGTCACTAAATATATTTGTAAAGATTTTACAATTGCGTTATCGCGATTTCGTAGTACAACTACATTGTCAAACGCTTAACTAAGACTAAAACAGATTTTTGGTATTTTATGTTTTTATCATGAACAGATGTGGGTCTATTATATGTTAAATCAGTTGAAACAAAACAGAATTTGCTACGTCTAATTGACTATTCAGTAAATTTATATTATGGTCCTTTGAATGTCCGTAAATTTCTATGGATTCTAAGAAATTGAGTTTTGTCCCTTTAGGTGCCATATGGAGTATTTGTAAACATTTGATATTGGGAAAAGTATGGTCTGTATCTAAGAAATGTTTAGCTTCTTCTTCTTCTTCTTCTTCCTACGTTAGGACCATGTCCTGTGTTCACTTCAAAGGTTTCCCAGAAACAATTGCGATGATGAAGACCAGCTCTCATACCATCTTATTGGTGGTCTTCCAAGCGGTCGAGGTGTGTTTGGTCGCTTCTCTTTTGCAACCTTAGCCAACCGGTCATTTGGCATTCTGTCCACATGGTCTCTCCATTCTCTTCTCCTATTCCTTGCCCATCTCACCACATCCTGTATTTCACACATTTCCCTTATTTCTTCACATCTCTTCCGGTCAAATAAGGTATGTCCTGTTATCGATCTAAGTGTTCGCATTTCTGTTGTTCTTAGGAGTCGTTTTGTTATCGTGTTCTCCGCTCTGGTTTCTATCCGTACGTCATGATCGGTCTTACGCATGTTTTGTATATTCTTACTTTGCTCCTGGTGCTCATATATTTGTTTCTCCAAATTATATCTCTTAAGTATCGTGATATTAATGATGCCTTTGTTGTTTGAGTTTTTACTTCCTCCTTAAGGTTCCTGGTACTTGTTATGTTTGCCCCTAGATATCTGAAGGACATCACTTGTTCTACACTCTGATCATAAATCGCGAGTTTGCATCTTTTCGGTTCTTTAGATATTGTAAGGGATTTTGTTTTCTTTACAGATATTTGCATATTAAACACTTTTGCTGTTTGTTTAAACTTATGTAGGAGTCTCTGTAAGTTATCTTCGTCTTCTGATATGATTACTGCATCATCGGCGTAGCATATTATTTTTATTTCTTTGTCTCCCAATCGATATCCTCTCCCAGTTTTCTTTACTTCGTTTATTATTTCATCCATTATGATGTTAAATAAGATTGGGCTTAGGCTATCTCCTTGTCTGATCCCGGTTGTCATAGGTATTTTATTGCTTAATTTATTTACCACTCTTACATATGTGTGGTTGTTGATGTTCAACTCTTCGATAGTTTTTATTATATTCGGGTGAATTCCCCTTTTTTGTAGTAGGGTTATGACATCAGTTAACCGTACCCTATCGAATGCCTGGGTAAGATCAATGAAACACATAAAGGCTATCTTATTAAACTCTATGGCTTTTTCGGTAATTTGGCGGATTATAAATATGGCGTCTATAGTAGACCTGTTCTTTCTGAACCCTTGCTGTTCTTCACAGATTCCGGTTAACATTATTTCTTCTGCTAAAATTTTAGTGAACAATTTTAGTACCGCACTCATTAAGCTGATACCTCGATAGTTTTTTGGATCTGTCCTTTCTCCTTTTTTGAAAATTGGTATCAAGATGCTTTCTTTCCATTCGGATGGTATAATCTTGGCTGTGAGTATTTTGTTAAAAAAAATCTGTAATTCTTTTAGTAATTTATCACCTCCATATTTGATCATTTCGTTCTTAATTTCGTCCGTGCCCGGGGCTTTTCTGTTTTTTAGTTTCGCTGCCATGTGCTGTATTTGATTCAAGGAAATGGTCCTATTTGGTTGTGCAACATTTTCATCTTCATGCTGTATTTCCTGTGTTAATGAATTGGTTTCTGATGGACTATAGAGTTTTTCGAAATATCTTTCCCATTCTTCCACCGTAATTTTTGTATTTTGTATATACTCACTTATTGTTATGTTTTATGTTCAGCAAAGTGTAAAAAATGGAAAAAAAAATGAAAAATCATACTTTGCTAAACATTTCTTAGAAACAGACCATACTTTTCCCAATATCAATTGTTTACAAATACTCCGTATGGCACCTAAAGGGTCAAAACTCAATTTCTTAGAATCCATAGAAATTTACAGACATTCAAAGGATCATAATATAAATTTACTGAATAGTCAATTAGACGTAGCAAATTCTGTTTTGTTTCAACTGTTTTAACATATAATAGACCCACATCTGTTCATCATAAAAACATAAAATACCAAAAATCTGTTTTAGTCTTAGTTAAGCGTTTGACAATGTAGTTGTACTACGAAATCGCGATAACGCAATTATAAAATCTTTACAAATATATTTAGTGACAGTTAACAAAGTAATTAAGTAGTTTTATTGTTAAATCCTAGTTGGTTTTAAGTCGCTCAAGTGTGTACGTTACCTACAAAATATAAAAAACAGGCAAAAAACTGTTTTTCTTTTCGTTTTATTGTACAGGTCAACTATGTTAAGTGAACGGATCGACTTGAAACTTTAAAAAAATATGCCTTTTGTTAGAATAAAAATACCCTGAAATTTTTGTACAAAAATAATGAACCCAGGAGGCACAGTTGAATTTGTTATTTAAAATTTGAATGGTCCGCCATTTTATGCCATTTGGTTCCAAATGCATTTTTTTTTCTCAAAATTTATGTCTCGACGACAGCTCTTCGATGCCATTAAAAAAATTTTTTGGAGTCATTTTAACCGTTTTTTTTTTAACATTTATTTATTATACATATAACAACAAATGCGTTTTTTCGGTCATTTTCACGTTAACGAAAATGATTTTTTTAAATAAAGATCTCACGATTCTCTACCATATGTGATAAAAAAATTTCGAATTATTTTTTTCAAAATGATCGAAAAAACGCATTTGTTGTTATTTTATTAATAGAAAAAATGGTCAGAATGACTCAAAAATTTTTTTTTAATGGCATCGGAAAGCTGGCATCGAGACCTAAATTTTGAAAAAAAAAAAAAAGATCCAAATGGCGGGCAACTCAAATTTTAAATAAGAAATTCAATTGTGCCCACTGTGTTTAATATTTTTGTACCAAAATTTGAGGGTATATTTGCTGTAACAAAAGGAATATCTTCTGAAAGTACTTAGTCGACTTGTACAATAAAATGAAATAAAATGCTTTAGTTTTAGTTTTGTACAAATTACTTAACGGTCAAATAAACTGTCATACTTTGCTGTTCCATGTTGATTTTCGGATTCCAAACAGGACCGCTAGATCTCAACAACTGTTTCATATCACTTTTCATCGTACTACATACGGAACACAAAGTTTTTCTAATAGACTGTTAAATAATTATAATGCAAATTTTAGTGATTTAGATCTGTTTAGATATAGTATGACAACATTTAAAAACAAAATAAAGTATAGACGTACTAATATAGTAACTCTAAGGCAATGACAGTAACAATTTATCTGTTTTCTTTGTTATTACTTCTTTTTGTAAATTATTATATGTGCATTCTTTTTTTTTTGTAACTATAATTACTGTTTTACTATTTGGAGTTGTTGCTCTGTAAGTATTCATTGTATAAATAAATAAATAAATAAATAAATAAATAAAAACATAGTTTTTTGTATGTTTTTTCAATTTTGTAGGTTATGTGTGCACTTAAGCAACTTAAAACGAGGAATTTTATTAGGAAGAGTTTGTTTTTTACCATATTCTCTCGATCCGACTTATATAACCGGAGTTATTTACATCTTAAGCGCAAAAAACGCGTTTAGAATACTTAAATTGTTTATAAATAAAAGAGCACGAGTTTTTCGAGGTCCAGAACTCAGGACAATACTCCTGGTGATACCCCAGAGAGGATATAATATAATATAATTTAATAATAATATTCCTATATCTAGACTGTGCAATTTCAAATGCTTTTTTTACTGCACTAATAATAAAGTACTGTGACTGATCGTTTTTCTTACAAATATGTTGCTATGGCCGTCACTGAAATTTTCTGATCAATTTATTCGAGGAAATATTCTTTTTCAAACTCTGCCAATAAGGTCTGGTCAAGGATGCCCGATGTTGTCAAGGATGCCCGATGTTGTCTTCAGACAGCGCACCATAAAGCGTATTTTAATGAAGCTAGACACCAAGAAGGCTTCTGGCGCTGACGGAATACCTGCCATAGTTCTCAAAAACTGTGCAAGGGAACTAACACCAGTTTTCTGTAGACTTTTTAACCTATCCTACAGAAAGGGAATATTTCCGTCCTGCTGGAAATGTGCCACGGTTCAGCCGATACCTAAAAAAGGTAAGAAGACCTTGCCAAATAACTACCGACCAGTTGCACTGCTTTCAATAATATCGAAAGTCATGGAAAAGGTTATCAATGGGCATCTTCTAAAATATCTTGAACGATTCAATATTATTAGCGATCACCAGTATGGTTTTCGTAAACATAGATCAACAGGAAATCTTCTGACTTATGTAACACATGTTTGGAACAACGCAATTGAACACTTTGGAGAGTCTCGAGCGGTTGCTCTTGACATATCCAAGGCATTCGACCGTGTTTGGCACGATGGATTGTTGGCTAAGTTACGCTCTTATGGTATGTCTGAAAAGTTCTGTTTGTGGCTCTCATGTTTCCTCAGAGAGCGTTCTTTACGAGTGGCGGTCGACGGATTTCTTTCTAACACCCTCACTATCAACGCCGGTGTACCCCAGGGCTCCATACTGTCTCCTACTCTCTTTCACATTTACATTAACGATCTGCTGGAAAAGACCGGGAATCCAATCTATAGCTTTGCAGATGACAGTACGCTTGTCTCTTCATTCACCTTGAACGCTCGGACATCGGCTGCTCAGGCGAGTATCCGCAGACAACAGGAGGTCTTTCAACTTAACAAAGACCTGGAGGAGGTTCTATCTTGGGGTGACAGTAACCAAGTGGAATTTAACGCTACAAAAACCCAAGCGGCAGTTTTTTCTAAAAAAGTTAACGTTGCTGAACCCGACATAGTTATGTCGGGGCACTCCATTCCCCTAGCATCGTCGCTCAATTTGTTGGGCGTTGGTTTGGGAGCAAATATGTCTTGGCATGAACATGTTGCAGGCATAGCAAGGAGAGCTTCTCAAAAGTTGGGAATATTATTTAGAACCAGAAAGCTTTACACCCCACAGCAACTGTTAATTCTTTACAAAGCCCAAATTCGACCAACTATGGAATACTGCTCCCACATTTGGGGCTCCGCTCCCAAACATACACTGCATTTGTTGGATTCTGTTCAGAGAAGAGCGGTCCGTCTGATTGGGGACCCGGAATTGACCGGCGGCCTTGATTCGCTGGAACATCGAAGAACGGTTGGCGACTTGAGTCTATTCTACAAGTATTTTCATGGAAAGTGTTCGAAGGATGTAGCCCGCTTAATTCCTCCCAAAGCGGTGCATGTTAGAAATACACGTCGCGCTGGTGCTTCGCATCCGTATGAGGTTCAGCTTGTTACTCCGCGTACAACGCTTTTCAAGCAATCTTTTATATGGAGAACGTCATCCCTTTGGAATAATTTGCCCAGCGCTGTGTTTCCCACCGAGTACAATTTACAGCGATTCAAGAACAACGTGAATCGCTTTTTCCGCACTCGTGCCGCTCCTGGAGCGCTTTAGGGACTTCCCTGCAGCACGTGTGCTAGACCCATAAAAAAAAAAAAAAAAAAAAAAAAAAAAAAAAAAAAAAAAGGTGATTGTTTAAACATAAATTCTGTCAGTATATAAAATGGCAGAACACATCTATCGATTCCAAATGTCGGGATCTGGTTTGCCAAACGTTTTTTGGTAAAATAACCCACAGTCAGCCAAATGAACTCTTCTTCTTCTTCGAGGGCCACTCCTATCGGAGATTAGAAATCATCACCTCCACTCTCACTTTATTTGCTGCTCTTCTAAACAGTTCAATTGAGCTGCAGCCAAACCAGTCGCGCAAGTTACGCAACCACGATATTTTTCTTCGTCCAACATTTCTCCTCCCTTTAATTTTGCCCTGCATAATATTCCGCAACAGTGAATACCTTTCTCCCCTCAACACATGTCCCAAATATTCCAGCTTCCTTTTTTTAATAGTGTTCATTAGTTCTGGGGCTTTGTTTAGTCTTTGGAGAATCTCGTTATTGGTTACCCTATCAATCCATGACACTTTCAGAATGCGCCGATAACACCACATCTCAAAAGCTTCAATACTTTTAGTATTGTTCTGCGTCAAAGTCCATGCTTCCACTCCATAAAGAAGCGTTTAGAAAACATAACAACGCAACATTCGTAACCGCAGTACCAGGCTTAGATCTCGATTGCAAAAGAGTTTTCTCATTCTATTAAAGCTTGATCTTGATATCTCTAATCGGGTTTTAATCTCCTTTGTCTGATCTGTGTTCTCGTTTAGCCATGTTCCCAAGTATTTGTAGCAATTGACTTTCTCAACATTTATGTTATTAACTAGAAGACGATCCCGGTTATTTTGAGATTTTGCCATCACCATAAATTTTGTTTTCTTTAGATTTATCTTTAGACCAAATTTATTACAGGTTATTTAACCGCTCAACAAGATGTTGTAGGTCTTCTAAACTTTCTGCTAGCAGAACTGTGTCATCGGCGTATCTTACATTATTCAGGGTTTCACCGTTTACCGTTATGCCCTCATCCGCCTCAGACAGAGCTTCTTGACATACACTCTCGCTATAGATATTAAACAAAAGGGGTGACAGTATGCAGCCCTGACGTACTCCCCAGCGGATCTCTATCTCTTCCGTAATCATGTTCTCCACTTGTACTCTCGCTGTCTGGTTCCAATATAGATTGCATATGATGCGGATATCTAGATCATCGATATTTTTATTTTTGAGGATTCTCTTTAATTGATCATGTCGAACTTTATCGAATGCCTTTTCAAAGTCTATAAAGCAAACGTACAGCTCCTGATTCATATCCATGCATCTCTGTGACAACACGTTTATTGCAAACAGGGCCTCGCGTGTGCCCATTCCTTTTCTGAATCCCATTTGGGTCTCACTAATATCCATTTCAAGCTTTTTGTAGATCCGATTGTGTATTATCTTTAGGAAAAGCTTTAAGGTATGACTCATAAGAGATATCGTCCGATGGTCACTACATTCTTTAGCGTTTGCTTTTTTCGGGATTGCCACAAAAGTCGACTGAAGCCAATCCTTGGGTATTATACCAGTTTTATATATTAAGTTGAACAGTTTTAGGAGAATTGAGATTGAATCGTCATTTATCAGTTTTAACAGCTCAACCGGTATATCGTCAGGTCCGGCTGCTTTACCCTTCTTTGCATGAACTCAAATCTGCCCTAATACATATTGGAACATTACTTTCTAATCAGCGCTGTGCTGTCTTAGCCGCAGCCTTCATTGGTTTTAATAATTTTTCATGTTCATTTCACTCTTTATTTCCTCAGAGAATCTCTGTCGACCTGGGAACATACAGCTGAAATAACTTTTTTTTTTACTCGGGCAGAGCGAGGAAGACATTATATCGACAACATTCTAAGTTTCTTTACACCTTGCTGTAGTAAAATACACGAATCTTTCGTTACCTGACAACGATTTTAATAGCTAAAAATTTCCTGCGAACTTTTTCCCATTTTAAACAACGTTAAAATTGCACCACGGTTTTCATACTGACCCTATACTTTGCCGACAAATAAAAAAATCTGAGCTCAGTTGGATACTATGCCTGCTTATTAAGGGTGAAATAACACGTCTGCTGTGGTACTAGTTGTTTGGATATAAAATTTCCTACTAAGGAGCACAATAAATAGAATTTTTGGCTAGACTGTGTATAAAGGCAACAGCGATATAACTTTGCATATACAGGGGGTCTTTTAAGGTAGGACATTTTTTTTACATGGTTATATTATTCACTAAATAAAGTCGCTACGCTAGAACCTATATAGAAGTTTTCAAAAAGCTACCCTAAAATTGTACTAAATTCGGTCTCCGAGAAAGTTTTTAGAAATATCACCTTTTGTAGTTCGCACCTAACATCTAGTAATCACGATGGCTGTAGTATCGACAGAAATTTTATTGAAAAAAGAACTGTAAACGAACCTTCAATTTTAACAGTACCGAGAATTGTCCGAGTAAGGCGGACATTCATTGTTTTTTTTTAAGCACTTTTAGACCTTCCAATTATCTTAAGCGATATTTCGTAGCTAGAAAAGTACGCCTTTAAGAATTAAAAAGCTTAGAAGTTGACGTCAAGATCGAACAAAGTTGAAGTTGCATTTTTTGAAGCACCCCACGCGACATCATTAGCATGTTTCACTTATTAGAATTATAGTGTTCAAGCCTTCAGTACTATATAGAGCAGGTAGGAGTTTGAGGAGGTTTCATAGCGTGCAGTTTGGAATGGAAACTGATAAAATTTACGAAAATTATTACAATCCAAAAAGCTATGAAAGCTTACTTACATACTTACTAGATCCTTATGCCTTTCTACCCCTTTTTTAGAAGTGTAAGGCCCGTAGAACTGAGTTAATCTATATTTGTATTTTCCATATTTCCTTCTATATATTTCTATCTTGTTTAAATTGCCGATTGCCTTTTTTATTTCTTCTGTATTAGTTTCTTCTGTTTGTGTGAGTTCTGTATCTTATTCCGGGATTATGTCTCAATGTTGATTTTTGTATGCTATGTCATTCCCATCTGATAATTCTTTATAGTATCTTTCTATAATTTTGTCTTCTTCTTTTATGACATCTCCTTCCAATTTTTTGCATCCATTTCCCTTCCTTTCCGTTTCTGTGATTCCTACATGGTACATTTTTGTTGTTTTTTGTCCTCTACCTCCAATATTCCGTGTTCTCAATCTAACAACTCGATAATTATTTCCCATTTCTTTCTTCCTATCTATTTATTTGATTATCTTCTTATTTGTATTCCTTTCATTAGTCCTCTCTTCCGTATCCTTTATCTTTGCCAGGGTCGTCGTCAATCTACCTATCTCTCTCCTTTTCTCAGTTTTTTGACTTGATGGTCGTAGTGTTCTTTGTTTGTTCTTTCAGATTTTCTTCCTCAACGTCCCGTTTATATTCTCTTCCTTCAATTATGATTTTTTGACCTCCTATTTTCACTTTTTTTCCATTCTTTCTCTCGTTCTCTGCTATATGCTTCAATTTATTTTGAATTTCCCGTTCATCTTTTTTTAGATCGTCATTTATGTAAAACCTCTCTCTTAGATTTCTCAGTTTGTTTTTATTTTTCATCACAGCTTCTTTTTCTCCCGTGTTTCCAAGTTCTATCTTGGATATAGTCGCTCCCATTTTTATTACATCTTTGATCTGTACTTTTGTGTCTATACTCCTCTCCATAAAATGTTCTACACCCATTTTCAGATCGGGTTGGCTATTCGTTTTAAATCTCATTCCCGATATTACAATTTTATTCCTTACGTTGTCTTTTCCAGCCTACTCATCTTCAAATCCATACTTCTCATATTTTCTCTAATTATCTTATTTTCCTCTTTCAATACTTCGTTCTCCTTTCTTAGTTCCGTCAACTCTTATTGGTATCTCTTTTGATCTTGTTTTATTTCCTTTATATCTGACATTAGCTCTCTGATCATTTCTGTTAAATTGTCTATCTTATCTACTCTTTCGTTTTTCTCTTTCTGTGGTATTCTTATCAGCTTTTTACTCCTCTTGAATATTCCCATTGGCTCTTCTTTTTCTTCGACGCTTCCTCTTTTCGAGTCTCCTGATGTATAATCATCGTTATCCATTGTTCTTTCTGTAATAAAAACTTTACGTGTGCTCCTCGTATATTCTATTTTCAAACTCGAGAGAAAAAGAAACAACTGTTGTTTATACTTCTTTTCACCGTTGTCCGGTGGCTCGCTCACCTTATATGCAGTAAAACGATCAAGGTTGTCGCTTATCGTTTCGTTAGCTCCATACAATTTCACAGAATTATTCTCATAAACTTCTAAAAATTTTTTACTTATTGTCTTAATTCTAACACTACACTCTGCTTTATTTTTAGTTCCTCTCGTTTGCAATCCACAAAATAATTAAATAGATCGAAACACTACCGTAATAATGCTCGTTGACCGAGTTGACCATTGCCATTCGATTCACATGCTAAACAAATTAAATTTAGGTCCATGTTACTATAAAATAGATACTTTAAGGAGGGTTTAGGGAAGCGTTGAACAAGGTAATCTTGAATGTTACGTTAAAAAACATCTATGAATACTGACATTTCACGAGTTCGAAATATAACTATATTTCTTTGTTTTATGTAGGATTTGGTACGATTTATTTTAGTGAGTGGTATAACTTGCTTAAAAAAAAAGTTCCAGCCTTAAGAACGCCCTTTATATAAAATTTCTAATGGACCAAAAAATCTAGTGAGACGCCATTGAAAAAATAAGTACAGTAAAAACCGTTTTGATATAAAAAAATTCTCTCAAAAAAAGCTAGGAAGCTTGCACTGTAACAGGAGAATTTGCAAAAGGTACTGCGGTGATATTTAGTTGTAACAAGCGATCATGATTAGTAATAACGTCATACCTTGTCTTGTTAGGGAAAAAATTTCATTTATACAACGTGATCAATCGATTTTTATACTAATACATGGCCGCTCGTCGATCGCTCAGCAAGAATTTTAAAAACTTTTGTAAACATTTTCATAACATTTTCAACGCAAAAATACATTTTTACAATTTCTTAACCTTGACACACTTCTTATTGGTCTCCTTTCAGCTCTACATCACCGTTCATCTGTCCCGCCGTTGCCTCCCCGTTCTCTTTAGGGGTACCCCCGCCTCCTTGAGGCTCACCCGATTCTTCATAGGGCCGTAAGATGGCTCTGACGGTCTCGAAATACTTCTTGAAACCGAGTTTTCCATATAGACCTTTTGAAGCATCGTTTTCTGGACGGATGACTACGAATGGAATGTAGCCTCGTGCGGTGACCTAAAAAAGTTATGTATGATTACTATTTTGTGTTGTATTTTTTTT
The DNA here is from genome assembly GCA_019049505.1 of Pachyrhynchus sulphureomaculatus. NCBI lineage: Eukaryota > Metazoa > Arthropoda > Insecta > Coleoptera > Curculionidae > Pachyrhynchus > Pachyrhynchus sulphureomaculatus. The sequence goes on along the minus strand of CM032452.1, from coordinate 78,671,267 downwards.
TAACTGTTAAAAAATTATGTCTTAACGTCCTGTATACGAGTAGAAACGAGAGTGAACTTAATAATTTGTCTAATATCGTAATAACCGAGAAAAAAGTGCCAGTAATGAATGTAGCGAGAGTTGCATTTCTCTCATGGGACAAATTACACGCATAAATTTGGTTTTAAAATGTTTTCTGATGCTCATAGTTCCTGTGTGCTTTGTTACATCTGCTTCTATAAAACGTTTTATTTTTACAATTATTTAAATATTCAAACGTAAAGAAAGACTTAATTTTTATTTTTTTTTAGTTTTTCAACGCGTCCAAAAAAGGGTAAGTTGAGTTTAAACAGATCATATCTTTCGTGGTCCCCAGTAGGAAACAATATAAGCAAAAAAAATACCATTTTTGACCTCTCGGAGGCCGCATTACCCTTTAGTCATTTCTGGGGAAGAAATAAGATTAATATTTAGCAACAGTGGCAGGTGACTTACGGAATACTGACAAATCAAACATTTCAGGAGATCAGACCTGCCATAGTTCTCAAAAACTGTGCCAGGGAACTAACACCAGTTTTCTGTAGACTTTTCAACCTATCCTACAGGGAATATTTCCGTCCTGCTGGAAATGTGCCACAGTTCAGCCGATACCCAAAAAAGGCAAGAAGATCTTGCCAAATAACTGCCGACCAGTCGCACTGCTTTCAATAATATCGAAAGTCATGGAAAAGGTTATCAATCAGCATCTTCTAAAATATCTTGAACGATTCAACATTATTAGTGATCACCAGTATGGCTTTCGTAAGTATAGATCAACAGGAGATCTTCTGACTTATGTTACACATGTTTGGAACAATGCAATTGAACACTTTGGAGAATCTCGAGCGGTTGCTCTTGACATACCCAGGACATTCGATCGTGTTTGGCACGATGGACTGTTGGCTAAGCTACGCTCTTGTGGTGTGTCTAAAAGGTTCTGTTTGTGGCTCTCATGTTTCCTCAGAGAGCGTTCTTTACGACTGGCGGTCGACGGATTTCTTTCTAACACCTTCACTATCAACGCCGGTGTGCCTCAAGGCTCCATACTGTCTCCTACTCTCTTTCTCATTTACATTAACGATCTGCTGAAAAAGACCGGGAATCCAATCTACAGCTTTGCAGATGACAGTACGCTTCTCCTCATTCACTATGAACGCTCGGACATCGGCTGCTCAGGCGAATATCCGCAGACAGGAGGAGATCGTTCAACTTAACAAAGACCTGGAAGAAATTCTATCTTGGGGTGACAGAAACCAAGTGGAATTTAACGCTACAAAAACCCAGGCGGCAGTTTTTTTTTTAAAAAAGTTAACGTTGCTGAACCCGACATGGTTATGTCGGAGCACTTCATTCCCCTAGCATCGTCACTCAATTTGTTGGGGGTTACTTTGGGAGCAAATATGTCCTGGCATGAACATGTTGCAGGCATAGCAAGGAGAGCTTCTCAAAAGTTGGGAATATTATTTCGAACCAGAAGGCTTTATACTCTAGAACAGGGGTGCTCAAACTTGAACTGCTGGCGATCTACCTCAATATTGTTAGACTACGATCGATCGACTCTGAGAGGCTGCAAGTAAGTGTGATGCAGCATTGTCGTCTAGGTAGGGTGTATTGTGGCATAGATATTAGTTTTTCCGCACAATATGCATTTTTTTAGTCAAGGTAAGTGTAGGTCTGCTCTAAAATGTCAATGAAAAAACTCATAATTATTCAAAATTGCGAGTTTATTGGTTCTTACAAAACAAACGAGTTCTAGTGTCTAAACTTAACTAAAGAGTGACTTTGGATGTTGAAGCATGGCACTGCATATCCTCAGCATACTTTTCATAAGATGGTACGTAATTACCGAGTGCTAATCGCAAGCATGATGACATATGTTCGTCAGTTAGTCGATTGCGATATTTTGACTTAATTATCTTCATTTCAGAAAATGCAGACTGGCACAAGTAAGTTGACCCAAACATTGCCGTCAGTTGAAGGGCGATTTGCCTTAGATTCGGATATTTATCTTCAGATATAAAACACCAGAATTTTGTATCAGATGCTGTGGCTTTGAGATGTATATCTGATATAATCTGCACTAACTCATTTTCAACAGAACATGAGTCCATGTTAAACTGACTTGCTATTTCAGTAGCTAATTCCTCAATGTTTTTACACGAAAAAGGATAACTCATAAATGATGCGATATTTGCCAATTTACTGAAATCATAAAAACGTATTTCGAATTGATAATTCCCAAAATATCATAATTCAACTGAGGAATCCTTGCTTTCAAAGACGGAAAATTTTTCAGATCCTTTCTTTTCAGTTGATCTATCATAAGTTGCAATTTACTTTTGAATGCGTTTATTGCGCTAATAATCTCAATAATAGTTTTTCCTTTACCTTGAAGCTCCAAATTAATGGTGTTTAAATGCATTGTGATGTCTGTCAAAAATGTCAAATCAGTCAGCATTTTCCGTTTTCAGCATCTGAGTGTCATCACCTCTTTCGTCCAGAAAAGCTGTTATTTCGGGCAGTAATTCTTGAAACCTTTCTAGGAATTTTCCGCGACTCAACCACCTGACGTCCGTGTGAATAATTAAATTAGTGTGTTCAGCTGACTCGCTATCTTCCAACTGCAATTTAAAGAGCCGTCGTTGGAAGCTACGTGCACGGATAGAATTCACAATTTTTATTGCAATGCCCATAATCTCCTCCATGTTTAGAACTTTTGAACACAAAACTTGTTGATGTATAATGCAATGGAAGGAGAAAAATGAAGGGAAATCATCATTAGCTCGACACAATGCCACAAAACCGTTTTTGTTTCCAGTCATTGCTGGTGCTCCATCGGTTGTAATGCACAGTAGTTTATATATTGGTAGCTTGTAGTTTGTTACAAAATTGAAGAAAACGTCATATATATCTTCGCCACGGGTCTTTCCTTTCAGAGGAATCATTGTCAAAACCTCTTCCTTAGCCGACATGTCATTGAATACCATTCGAATAAAAATACACAGCTGGGCAGTGTCTGTCATATCGGTGGATTCGTCGAACTGTAAAGAAAAGTATGTACATTCCATGATATCATGTTTTAGTTTATCTGCCATGTCCTGACTCATAACTTCAACACGCCTTGTGACAGTCGGACGAGATAACTGAAGTTCTCTAATAGCAGACATAATCTCTGTTTTATTTTTAAAATCTCCAAATAAAGTCTCACCCGCTTCAATAAATGCTTCCTTCACAACCAATCCATCATCAAATGGTTTCTTGTGTTTCGCCAATATATGAGATATTTTAAATGACGCGATCGTTGCAGCTTTTGATTGTTTGGCTGGTCTTGTGAACATGGTTTGTTCTTTTTTCAAACAAGTTATCAAATCACGTACTTTTCGCTTTCTTAATTCACTCTGTGACCGAAAATCCTTTTCATAGCTTTTATGAACCGTTTTATGATGCCTCTCTAAGTTCCCACGCTTAGGTATTGCAACTAACGCACGGCAAATGAGAAAATGCACTTATCCTTTACTATACAAAAGAAAAATTCTTCCTACCAATCGTTATTAAAATGATAAGTTTTACTTTTCTTCGCCGCACTCATTTTGGACTATTTATTAATAAACTCTGTATCGATGTATCGCCTTCAAGTTACAACTCAGACTGACTCCTATTCCTGCAGGCGCAACATTTATATCGGCGTGAACGAAGTCTCGAATGTTCCCGTCAAACACGCCGCCCGAAGTTTCTAGAAAAATCGGCGGGAATCAAAAACGCGGCTTTTCTTTGACACGTACCGCGCGTTCCTTTGATAAAGCCGCCTTTTGCCGCCAGCAGGGGGTTATTACGATAAAAGAAAGTGATGAGGGGGTTATTCTGGCCTAATTGTGGATCGAATAAATTTTAGTAGTTTATTCATTACATTTTGTTTTAGTTACCTAAAACAAAATCTGTGAATAGTTCTATATAGGAATTTTTTTCTCGAGATCGACTCAAAAAGCACTCGCGATCGACTTGCCGATCGCGATCGACCCCTGCTCTAGAACAACTGTTAATTCTCTACAAAGCTCAAATTCGACCAACTATGGAATACTGCTCCCATGTTTGGGGCTCCGCTCCCAAACATACACTGCATTTGTTGAATTCTGTCCAGAGAAGAGCTGTTCGTCTGATTGGAGACCCGAAACTGAACGGCGGCCTTGATTCGCTGGATCATCGAAGAACGGTTGGCGTCTTGAGTCTGTTCTACAAGTATTTTCATGGAAAGTGTTCGAAGGATGTAGCCCGCTTAATTCCTCCCAGAGCGGTGCATGTAAGAAATACACGTCACGCTAATACTTCACATCCGTATGAGGTTCAGCTTGTTACTCCGCGTACAACGCTTTTCAAGCAGTCTTATATATGGAGAACATCCTCTCTTTGGAATAATTTGCCCAGCGCCGTGTTTCCCACCAAGTACAATTTACAGCGACTCAAGAACAACGTGAATTGCTTTTTCCGCACACGGGCCGCTTCTGGAGAGCTTTAGGGTCTTCCCTGCAGCACGTGTGCTAGACCCATAAAAAAAATAAATAAAGAAGTATTTCGACTTTGATTGTAGAATTTTAATACAACAGTGCAAGTTAAAAGGCATGACGTTGATGAAGCTCGGCCTGGAGTTTATTTGTCGAAAATCCCTGGAGAATAGCATAAATAGCACTCTACATATGCGATACTTCTATTCATATCTTAATGTCATGTGGTTAAGCAGATAAAGCAAGCAGGTAGATTGTTAGGTTTTTGCGACGAGTGATTGGAGGGGGGGGGGGAATGGATTTCCTGATGTCCAACAAGCACCAAATGTTTTATGGGGATGTAATATTTACAATGCCTTTTCGGAAATTAAAACCAGGTCCCCATGCCATTTTTGTGGTAGCTCCAAAAAGAATGTGCCGTATTACTTACCAGTTTCGTCAGATGTTTTGCTAATATAATTCCATACCCTTTTCTTCTATATTCAGGTTTGGTTTGCATAGAAAACATCGCCCCGTAATAAGACTGAACCATCCAAGCAGCTAAATCACCTAAAAAAATTATATATATATATATATATATATATATATATATATATATATATATATATATATATATATATATATATATATATATATATATATGAATTTTATGTATAGTTTATAGTGTTTATTTTGATGGATTGTTAGTCTCTTTTATGTTATAGGCTGATTATGGCCATTCATGTTAACTCAATGTCGCTCTTCATTTTTTGTCCTGAAGAAGGTCCTAACCTAGGACCGAAATATTGGCTAAATGAACATTGTGTGAACATCTATCACACCCTTTGCCGAGTTCCCCAACTAATTTTATATTTAAGAATTTTGTTAGATACGGCAACTTTTGCTTTCTTTCTTTATTTGATATATATATATATATATATATATATTTTCACGGGTGTGAAATGTAGTAGTGGTTTTTCGGGTATCCCGTGTTAGCTGAAAGTCCCTTGATGGACGGTTTCACTGACGTTTCGATGGAATCTCATCCATCTTTTTCAAAGCGTTGATCACTGGTCGGTGTCTTAGCGTTGAATGTCGAGAGCGCCGGTTTTATGTGCTCGGGGCGTGGCTCTATTGGTCGGACGGATCTGGCCAATAGAGGCTCGGCTTTGGCTGCGCGTTGTCGGTCCTGTGGTTCTTTGTAATGATTGTGTTGGTGAAGTAATATATGGTTGAATTATTGTTTCTCTTGGTTGGACTTGGTACTGGGATAGAATATATTTCCAAGAGGTCGGTAAACGTTGGCTATCATCCCGATTATTTAAGTTGTAGGGCCTCTTTTCTATTTCTATGGCTTCTTTGATTACCCTAGTGGATAGGTTATCACTTTTTTGTAGGGTTCTGGTTTTGTCAAAATCGATTTTGTGGCCGGTATTGTATGCATGGTGTATATGAAATTCCGTGTCAAGACTGCGGTCTTTCATACATAGGCCAAACAAACAGGAAAATTAGCGCCAGAAGAGACGAGCACAAAAACGCCGTAAAACAAAAATCCACCACCTCTTCTCTAGCTCAACATGCACACAATACCGGCCACAAAATCGATTTTGACAAAACCAGAACCCTACAAAAAAGTGATAACCTATCCACTAGGGTAACCAAAGAAGCCATAGAAATAGAGAAGAAGCCCCATAACTTAAATAATCGGGATGATAGTCAACGTTTACCGAACTCTTGGAAACATATCTCAGTACCTAGTCCAACCAAGAGAAACAGTAATTCAACCATACGTTACTTCACCAACACAAACATTACAAAGAACCACAGGACCGACAACGCTCAGCCAAAGCCGAGCCTCTATTGGCCAGATCCGTCCGACCAATAGAGCCACGCCCCGAGCACATAAAACCGGCGCCCTCGGAGCCAGTCTCGACATTCAACGCCAAGACACCGACCAGTGATCAACGCTTTGAAAAAAATGGATGAGATTCCATCGAAACGTATACATACTACAGTCCCTGGCCATATTATTAGACGCACTGCAAGATTTCATGTAAAATATTAATTACCGAGTGATATTGTACCGTTTTATTATTTTAAATTGATTTGTTTTTTATTTTTATATTATCCAATCAATTACCTATTTATTTGACATAAATAAAACAGCAATTTAGAAAAGCATAAGTTTATTAAGTTTTAAAGAAAAGTGAAATTAATGTTAGTAAAAGTCAATATTTAGTTGAGCCACCTTTAGCCGCTATCAAAGCTTTAATTCTGCGCGGCATGCTATCAATGCAAGATTGTACTGTCTCCTGCATTTGAGGATGATGATTCCACACATGAATAATCTTTTCTAGGAGCTGGGTTTTGTTGGTAATCACATCTTTAGCCACTTCTCTTTTCATCAGCTCCCACACATTTTCAATGGGGTTCATATCAGGGCTATTACCCGGCCAATCCAACAGAGGGATAGTTTTTTCTGCCAAAAAAGCTTTAACAGACCGAGCAGTGTGGCAGGGAGCTCCATCTTGCATGAAAGTGAATGGTTCCCCATTTGGAAACCATTCTCTGAGCTGCGGAATCAACCGATTTTGTAATACTTCTTTGTACTGATCTTGCCTCATTATTCCTTTGACGACATACAGACGTCCAGTGCCCTTGCCGCTGATGACTGACCAAATCATCACTTTGGTGGGATGTTTAACCGTCGGGACGACACAATCAGGATGAAACTTTTCTCCATGACGACGACGCACATACTGAGCTTTATTCTGCAAAATTTCGAATGTGCTTTCGTCACTGAAGCAGACCTGTCAAAAATAGGAAAAATATATAAACTTCCATGTTTATTTGCTTTATTTAACTGAAAATGAAAATAATGTATCAATTATTGATTAAATTGCTGTATCTTACCGATCTCCAGAAGTCCACATCTTTGTCTTGCCATTGTTTGGCCCACTTCAGGCGCTTTGCTTTCATTGCAGCTGTTAACTTGGGCTTCCTGGCGGGGCGACAGGCCTTAAAATCTAATTCTTTCAATTTTCTTCGAACAGTGCGCTCAGAAGCATTTACGCTAGCATCCTGGAGTTGTGATTGTATTACCTTTGTGGTAGCAAATCTGTTTTCTACACAAATTTTCTTCAAACATCTCTCTGACCGTGGAGTGAAAATTGGTTTTCTACCGCATCTTTTCTTTCTTTTCGGGCTTAATTCCTTCCCTGACTCAATTTTCTTTTTTATGCGTCGTACACTAGCTTCAGAAACCTCCAATCTTCGTGATATTTCTCGGTTTGTAAATGTTTTCGCAATCACAAGGGCCTTCACTTCAGCTTTTTTACGTGGTGAAAGATCGCCTTTTCTACCCATAATGAAAATAGTCCAATTACTTTTTTAAAACACTGCATACAAAATAAACTAATAACTGAGTAGTATAAAACTGTTAAACAAACAATCACAGTCCATAAAGCCACAGAAACACGTCCGTACCTGACTCGATTCCGATCGCGACTGATACAGGTTTGTACTTGTTTACGTTCATGTATCACTTTGTCAACACAGTGTTGCCATATGTTAAAAATAAATACAAATATGTAGTCTACAACAATTCTTTTAAATAAAAATCAATAATATTGTAGTTTAAATATACCATTATTGCATAAAAACTCTTAAGAAACATAAAATTACTAAAAAAAATACAGTGCGTCTAATAATTTGGCCAGGGAGTGTATATATATATATGTATATATATATATATATATATATATATATATATATATATATATATATATATATATATATATATATACATACATATATATACATATATATATATATATATATATATATATATATATACATACATATATATACATATATATATATATATATATATATATATATATATATATATATATATATATATATATATATATATATATATATATAGGGTTTTCCATTAGGAATATCCGATTTTTGACAGTTAATAGCGGCCATATTGGTTGGCAGATGTTTAACATCTGATGTCAGTTGTGTTTAGTAAGGTTTGCCATTTAATCATGAATCGTTTCACGTTAAAAGAACGCTTGGAAATTGTCCAAAATTATTCGATTACTCCAAAATAAGTCGATGCTGCAGGAATATTTCTTCCCAGAATTTCACGAAATGGACGCAGACGACTTTTATTTCCAACAGGATGGCGCATCGCCCCATATTTCAGGCCCAAACATGGATCGGGACTAGGCGTCTAAAAATGATCAACCTGTACATTTCTCTTATAAATTGAAACTAATTATAAGAGAGACGTCTTATCTCTTCAATGCAATTAAGTTTTATATCATTTTCGTTTTTATATTAAAATAACCGGTCAAGTGCATGTTGAACTTGCACAATTAGTGTTCCGTACGTTGATTGCTTTTAAAATAAAAATGTTGTTACGGTGGTATAAAATGATCAGTGACTTCACAAAACACACCCCAAATTAGTTTTCAACAAAGTTTGTTTCCAATCTTCACTGAAAATTGATGACCTTAAAATTTTTGTTTTTTTTTATATACCAGATAAATTATTAAAGGTAATGCACTCGTGATAATTTTCGTTCAATCTACACCCCCTGGAGAATATTCCAGACTTTTTTCAAAATTTTTTGATCAGTACTTTTAGAGATAAGGTAGCGATTTTTCGCGATTTTTTAAAAATAATACAAAGAAAAGTGTGCGCAAGTATTACATTATATATATATATTTATATATATATATATATATTTTACTCGTGTTTTCACAAGCTTTCATTTGACACCTCACTCGATGACCTACTAAAAATTTTTTTTTTCACTTCCGATTTCACCCCCCAAAACTAACCCCTTAAGTCAAAATTTGACTTTCAAAACTACACGGCTTTGATGAGGCCATCAATTCCTATATTATTACTAAATTTCAACTTTCTATGACAAAGAGTTTCGGAGAAAAACGGGTGTGGCAGACAGACAGACACCGAAGTGATCTTATAAATGTTCCGTACGGAACACTAAAAAGTGTAGTTTTATGGGAGGTAACATTCAGAACTTTTAACGTTGTAAAACATTTTATTGGGCTCGCTCGCAACTTAATATTTTTCCTTTGAATTCAGCTAATGAAAAATACAACCCGAAACTGATTCAATAATTGTTTATTATCTGGCTCTAGCAAAATATATAACGACTTTAGTTTAATAACTTGCTTACCTTGAGCAGAAAATACACCGTAACATGGCAATTTCTCTATAAGTTTTTCGAAAACTTCTATACATTCCATGTGATTGGCTGGGTACAAATCGTGTATTATTTGAGCATGTTCTTTTTTAAGCTGACACATCTCTGCTTGTTCAGCAATCACTCTATGAAAAAAAAAACAATAAGTATGCGACCATAATTTACCACATCACCTGATAACTTTAGAATTACCTAAGATACTACAGGGGTTGAAAAGTTCTGACACTTTCCGAGAGATGGCAGCATAAATAAAAAACCATATGATTTTCAGTTAATGTTAACTCTCAGAAGATTCGTGTAAAATTTTTGACATTTTGTCTATTGGTTTGTGAGTTACAGCTGTTTAAATGACGCTACTTTTAATTTTTGCAAAACGATGGAAGAAAAAGAATTTTGTGTGTTGATTAAACTTTGTTTTTTGATGGAAAAAAATACAGCCAGAACCCAAGAATGGGTTAAGAAGTGTAATGGCACATCTGCTCCGTCGAAAGCAACTATATGTCGATGGTATATAATATACAGGGTGTGCCATTTTAAAAATTTGAGATTTTTCAATTTAAAATAGTCGAAATGCATACATTTATTTTGAACACCCTATAGCATCTAACTCAAATTTCTTTACTTATATCTTTTTTTCATCTCTATAGAACGCTCGTACCAATTATGAGTATTCCATCTTCAGAAACAATGGCGCTACTGGCAATTTTTTATAAAACTGAAAAATAGTATTTTTTTAAAAAAATTGAAATATTAGAAAAACTACTAGGTTTAGGTATATAACATTATCAATAAAAAAGTTATAAAATTTTACGCAAAATTTAAAAATAAATTAGAAATGTTCCATCGGCCACACTTTTTTGAAGTACCCTGTATACTCAAAAATAATTTTAAACTGTGCATCTAACATTGTATTTAACATTTTTTCGTTATTCCCGAAACAAATGAGATAATGAACTTTAGTCTATCGTTGACTCACCCTGTACACCAAATTAGATCCACCGATTCAAAACTAGACACAATATTGTCGCCGGTAAGATAAGTAAAGAATCATGTGAGACAAAATGACGTCAGTGATTGGTGCAAGATTTACAGATGATCAGATTTTTAATACTGCTGAGACAGTTGGATGTTTCAGAGGTGTGCAGTCATTACCAGTAGATTACGAGAATATTCGGAAAGCTTGGACGACATCTGATATTTTCACAAAATGAGAACATTCCATTTTTGAGATTTTTTCTACACTAAAATGGAAATATCTCTCTAGAATTTTTACTCTCGTCCTCCTCCTCGGCGCCAAAAAGTGTTACTTACACTTCATTCTCGGGTGACTCCTCATAAGGACCAAGAAGACCGTAAATATCACCATATAGTTTCTCTACTGTCCCTATTTTCGCATAGAAATCTTCTATTCTATTCATAATTTTTGCGTGTGTAAAGTTCAGATATATCGGTTGCGACCAATCAATCAATATGTCTTCGGTTTCTAAAAGTTCTAAGTTTTCTAGTTGACTACATGGACAGAAAACGCTGAAGGATTCGTATATCTTGTTATTTGGCTGAAAAAAAAAGAAGAAAAAAAAATTGTAAAGGTTTTTTTCAAATTAAGCGGTTTTTTTAATTCTTGAATAAGACACAGATGGCGCTGCGAAATAGCCTGGGTCTTGTGACATTTGGAAAGTGGAATGTATGACATTTATAAAAATAGAGTCGTTAATATACAACGCTTTCAAAAATTATTTTATGCAAATGGGCGTTAAGTGAAAAATGTTTTTAGAAAATTACGTAATATTTACGGTTTACATAATCGTCCATCTAAAAGCACTATCAATCGAATTGTTCAAAAATTTCAAGAAACTGGTTGGGTGGAAGGTAAAAGAAGAGAAAGATATAGTCGTAGCGGTCGTTCACAAGAGGATATTCATTTGGTTCGTAAAAGTGTTGCTCAAGACCCATAAATATCCATTAGTCGACGTTCATAATAAGTTGGACAAAGGATTTAGCTCTGAAGGCCTACAGTCCCTGGCCAAATTATTAGACGCACTGTATTTTTTTTTAGTAATTTTATGTTTCTTAAGAGTTTTTATGCAATAATGGTATATTTAAACTACAATATTATTGATTTTTATTTAAAAGAATTGTTGTAGACTACATATTTGTATTTAATTTTAACATATGGCAACACTTTGTTGACAAAGTGATACATGTACGTAAACAAGTACAAACCTGTATCAGTCGCGATCGGAATCGAGTCAGGTACGGACGTGTTTCTGTGGCTTTATGGACTGTGATTGTTTGTTTAACAGTTTTTTATACTACTCAGTTATTAGTTTATTTTGTATGCAGTGTTTTAAAAAAGTAATTGGACTATTTTCATTATGGGTAGAAAAGGCGATCTTTCACCACGTAAAAAAGCTGAAGTGAAGGCCCTTGTGATTGCGAAAACATTTACAAACCGAGAAATATCACGAAGATTGGAGGTTTCTGAAGCTAGTGTACGACGCATAAAAAAGAAAATTGAGTCAGGGAAGGAATTAAGCCCGAAAAGAAAGAAAAGATGCGGTAGAAAACCAATTTTCACTCCACGGTCAGAGAGATGTTTGAAGAAAATTTGTGTAGAAAACAGATTTGCTACCACAAAGGTAATAAAATCACAACTCCAGGATGCTAGCGTAAATGCTTCTGAGCGCACTGTTCGAAGAAAATTGAAAGAATTAGATTTTAACGCCTGTCGCCCCGCCAGGAAGCCCAAGTTAACAGCTGCAATGAAAGCAAAGCGCCTGAAGTGGGCCAAACAATGGCAAGACAAAGATGTGGACTTCTGGAGATCGGTAAGATACAGCAATTTAATCAATAATTGATACATTATTATCATTTTCAGTTAAATAAAGCAAATAAACATGGAAGTTTATATATTTTTCCTATTTTTGACAGGTCTGCTTCAGTGACGAAAGCACATTCGAAATTTTGCAGAATAAAGCTCAGTATGTCCGTCTTGTCATGGAGAAAAGTTTCATCCTGATTGTGTCGTCCCGACGGTTAAACATCCCACCAAAGTGATGATTTGGTCAGTCATCAGCGGCAAGGGCACTGGACGTCTGTACGTCGTCAAAGGAATAATGAGGCAAGATCAGTACAAAGAAGTATTACAAAATCGGTTGATTCCGCAGCTCAGAGAATGGTTTCCAAATGGGGAACCATTCACTTTCATGCAAGATGGAGCTCCCTGCCACACTGCTCGGTCTGTTAAAGCTTTTTTGGCAGAAAAAAATATCCCTCTGTTGGATTGGCCGGGTAATAGCCCTGGTATGAACCCCATTGAAAATGTGTGGGAGCTGATGAAAAGAGAAGTGGCTAAAGATGTGATTACCAACAAAACCCAGCTCCTAGAAAAGATTATTCATGTGTGGAATCATCATCCTCAAATGCAGGAGACAGTACAATCTTGCATTGATAGCATGCCGCGCAGAATTAAAGCTTTGATAGCGGCTAAGGGTGGCTCAACTAAATATTGACTTTTACTAACATTAATTTCACTTTTCTTTAAAACTTAATAAACTTATGCTTTTCTAAATTAATGCTGTTTTATTTATGTCAAATAAATAGGTAATTGATTGGATAATATAAAAATAAAAAACAAATCAATTTAAAATAATAAAACGGTACAATATCACTCGGTAATTGATATTTTACATGAAATCTTGCAGTGCGTCTAATAATTTGGCCAGGGACTGTATAAGGTTCAAATAACACAGAAACTCGTGAAACCATTAAATTGTTGCAGGGAAAATTTTCTGGACGTGTAGTCTCCAGAAACGGTGATGTTAATTGGCCACCAAGACCATGTGATCTAACTCTGAGGTTACGTGAAAAGCCAGGTCTATACGAATAACCCACAATCGATTCCTAAGCTGAAGGACGAAATTACTCGCCTTATTGGTGAGTTAGAGCCGCAATTATGTCAAAATGTCATCGAAAATTTTAACAAAAGAGGGGGGATATCTATGAAGCTGCAAGAGGTGGACATTTGGCGGATATTGTTTTTCGTGTTTAAATGTCATATATTATATACTTCAGTTACCAATAAAAAGTTTTTTGAAAACAACGCCATCTGTGTTTTTTATTCAAGAATTAATAAAAAAAACACTCTATCTGAAACACCCTATATTATTGGCTAGGTGCTTGATTGAACACTATGTTAGCCGATTAAAAGTAATCTACTGGTAATTATCGTTCCAATATTAGTGATTACACTGCCTGAAACGTGTTTGTGGTTATTTGTGGTTATTTAATTGTGACGTTTTAAACGAGCCTTTTGTGACGAAATTAAAACTGCTTACCGATTTTACTTACATCCACTATTAAGTTATATTGTCTGTCCTCTTCTGATGTAGCCCTTATAGTATCATTCTTCACCATTTTTGGCGTAAATATTCGGGTTACAGTCCCAGACAAAAAATAATAGACAGAGTATGCATTTCATATAACGTTTCCCGCCAAATCAGTGATCCACTAGAAACTGCAATGAGTGCGATAAGGACAAGTAGAAAACACTGGACAGAATTTCAACCTCTCACGCAAAAAAATTACCGTATCCCACGTCCGTGCAGCGCTTCTAAAAACCAGAATGATCGCACGCGGTCTGGTAGTAAAACTTGCTGGAAACACTATTATCAGCTGTTTCTTATAAATATAAAGTTATTTACTTACTGTTGGCTAAAACTATGCATGGTAATTTTACTTCATTAGATTAGACTGAACACTTACATACATTCAACCAATAACTTAGCGCTTCTAATCGCCCTTCCTTGAGTACGATGTTGATGTTGGATCGCGTTTAGTTGTAAACATACGGAGCTTTGGTTACTGTCCATAACAACATACGTTCTTTCCAAAATACCAATAAATTTGTACATATTCATTATAAAAGATACATACAAAATAATTTACAATCCAGTTCTAACACAACTCTTAAACTACTGTTTGATTATGCGGAATAACATTCTACTGAAATGATAAAATTGAATTACTTTTAACTGACATACAGAAAATGCACGGCATTCATTCTGACCAAGGTCATAGAGACATCTCGACTTTCGTCAGCTATTGTTACCGTTGCCCGTTAACGTTACCGTCTTCCGCTATCAGTTGCGCGTAATTTATTATTGTAATTAACGGGACAACTTTTCTATTCGTTTAATTCAACTGTTAAACAGAAACTTGATAATACAACTGTTACTTCCTTTGTTTTGTACCGTCTGTTTTTCTCATCTCCCGTTTATTTGGCAGGGGACCTTTATGACAGATACTCAATAGCTGGTAACTAACACGGGCGTTAGACTAGATTTAACTATTAGATAACTCAACCGAAAATCGATCGACCTACAGAAAATTGATGCTTGCGGGGCCAACATTAAAAACCCTTAGAGCAGGGGTTTCCTAATTGTATCGCGGGGCTATTCTAGGGGAGTCGCGAGACGATACGCACAGGTCACCTGCACGCGACGTAATGAGCTAGCGCGCGACGCGGCGCGCGTCTCATCAGCGACTCAGTAAGCCCCTAGAGATACTAGAATAGGGGAGAGAAAGTATATAGCCTACTGTAAGCGAAAGCGTATAGTCGTTAAAAAGAAAAGGAAATAATATGACATAATTCTGTCTCTTACTGTGGGCTTGAGCGCTGAATTCCGGCACTGAGTAAGAGAGACCGAGTGACTCTTATACTATTTCTTTCTCTTTCTATGAGCACTACGCTTTTCGCAACAACTTACCTCCTCTATTCTAATACCTCTATGAGTAAGCCCGCCCCTCCATTTCTCCGCGCTTTCGTTCGTTCGTCGTTCTGTCTTTTATTCCGGCGCTTTATTTATGCGTCGGTTACAAGCGTTGATGAATGCAGTGTTTTGATTTCAAGTGTATTATATTTAATTTACTCGTGCGTATTCATTACTTAAAATGGATAACCTTATTCAAATAAATAGAAAACGTGTTGAAGACGCAGGAGAGAGTAGAAAAGAAACTGTAGAAAAACGAAAAAATACAGAAAACATGATGACCAATATTTAGATTTTGGATTTAATTACGTTAGCAAAGGACATATGAAACTTCCCCAATGTGTTGTGTGTCATAAAGTGCTGGCAGCTGAAAGTATGCTTCCTAATAAATTGAAACGTCATTTAGAAACAACTCACAGGAATTTACAAGGAAAGCGCGAGATTTTTTTGTAATTGCGAGAACTGAAACATCAGTCAACATTCTTGTTTTCCAGAGCATCTATTCCTTCCAAAGCACTGCTTACCTCTTACAAGGTCGCTCACCGTATTGCCAAATGTAAGAAACAACATATTCCTTTTTCTAACAATACGATTAGTCGTCACATTCATGACATAGCTGAAGACATTAATGAGCAAATTGTGGAAAATCTTTCTGGTTTATTTACCATTCTACTGGATGAAGCGACAGACAATAATAACGACACTCAATTAATATGATATTTGCGGTACATGGAAGAAATAAATGTACGTGAGGATTTATTATTTTGCAAAATAATGACTGATACCGATAACGCTAGTGATTTGTTTGAGATCACAGAGAGAGAGAGAGATCAGTTGCATGGAAGATAATAACATCCAATGTTTCGGTGTGTGTACGGATGGAGCTCGCGCGATGTCAGGGCAGTATGGAGGACTTTAAAGCTCTAATTAAAACCAACGCTCCAAATGTAAAATGGACATATTGCGTCACACATACGGAGGTACTAGCTGCAAAAAATATTTCACCTGAATTAAATTTCGTGATAGATATAATTATCAAAGTGATGAACTTCATAAAAAATAAGACCCGTGAAGACAAGATTTTTTCATAAGCTTTGTGAAGATTTGGGTGCCGAGCATACATCTTTACTTTATTACTGTAACTCTCGTTGGTTGTCGAGAGGTAACGTACTCTCACGTGTACAGGAATTAAAAAATGAGTGGTACACGTATTTACTGACAGAATCACATCGTGACGTAGAAAAGTTTAAAAATACTGACTTCTTAATAAAATTGCAGTATTTCAAAAGAAATTGCTGTTGTGGAAAAGAAAAATAGAAGAGGAGCAAGGAAATACTGACTGTTTTCCTGTTTTGAAAGGCTTTCTGAAAGAAAAATCTATTCAAAATCTGGAACCAAGTTTGCAATTTATATTTATCCAACACTTATCAACATTAAGCACCTATTTTAATAAATATTTTCCAGAGATTCTGAATCAATACGACTGGTTTGGAAACAGATTCCAATCGACCCCACCACCATCTACACTTCGAACAGTCGAGGCAGACGTATCTTGTGTTACGAGCCTAAAACTACGATTCGATAGACAAACTATTTCAATTTTGGAGCAATGCATCCCAAGAATATTCTACCATCAGTACTACGGCTTTGAAGGTCCTTTTACCATTTGCTACGTCGTACTTGGGGGTGAAACTGGTTTTTCTGCAGTTGCAGTGATCAAATCGAAGTACAGGTCACAAATAAATTTTGAAAAAGAAATGAGAGTAGCAATTTGAAAACTTCAGCCCCGATTTGAGAAGTTATGCTCAGAAAAGCAAGCTCGTCCTTCTCATTAATTGTATTGTTTGTAATTTTTTTATGTTTTCTAATAAATAATAATTAAGACTCTATATTCTTTGGAGTTTTTGAATAATAAAGTAATTTTATTGTCTGCTAGAGCACCACACAGGTATCTTCTTTTAGAAGGGCGTCGCATAAAAATTGCAACCTGTAAAAGGAGTCGCAGTAAAAAAAAGATTGGGAATCCATGCTTTAGAGTATCCTAACTTGATAACTCATGGGGAGGCAAACTCACCTCACATTTAAACGAAGATACAGATCTTGCGACATTTGCATTGGACGATCAACATATTCTGACGGTAAGTCGATCTGTAATAGAACTTATCGCAAACTTACCGTTTTCGTCATTCCGGGAAAGTGCAATATCACAGCTTGCTCTGGCCAATTTTTTGGTACGTAAAAATGAAAGTCCCACACCTTATCGTTCACGTAAGTTTTTAGGGTTTGATGAAACTAAAAAAGAAAACATTATTTAATTATCATAAATTTTACGTCGTATTCCGTGATCCGGTTAAAAAAGTTAAAAACCGCTGCATTTATTTCTCTATCCTAATACTTTATAGTTTAAGCTGAGAATATAGATTGTGGTGTTCCAATTTTTTAAGGCAAATCCTCTTAGTTAAGTTTAAAGTAGTATACTGTTCGCTAATACAAAAATTTAACCATTTCCTTTTACGCTATGTACGAGGGCTGCCTTTTAAGTTTTTACAAACGACCACTAGATGGAGCTATTGAGATCAGACTGGTTATACCCGTCTTCAAAGAGAAATCCCTAAAGAAATAAGGATTGCTAAAGAGCAGTGGCTGGAACAAAGATGTATCGAAGCCGAAGACTTGCAGCGTCTTGGTGAGACCTTCCACCTTCATAAGAAAATAAAAGAGGTAGCTGGAACATATAAGAAGAATCTCTCCTCTCATATCCGAAATGAAGCGAGTGAACCGATCTTGGACCCAGAAGAAGAGCTTAATACATTGAAAAGTCAAATTTGTTTAATGATAATAGATCATGTTCAACAGATCTCTTAACGGACAATTCGTTCAGCCGAGAAATATTGAAGAATGAGGTGCTTCATGCTATTTTACTAATGAAAAATGATAAAGCCCCTGGTCCAGATAACATGTTCTCAGAGACATTCTGTAAACTCAGTAATGATAATTTAACAAAGCTTGCAATGATACTGGGAAAATACCGAAGGATTGCCTGCGTTCTACATTTATTACTCTGCCAAAAACAGCCAGCTCTAAACAATGTAAGGACTGTCGCTTAATTAGTCTCGTGAGCCATTTTCTCAAATTCTTCTTGCGCATCATTCATACGAGACTATACAAGAAACGCGAAGAAGTTAGTGGAGATAGTCAGTTCGGATTTAAAGGGGGTTTTGGGACGAGAGAAGCCATCTTCAGTCTCTAAATGCTGGTTCAGAATTGTCTGGATCAGAGACAGACTGTATTCATGGGCTTCATAGACTATGAGAAGGCATTCGACAACGTTAAACATGACCTCCTCAAGAAATATCTACAAGAACTAGGGCTATATTCTACAGATATAAAAATTATTGCCAACCTATATTGGAATCAATCAGCAGACGTAAGACTTCAGAATGGTTATACAACGGAAGATTTTGAAACAAGAAACGGAGTTAGACAGGTTGTGTTTTGTCACCCATGCTGTTTAATTTATATGTCGAAAGAGTCTTCGTTGAGGCAGTGTTGCAGAGTGATCTGGGTATCAAAGTAAACGGTGTTCTGATAAACAACATCAGATATGCAGATGACACTGCCATTCTGACAGATAGCGCATATGCTCTTTAAGCATTATTGAAGGCTATACACAAAGCAGGAGAAAACATTGGATTAAGTATCAACGTAAACAAAACAAAATTCATGATCATCAGTAGAAATTTAATTCAAGACGTCCGAATTCATATAAATGGCGAGAATATAGAACGGGTTAACAAGTTAAATTACCTGGGATGCCTTGTGAATGACAAATGGGATCCGGACATAGAAATTAAGGCCAGAGTTGAGCAGGCAAGAGCAACTTTCATCAAGTTACGCAAATTCCTTTGTAGTAAAAACCTTAACCTACAGCTCAGGTACTGGATGGTTAAGTGCTATGTTTGGTCCGTTTTGCTATACGGTGAAACATGGACATTGAAACGGTCATCTGGAGGCATTTGAAATGAGGATACTCAGAAGAATGCTGAGAGTATCTTGGATTGATAAAGAGAGGAATGAGGAGGTGATCGAGAGAGCCAACCTCGAACATCGGGAATTATTCGAAAACATAAAAAAGAGAAAGATTTCATATTTGGGTCATATTATTCGTGGGGAACGTTGCCGCTTTTAACGCCTAATACTGCAGGGTCAAATTCAAGGCAAAAGGGGAATGGGACGAAAAAGACTATCATGGCTGCGCAATATTCGTCATTGGATAGGATTTTCAGTCTCTCCAAAATGC
Organism: Pachyrhynchus sulphureomaculatus; assembly: GCA_019049505.1. Taxonomy (NCBI): domain Eukaryota; kingdom Metazoa; phylum Arthropoda; class Insecta; order Coleoptera; family Curculionidae; genus Pachyrhynchus; species Pachyrhynchus sulphureomaculatus. The sequence goes on along the minus strand of CM032452.1, from coordinate 78,651,455 downwards.
GGCTTTAGACAGACTCATCTGATGAGAGAAGCTTGGTACAGACCCCTACGCAGGAATCTGCAAGGCACCTTAAGAAGAAGAAAGACTTGTCGTCAAATAAAAAAATGTACAGTCGGGTTATTTTTTAGCCACCCCTCGTAATTTATTCAATACAGAGCTGTATCTTAAACATCACCGGTAAATATTAATCGTGGTTCGTAATTTTATGACAATTTACCATTGCTTTTCCCCGTAATTTATTATTATGATTCCGGCGTGCTATTTGAATAAAACATCGCCCGTAGACGTGGCATTATTTCACTAAATAACCTACAAAAGTGTTTTTAATCACGGAAGCCAGAAAAGTTGTACGAGCAGAAATATTTGCGGCGACAGTCTGGCTGTTCATTTAGCGCAATTTAATTAGTTGTTGCCAAGAATCTGAATGTGACCGTTTAAGAGAAATGCGTTGTTGCTATGCTGTAGATAAAGCCCTCCTTTATTTTTATTTATTTTTCCTTTAGTTTAAGGCCTTCGAGCCGCCAGGGCTATATAGGCCGATGTGTTTCGTATCCGGTCTCGAACTTAAAACAGGGTTTGAGTAGCCCTTGGGGATGTTTTATATGTTCTCAAGTTTAGGTATACCTCAGGGATAAATCTTCGATATGTACGTGTCAGATATGGACCCTCGAAAATATAGTCGTCTCCATTTATTTAATATCTTCTTCCGCACTGATGCAAATTATCAGGTATAATTGATTTCTATAAAACCAAACTTTCCCGAATCTTAATCGTATAAAAACAAAGCCATTACATGATCCCCTAAAGTACGATAAAAGTTTCAGGAAAGTTGAATTAGGAATCAACTCCTGATTAACGGCTCTTTCGTTGAGGTCTTTTTTTTATTGTTCACCTCCCCGCTTAAGTAGGGATTTTGCCCTTTTTTATATCCTGAGGATATCGGCGGGGATGTCGTTATACCCGTCAACGTTGTCCAAGTGCCGAAACATACATTTCTGTATTTCACAGAACCTTTTAGACAACGCAGTAGTGCTGCCACGGACGTTATTACATTTCTGCAAACAACAACTACCTATATACGTGGCCAGGCCAAATATACTTAAGTAAATTTATAAATAAGGTATACCGACCTGCCGGGATTGAACCTGAGACCTCCTGCACCGCGACGCCACCGAGCCACGGGCCGCCACTCCGGTCTTTGCTTGACTATCAAAAGACAGCCACAATATTGCATCAAAAGGACCTTATACCTAACAAATATAGCGCCCAAGAATATTTTCTTTTTTAGAAAAATATATAAAGGTAAAGATATAACTATAAAAGAAATAAAAAAAGTTTCTCAGTACCGGTGGGGATCGGACTCACAGGGTATACGTGCCTGCGTTTCAACTAATCAAACTACAGCACCGCTCTGTTGCTGTTTGATTTGTTTCGTCGCTAAATTCGAATGCCAATTTTCAGTTCCGTCAACGTCATCAGTATTCAGATCCTAACTAAAAAAAGGTCAACCTCGAAGCTACCATTTTACTGTTTCGTCCGTTCGTGAATCTTACATGTTAAAGACTTTGTAAACTGTACTTTTGAACGAAGTTAAAACTGACAGAAGGTACTGTCAGTTTACAGTTACCGATAACGTATAAACCGGAAAATATGTGATGGTAAGGAGACAACCATAGCGGAATTAAAATACTGGTCAAGTGTAAGTTGGACAAAAGTTCCTGACATGTATATATCTTAAGATCCGATATGTATTTTCACGTTTTTTCTTAGTCAGTAACGTATAATAGTTGTAACATCTTAGATACCTAATAGAAAATAAATCAATCTAGCTCAATCTAAAATCAAGTAATAAAAGTGTAAAACAAATACTTACTGCCGAAATATTTGTTTAATTATAAACAAATAAAATAAAATTATTTTATCTCGGGACCTATCCGGTGTTCACCAGTGTGTGTACTGAAGAGTATATTAAAAAAATCACCACCATATTGTCAAGTGAAATAGTTTTTTTATATACCAAATAAAGTATCAAACTCGTGATAATTTTCGCTCAATCTATACTTTATGGAGAATATTCTAGAATTTTAATTTAAATTTTTTTGATCAATATTTTTCGAGATAGGAGGGAGGGGCAACGATTTTTAGTCATTTTATAAAAATAATACAAAGAAAAGTGGGCGCAAGTATTATATCATATTTTTGAACTCGCGTTTTCACAAGCTTTCATTTGACACCCTACTCGATCACCTGGTAATTTTTTTCGCTTCCAATTCGACCCCTAAAAACTAACCCCTTAAGTTAGAATTTATCTTCTAAAACTACACGGCTCTGATTGGGTCATCAATTCCTATATTTGTGCCAAATTTCAACTTTCTATGTATAGTTTCAGAGAAAATCGGGTGTGACACACTGACAGACGGACACCGAAGTGATCCGTACGCAACACTAAAAAAGTAGCGGTGGAGATCGATCCACGAACTCAGGTCTGCTGCGCGGTTTAATTGAGTAACCTACAACACCACTCTGTTCACGCCTGTTAGTTGGAGATCTATTTTGTCGCCTCCTCTCACATTCAAGACCCAATTTTTAGTTTTTTAACAAATAGTACAGGGTGAGTCAACGATAGAGTAAAGTTCATTATCTCATTTGTTTCGGGAATGAAGAAAAAATGTTAAATACTCATGAAGTTTCAGGGAATGTTAAGGTGCACAGTTTAAAATTGTTTTTGAATATACAGGGTACTTCAAAAAAGTGTGGCCGATATAACATACGTTTTTTTAAATGGGACATCCTATTTTCTAATTTATTTTTAAATTCTTTTTTATTAATAATGTTATATACCTAAACCCAGTAGTTTTTCTAATATTTTAATTTTTCAAAATACTAGTTTTCAGTTTTGTAAAAAATTGACAGTAGCGCCATTGTTTCTGAAGGTAGAATACACATAATTGGTACGAGCGTTCTATAGAGATGAAAAAAAAATATATGTAAATAAGTTTGGGTTAGATGCTACAGGGTGTTCAAAATTAATTTATGCATTTCGACTATTTTAAATTGCAAACTCTCAAATTTTTTAAAGGGCACACCTGTATATTATTATTTTTTCTGATAGATTTTACAAAACCCTCCAACTTTTATTAAGTATGTCATATACCTATTTCTAATATTTTTCGATTTATTTTGAATTTTTCAATTTTTACCCATGTTTTTAATACACTTACGCTATTGTGAAAACATAAACAAATAGTTAATAATAATTTTAATATAGTTTAACTTATCTAATGATTAATTGTTATGATGTAATAAATGTTCAAAAATATGCCCGTGTACTTGAACACACATGTTTAGTCGTTTTACTATATTTTCTTTCACTTTCCTTAGCATAAAGGGCGTTATTGTCCTGCACGCATCCCGTAACCTATTTTCCATATCTACTGCTATTGCAGGGGGATTCACATAAACACGATCTTTAATGTAGCCCCACGAAAAGAAGTCTAATGGTGTTAAGTCACATGATCGAGGGGGCCACTGAATGAATCCATCCCTACCGATCCATTTTTGTGGGTAACGATCGATTAAAAATTCCCGAACTTCCCGGTGGTAATGAGCAGCAGCTCCATCTTGTTGAATCTACATTTGTTTCCTTTCAAAGTTATCAACTTCTTCAAGAAGCTGGGGTAATTCGTTTTGCAAAAAATTTGGATATCTAGGCTCGTCAAGCGGTTCGCGGAAAAAATATGGACCAATAATTCAAAAATTTAATATTCCATACCATACATTAAGCGACCAATGGGTTTGGTTTTGAACTTCCCGGACCCAAAATGGATTAACTGTTGAATAATAATGCATGTTATGGCTGTTAACTGCTCCATTACTGCGAAAAGTAGCTTCATCAGAAAACATTATTTTGGATAAAAAATTTGGATCGGCCTCTATAACTCCATTTATGGTGGTACAAAAGTTTACTCGTCGTTCAAAATCCCGGTCTTGAAGTTCTTGGTGTAGTTCCATATGAAAGGGATGATACTTATATTTTCTCGTGGTGCGATTAGCCGTAGATTGGGATGAGTCAGATAAGTCAGCTAGTTGACGGCAGCTGACCTGGGGATTATCTTCAACATGAAGTAAAATCTCCCATTTCTTTTTCCTCACTGGTAGAATTCTGGTTTACTATTTTCTGTTTCGTATACTCAGCGCTACCACTATCATCAAACCGTTCTATTAAGCACTGAAAAGATTTTCTAGATGGTATACGTCCATTAGAGTACTTCACTCCGTAAAGCCTTACTGCCAAAAGACAATTTTTTCCCGCCTCACCCAGTATATAAACCATATCAATTAATTCATTTTTAGGAAAATCCATAACTATTACCTTTATACGTCACTTACTACAACAAATTAAACTATTTTTATTTGCTTAATAGACATGTCAAAATTTGACAGTGCCTACATTTTTATTTTGTCTTGGCAACTATGATGTTATAGCGTAAGTGTATTAAAAACAAGGGTAAAAATTGAAAAATTCAAAATAAATTGAAAACTATTAGAAATAGGTATATAACATACTTAATAAAAGTTGGAGGATTTTGTAAAATCTATCAGAAAAAAATAATAATATACAGGGTTTGCCATTTAAAAACTTTGACTTTTTCAATTTAAAATAGTCGAAATGTATAAATTTATTTTGAACACCCTGTAGCATCTAACTCAAATTTTTTTACATTTATCCTCTTTTTTTTTCATCTCTATACAACGCTTGTACCAATTAATGAGTATTCCACCTTCAGAAACAATGGCGCTACTGGCAATTTTTTACAAAACTGAAAACCAGTATTTTTAAAAAAAATAGAAATATTAGAAAAATTACTAGGTTAAGGTATATAACATTATTAATAAAAAAGTTACAAAATTTTACGCAGAAATTAAAAATGAATTAGAAAATAGGATGTTCCATTTAAAAAAACATGTTATATCGGCCACACTTTTTTAAAGTACCCTGTATACTCAGAAATAATTTTAAACTGTGCACCTTAACATTCCCTAAAACTATTGTATTATAACAATTTTTTCGTCATTCCTGAAACAAATGAGATAATGAACTTTACTCTATCGTTGACTCACCCTGTATAATCTCCTTAGCGAGTAAAGTGAAACGAAACCTACAATATATATCAGACATCGTGTATATATAAGGGGTTTGGGAAGAGCCAGTTCTAACTACATAACTTTACCCTTTTTTTTAAAGTTAATTTTGTATTTTAGGCTATAATTTTAAAAAATAATTATTTCGTAAAAGCTTTTTTACTTAGTAAAGCCTTTTTAGCAAGTTAAAAGACTTTTTTATTATGATGTTTTTGACCTTTTTTAATTTGATTATTAAAAAATAAATAATTATAAAGAGTTACAGAGACACACAAAAAATAATTATAATTCGTAGCTTTAGACATTTATTGAGCCGTTGAATGCCTAATTTAATATCGGAATTGTTTTATTACGTCGCACTTTGTTTTTCTAACTAGCATGCATCGCTCTGGCGGCAAGCTGGATGAGCCGAATACTTCTAATAAAAATATGCATAGAATAAACTCAAATTACCAACTTAGCATCTGTCCACCGCTCTGCTCATATAAATTTGAGAACATGATTTGGCATTGTTAAATATTTTTTTCTCTCGCAAATTGTATTTAGAAAGTTGTGGGCAAGTTAAAAAAAAGTTCGTAAAGTTTGACACCCTAAAAATCACAACTAAAGATTTGAGACATTTTTACCAAAGTTAACCATAGTGGTATGATTTTTTCACAGATATGTATTATATAACAGTAATTTACATTAATTTTCACAAAGTTGGCTATAGATGAAACAGAAGAATTAAGTTTGTACTGTCTCTTCAGTAAAGATGTCATTTAATTTTCGTATCTGTCAAATTGTATATGTGTACAATGGATACTGAGAAATGTTCTCTTCAAGAAAGAATTGGAATCATTTTAATATGTCGTCAGTAATTATCGAAGTTCGTGAAATGAAGCTTAATATTTAACGAAGGTCATCCGGTAAAAATGTTCATCATTCGACCCTGGCAAGGCTCTTAAATATCTGTAAGGAGCATAATTCTGTAGATAGCCCATACAAGGTCCGTCATCATAGGCCTGTTAACACGTAGGCTGAAAAGTTTTTGGTCTAGCTATTTAAAACACATTTTTTTTTTGCCAAATTCGACTTTATTCATCAACATGGTCTCCTTCAAGAGCGATACAATCAGTCCAAAGCTTTTCTAACCTTTCTATACCTGTCTTGTAGAAGGATTTGTCTCTGCCTTCAAAATAGGCCTCAGCTTCGGCGATAACTTCTTCATCGGAGCCAAATCTCTTTCCCGCGAGCATTTTTTTGAGGTGTGGGAATAGATAATAGTTGCTGGGTGCCAAATCTGGAGAATACGGTGGATAGGGAAGTAATTCGAACTTCAATTCATGTAATTTTGCCATCGTAACCATTGGCTTGTGACACGGTGCATTATCTTGATGAAAGAGCACTTTTTTCTTGTTTATTTGGGGCCGTTTCTTTGCGATTTCTACCTTCAAACGCACAAATAACTCCATATAATATTCGCTATTGATGGTTTTTCCTTTCTCAGCATAGTCGATGAAAATTATTCCATGCGCATCCCAAAATACAGAGGCTATAACCTTCCCAGCCGACTGTTGTCTCTTTGGTCGTTTCGGGCAGCTTTCACCGGCTGCTGTCCATTCAGCTGACTGCCGATTTGATTCCGGTGTGTAGTGGTGGATCGATGTTTCATCCATTGTCACATATCGCATGAAAAAATATTGCGCTTAAACAGGTCCAAACAGCGCTCAGAATCATCAACACGTTGTTGTTTTTGGTCCACTGTGAGCAAACGCCAGTTGAGTTTCGGATTGCGAAGTGTGTACATGTAAATCGAACGCCCGCAATAGTCAACTGGTTCAACGAGCATTATTACGGTAGTGTTTCGATCTATTTAATTAATTTGTCGATTGCAAACGAGAGGACTAGAAATAAAGTAAAGTGTAGTGTTAGAATTAAGACATTAAGGAAAAAATTTGGAGGTTTATAAGAATAATTCTGTGAAATTGTATGAAGCTAACGAAACGATAAGCGACGACCTTGATCGTTTTACTGTTTACGGTGATAAGAAATATAAACAACAGTTTTTTTTTTCTTTTTCTCCCCCGTTTGAAAATGGAATATACGAGGAACACACGTAAAGTTTTCATAACAGAAAGAACAATGCATAGCGATGATTATACCTCAGGAGACTCGAAAAGAGGAAGAGTCGAAGGGCCAGTGGGATTATTCAAGAAGAGTAAAAAGCTGATAAGAACACCACAGAAAGAGAAAAACGAAAGAGTAGATAAGATATACAATTTGATAGAAATGATCAGAGAGCTAATGTCAGATATAAAGGATATAAAACAAGATCAGAAGAGATGCCAACAAGAGTTGAAGAAACTAAGAAAGGAGAATGAAGTATTGAAAGAGGAAAATAAGATAATTAGAGAAAACATGAGAATAATATTGTAATATCGGGAATGAAATTTAAAGCGAATAGCCAATCAGATCTGAAAATGGGTGAAGAACATTTTATGGAGAGGAGTATGGACACAAAAGTACAGATTAAAGATGTGATAAAAATAGGAGCGACTATATACAAGACAGAACTTGGAAATATGGGAGATAAAGAAGCTGTAATGAAAAATAAAAACAATCTGAGAAACCTAAGAGAGAGAGTTTACATAAACAACGATTTAATAAAAGATGAACGGGAAATTCAAAAGAAATTGAAACAGCAGAGAACGAGAGAAAGAATGGGAAAAGGGTGAAAATAGGATATCAAAAAATCGTAATCGAAGGAAAAGAATATAAATGGGACATTGAAAAAGAAAAACTGAAAGAACAAACCAAGAATATTACGACCATTAAGTCAAAAAACTGAGAAAAAGGAGAGAGATAGGTAGATTGACTACGACCCTGGCAAAGGTAACGGATACGGAAGAGAGAGGCTAGTAAAATGAATACAAATAAGAAGATAATTAAAGAAATAGATAGGAAGAAAGAAATGGGAAATAATTATCGAGTTATTAGATTGAAAACACGCAAAAATAGGGGTTTAAATGGAAAAGAGGATGAACTGACAGAAGAACAACAAATACACTATGTAGGAATCACTGAAACAGAAAGAAAAGGAAGTGGATGCAAAAAATTAGAAGGAAAAGCATACAAAAATCAACATAGAGATATAATAGCGGAACAAGGTGCAGAACTCATAAACATAAGAAACTAATACAGAAAAAACAAAAAAGGCAATCGACAATTTAAATAGGATGGAAGGATATAGAAGGAAATATGGAAAAGACGGATATAGAATAACTCAACTCCACGGGTCTTACACTCCTAACAAAGGGGTAGTAAGTAAGTAAGTAAGTGAGCAAACGCGGTACCAATTTCGAACAGAGCTTTCTCATATTCAAATGTTTATGCAAAATATGACTAAAACGTTATTTTGATATCTTTAGGGTATCAGCTATCTCACGTAAATTCACTTTACGGTCATCCAAAACAATTTTGTGGATTTTTTTTTATGTTCTCATTTGGGCGTCCAGAGCATTCAGCATCATTTGTGTCTGTAGGACCGCGTTTAAATTCAGCATACCAGTAAATGATGAGTGATTTTCCAGGAGCAGAGTCCTCGTAACACTTATCAAGCCACTACTTTGCTCGAACGGTATTTTTTTCCATCAAAAACTACGAAATTCGATTTTTTTCATTGTTTTGAAAATATCAAAAGTAGCACTAAAACCACTGTAACTTGTAAACTAATCATCGAAATGTCATGGAATTTTGACACGTATCGTTTGAAGGTTGGTACTTCTTAAAATTCATATGATTTTTTGAAAAGGGCGACATCTATGTGTCAAACCAAAAACTTTTCAGCTTAAGTGTTACTAAGGAAGAAGCAAATTTTAATGTAATGTTACCGACTACCGAAAATCCTCAAATTTTTTTTTTTCTTTTTATGGGTCTAACACAGGTGCTACAGGGAAGTCCCTAAAGTACTCCAGGAGCGGCACGTATGCGGAAAAATGGCGCGATTTGAAAGACGTGAACAAGTTGGAATGTCATGGCGGTCGTTCAGACGGGCAATTTATTTACGTTTTACAGAAAGGGATTATGATGCTTGACTAGATTTTTTTTCTTGGCTACAAGGAAAAAAGGAACAATACATACATTTTTACAGAAACATCCTTTTTACTGACGAGTCTCCGTTTTTTTATAACGGAGTGGTTAGTTCAGCAGATCGTGGGCAGACGAAAATCCAAATTTTGTATTAGAAACTAAAAATCAGTACTACTTTAAAGGGACGTGTGGTGTGAGATATGGGACCCCCAAATTCTTGGCTCTTCCTTTTTCCGATAAAGTTGAGGTTTTGAAAGCTACCTGCACTTCTCTCAAACGTTGGGAAGATTATTTCGAACTAGAAAATTTTACACTGCACAACTACTCATATTTCTATACGAAGCTCAAATTCATCCAACGTTGGTTGTGTTTCTGCTCACAAAGATACACTACATTTGTTGAATTATATTCAGAAGAGAGCTGTTCGTTTGACTTGAGACTCACCAGAAATCTTGATTCCTTGAAACATCGAAGAACCGTTGGCAATTTGAATCTATTCTACAAGTATTTTCATGAAAACTGTTGGATGTGGCCCTCTTAATTCCTCCCAAAGCGGGTACAGCACATTCGTATGAGGTTCAGCTTATTACTCCTCGTACAACTCTTTCCAAGCAATTTTTTATATGGAGAACATCATTCCTTTGGAGTGATTTTTCCGGGACTGTATTTCACACCGAGTACAGTTTACAGCGAACCAACACCAACGTGAATCGCTTTTTCCGTGCTCAGTTTTCATAAATTATAGTTTTAGTAACTCGCATGAGCTTAGAAAACCAATAATCTTGTAAAGGTTTTTAAAGTTCGCATGTTAAATCGCCCGTTTTTAGAAACAAAGTTGGAAAACACGGGATTTCGATGCGATATCGCAGTGCCATACAATCATTTAGTTAAGTTTAAGGTCAAAACGATTTTTAGCTGCGGATAAATGGGGATAAAGCATTTTTGTCATGTGCCTTCTAAGCAATTTTCTGATAGCCGTAATGTTATGTTTTAATATCATGAAAGTTATAACGCGCGTGAAAAGTATCACTTTTCCAAATGCGACTTTAGTAGTCTGCCTAAATGACAGGAGTTGTCCAAACTTGTGTATTTGAGCGTTATACAGGGTGGTCCAAATTGGACACTTTTAAAGGTAAACCCCTTTATCTAAAGGAGATAGACGAAAACTAATGTCGGTGTCTGAAGCTCAATTTTTATATAAACTCAATGGTGAAAACCGCATATCGATATCTAGTACCGTTTTACATATACAGGGTGTTTTTCAAAAAGCTGCATTTTGGAAAGATGTTTGTAATTCTTTTCCTATTGAAAATTTTTGATTTCTGTAAAAACATTCTCAAAGCCCTTTTTCACGTGAATTTCAACAGCGTAAGTTACATTTTTTTACAACTAATATTTTAATAGTTATTAACGCAAAAATATATTTTTTAAATGGGATACTATGCATATTTTTCCTAATCCGAACAGAGCTGTAAATTACCATTCCAAAAATATAGCACACTTTATGTTTTGCTTAAATCTACTTCAAAATATAAAGGTTTTCAGTTTTTACGCGAGTTTTAAATGCACATTTTGTGAAGTAGGCTTTGTACGGAGCGGCCATATGGTTTAATTCAATTGTTTACTCGTAGTTGTCAAATTTTACTTCAGGATCAGTTATTGAATTGTCAAATAAATCGCAATGAAGTTTGAAAATTACGAAAAATGGGATATGATAGTGTGTTTCGTACAAACCGGAGAAAATTCGGAAGCGGCAAGTAATTTGTACCACGAATGGTATCCAGAGAGGCGTCAACCCTTCAAGGATATATTCGCTCGATTGCGACATAACCTAGTTAATAGTGGACAGTTTGAAAAGAAATTAAACATCAAAGGGAAAGGGATAAGGAGTTAGAAGAAATAGTAGTAGTAGACTACCAAGAACTAACGTAAGTCGTACTTTGAAGAAGCATAAATTCAGGCCATATAAGACAAGAAAAGTTCATGACCTTAGAGACGGAGATTTTCAACGGCGTATGGATTTTTACCAATGGTTTCTGGAGTATTGTAACCATGTTCCGAATTTTTCATTAAATTGAATTTGGACAGACGAAGCTTATGTAAGCAATGCAGGTAGTTTTAACTGTTACAATTCTTATATGTAGGCACAAGAAAATCCTCATTTAGTTGTGGAGCAAAGGCAGATTTGGATTTAATGTGTGGGCAGGAATTTTTAGAGGGAGGGTTATAGGTCCATTTATTTACGAAGGAACACTCACCTTTCAGAGATATTTAGAAATTTTAAGGCAGCAAATAAAACCTCTTGTTGACGAACTGCCGTTATTGGACCCTAGAAATATATTTTTTTAACACGACACGACAGGGCACTTACAGTAATTTTTTATCGGCCAATTTCGACAATAACTGGATAGCTAACCAAGGTCCGAACCGTTGGCCGGCAAGGTCACCGGATTTAACACCCATGGACTTCTATTTCTGGGGAAGATTGAAAGGCCTAATTTTTAAATTGCCGACAAACACCAGGCAAGAGGTAAAAGTCGCAGTGATACAAAGTTTTGCAGCTCTCACTCCTCTTGAACTAATCAACTCGGTAAGAAGTGTCCAGAAAAGGTGCCGCCTATGTATAAATGAAACTGGTCGACATTTCAAACATCTCTTATAGAAAATTGTTTTGTTTGTTTTGTTGAATAAATTGTTTTATTGTTGTTTCGTTTTATTTTTTACATAGTTTAAAGTACTATAGCATTTAGTAAATTTCATTGTAGTTATGACTCTTAGAGTTACTTCTGGGAATTTTTTTTACGATTTGACTGCTATCGGTAAACAATTGATATTACCGCTGCGTCCAAAGCCTGCTTCACAAAATGTGCATTTAAAACTCGCGTAAAAAACTGAAAACTTTTATATTTTGAAGTAGATTTAAGCAAAATATAAAGTGTGCTATATTTTTAGAGTGGTAATTTAAAGCTCTATTCGGATAAGGAAAAATATACAGGATATGCTATTTAAAAAATATATTTTTGCGTTAATAACTATTAAAATATTAGTTGTAAAAAAATGTAACTTACACTGTTGAAATCCACGTGAAAAATGCTTTGAAAATGTTTTTACAGAAATCAAAAAATTTTCAATAGGAAAAGAATTACAAACATTTTTCCAAAATGCAGATTTTTGAAAAACACCCTGTATATCTGAAAGGGTACTAGATATCGATATGTGGTTATCACCACTGAGTTTGTCATAATAATTGAGTCTCAGACACCGACATCAGTTTTCGTCTATCTCCTTTAGATAAAGGGGTTTACCTTTAAAAGTGTCCAATTTGGACCACCCTGTACAGAATTAACAGTTGCGGGGTGGAAAGCTTTCTAGTTCAACATAATATTCTCAGCTTTGCTCCCAAATTGCCAGCACATTAAGTGGCCAAACTAGATGAATGGACGGGTTTAGCAACGTTAACTGTTTTCGGGTTTTTATAGTGTTAAATTCTGCTTTGTGACTGTCACCCCAAGATAGAATGTATTCCAGGTCTTTGTTAAGTTGAACGACTTCCTACTGTTTGCTGATATTTGTGTGAGTAGCTCATGTTCGAGCGCTTAAAGTAAATGAAGAAATAAGCGAACTGTCATCTGCAAAGTTGTAGAAATGTAAATGAGGAAGAGAACAGGAGACAGTATGGAGCCTTGTCACACACCAGGCACAGTGGGGAAAAGGAGGCATTTTTCGGACAAAAATCGAGACGTGGCTTACGTTTTGACCAATTTGAATATTTTTTCAAAATAATACTCCTGAGCACTTCTAGTTTACTCTCCAACTTTTTAATATTTTGTTTTGATTAAATAAATTGATTTATTATATTAAGAATAGTACAAAATTCGACTAAATTTGGTATTTTAACGTGTATACTTAGATATATTAACCTTCTCAATTCGAATTCGAAGATTATTTAAAAAAAAAAACGTGATACTCTAACCTCATAAAATAGCTTCCAGCTGCAAACATTCTTAATCGTAAGAATGTAACAGTTCTTTACTGCACAAATCTATCTGAATATAATAACTTTGTGCATTTTGATCCAGCTATGCAGCATCAAAATTGTCCCTGTAAATAACTTTCTAACCTCAAAAAATCTTAAAAACCGCCATTTTTTTAGTTATAAGTAGGGCATTTCTTTTATACAATTCATAAAAGTATCTACAATGCAGTAGCTTTTTATACGTAGATTGAAAGATATGCGAACAAAAAGCTATGTATGGTAAGTTTAAACTTAACATAACTCATTACGTAGAGTCATGAACGAGCAGAGAGGCATATACTACAAGCTTTAAACCTAACATAACCTAGTGCCTCAAGTCATAAGTGAGCAGAGGGGCATATACAAGCCTTGAACCTAACATAACCTAATGCATCAAGTCATAGGCGAGCAGATAGGGGTATATCATTGACATAGAGGATGGACTGAGCGTTCCCTATCACGCTGTGAAGTAAATATAGACGCAAAAGTGTGAGAGAGACAAAGCGAATGTGCGGCCAGTAGCTGTCTCTTTCTAGAATGCCGCCAAGCTACGGCGCTCTTGAAAATAATATTTCTAACTGTTCTATTTGAGTTAAAATCGGGTGGAGGCTATTTTCGCCTTGAATTCCGTCTCGGGGTATTTCACTTTAGTTATTACAGGCCTAGAAAAAAAAGAGAGGTGTTGGCCGCACAGTCGTTGTGTCTCTTTCTAGAGAGTGGTCAATTTTGTGAAGTTAATGCTCAGTACATACTCTATGTCTATGGGTATATATAACGAGATGTAAACCTAACATAACTTAATCGTTAGAAACATAAGAGAGCAGAAATTCGCGACATTTAAACAATGGACAATAAAGGCTTTAACACGAATTGATCGACAATCTAATCGTTCGGCCATTGTCAAAGAGTTTTCAGCAAAAACCAATTCGCTTTGTTGAATCACTCATCGTATGCACCTAACTATCCTCTCTCTTCTTCTGACTTCATTTGCAAATGACAAGAAAGCGTCATTGATAATATTTAAGCTGCAATGATCATGACTCTCAACAGTATACTAAAAATTGATATTCTCATTTAGCAAAATTATTTCATCTCCCGAAACACTATATAGCCCACTCGCCAGGGGTTTTGAGCTCTCATTAAATGTTAACAGGCTGCATTTTGGAGACAGGTAGTTTTTGGACGTGGAATACGATAAAAAAAAGTTTGCTAGAGTTTGATGTACGCTAAGCCCACAAAATCTAAAAAAAAACAAAAATTTGGTTTTTCGGCAATATCTCGAAAAATAAAAAAGATATCGACAAACTAATAGCACAACGTGAAAGAGCGGAAAATTTTCCAAAAAAAGGCTTATAGATATAGATTTTTTTTTCCAGATGTTTTTTATTAGCGCGAGAATTTACTAAAAATTCGGATAGGTAAGGTGTATGTATGTAGCGTACCAAACAGGTTAATTTGAACGACTAGGCGCACCGCTCGAAGATTAATGGATATTACTTGTTTTTAGATTGTAAAAAAAATTAAAAGATAACTTTTTGAAGAGCAGACTTTCTGCTTTCCGATGATAATAACAGTTTTTCTTTTTGTTGCTTTATAATTTTAAAAAAAAACTTAAAACGAAATTTTTGTTTGTATGATTTTGAAGTAAATTATAAATATTTAATAAAATATAGTATTGGAAAAAAAATCCTTGTGCATATATAATTATTATACCTTAAGTTTCAATATAACAATAATTAAAAATGCCCACATTGTCTGTGTAATTTAAAAATTAAGGTTTAAAATAAGAAATGTACTCGCTTCGGCGGTACATATATTAAAATCGGAACGATACAGAGAAGATTAGCAGAGCCCTGCGCAAGGATGACACGCAAAATTGTGAAGCACTCCTCATTTTTCCAAATATTTACGATGGTCCAGTTATGAATGGTAAAACGGCCTGTGCCTTTTACCATAAGAACAATCAAGTATCAAAAACAATTAGATTACCAGACGGAACATCTATTTTTTCAGCAGAATTGTGGTCGATAGTAGAGTCTCTCAAATATTGTATCGAATTTTGTAGGAAACTCTCTAGAAAGAATATCGAACTTTACGATAAATTCCCCATCAAATCACATTATCAAAACGATAATTCATCTAGTTCAGCTACTAGAACATATAAACAAAACTATTAAATTCGTTTGGGTAAAAGCTCATATAGGCATCCCCTACAACGAAAAAGTAGATAAATTAGCCAAAGAAGCAACAATGATTGTCAAACTCATAGAACACTTTAAAATTTCATACAATGCTGTAATTAGTCAATCAAAATTAAAAGCAAAAGAGAAATGGCAAACAACGTATAGAAGTTCTTAAACGGGCCTTAATTTCAAGCTTAATTTTTCAAAAATACAACAGAAACCATGGTTCTCCTGTGTAACAAATAGATTCTTCATAAGTACAGGGTGAATCAACGACAGAGTAAAGTTCATTATCTCAGTTGTTTCGGGAATGACGAAAAAATGTTAAATACAATAGTTTTAGGGATTGTTAAGGTGCACAGTTTAAAATTATTTTTGAGTATACAGGGTACTTCAAAAAAGTGTGGCCGATATGTTTTTTTTTAAAATGGAACATCCTATTTTCTAATTTATTTTTAAATTCTGCGTAAAATGTTATAACTTTTTTATTAATAATGTTATATACCTAAACCTAGTAGTTTTTCTAATATTTAAATTTAAAAAAAAAATACTAGTTTTCAGTTTTGTAAAAAATTGCCAGTAGCGCCATTGTTTCTGAAGGTGGAATACTCATAATTGATACGAGTGTTCTACAGAGATGAAAAAAAAGATATATGTAAAGAAATTCGAGTCAGATGCTACAGGGTGTTCAAAATAAATTTATGCATTTCGACTATTAAATTGAAAAATCTCAAATTTTTTAAATGGCGCACTCTGTATATTATTATTTTTTCTGATGGATTTTACAAAACCCTTCAACTTTTATTAAGTATGTCATATACCTATTTCTAATAGTTTTCGAATTATTTTCAATTTTTATCCTTGTTTTTAATACACTTACGCTATAACATCATAGCTGCCAAGACAAAACAAAAATGAAGGCATTGTCAAATTTTGACATGTCTATTAAGCAAGTAAAAATAGTTTAATTTGTTGTAGTAAGTGACGTATAAAGGTAATAGTTACGAATTTTCCTAAAAATAAATTAATTGATATGGTTTATATACTGGGCTTTACGGAGCGAAGTACCCTAATAGTGTACCATCTAGAAAATCTTTTCAGTGCTTAATGGAACAGTTTGATGGTAGTGGTAGCGTTGAGTATACGAAACGGAAACTAGTAAACCAGAATGCTACTAATAAGGAAAAAGAAATGGAGATTTTACTTCATGTTGAAGATAATCCCCAGATCAGCAACCGTCAACTAGCTGACTTGTCTGACACATCCAAATCTACGGCTAATCGCACCACGAGAAAATACAAGTATTATCCCTTTCATATCGAACCACACCAAGAACTTCAAGACCGTGATTTTGAACGACGAGTAAACTTTTGTACCACCATGAATGGAGAAATGGATCTAAATTGTTTATCCAAAATAATGTGTTCTGATGAAGCTACTTTTCGCAGTAATGGAGCAGTTACCAGCCAAAACATGCATTATTATTTAAGAGTTAATCCATTTTGGGTCCGGGAAGTTCAAAACCAAAACCGTTGGTCGCTTAATGTATGGTGTGGAATATTAAATTTTCGAATTGTTGGTTCATATTTTTTCCTCGAACCGCTTAACGGGTCTAGATATCTTTTTGCAAAACGAATTACCCCAGCTTCTTGAAGAATTGATAACCTTGAAAGGGAACAAATGTGGATTCAACAAGACGGAGCTCCTGCTCATTACTACCGGGAAGTTCGGGAATTTTTAAACGATCGTTACCCACAAAAATGAATCGGTAGGGATGGATTCATTCAGTGGTCCTCTCGATCATGTGACTTAACACCTTTAGATTTCTTTTTGTGGGGTTACGTTAAAGATCGTGTTTATGTGAATCCCCCTACAACAGCAGTAGTTAAGGAAAATAGGATACGGGATGCGTGCAGGACAATAACGCCCTTTATGCTAAGGAAAGTGAAGGAAAATATAGAAAAACGACTAAACATGTGTACACAAGTAGACGGGCATATTTTTGAACATTTATTACGTCAAAATAATTAATGATTAGATAAATTAAACTATATTAAAATTATTATTAACTATTTGTTTATGTTTTCGCAATTGCGTAAGTGTATTAACAACAAGGGTCAAAATTGAAAAATTTAAAATAAATCGAAACTATTAGAAATAGGTATATGACGTACTAATAAAAGTTGGAGGGTTTTGTAAAATCTATCAGAAAAAATAATAACATACAGGGTGTGCCATTTAAAAAATTTGAGATTTTTCAATTTAAAATAGTCGAAATGCATAAATTTATTTTGAACACCCTGTAGCATCTAACTAAAATTTCCTTACATATATCTTTTTTTCCACCTCTATAGAATACTCGTACCAATTATGGGTATTCCACCTTCAGAAACAATTGGCCTATTGGCAATTCTTTACAAAACTGAAAACTAGTATTTTTTTAAAAAATTGAAATATAAGAAAAACTACTGGGTTTAGGTATATAACATTATTAATAAAAAAGTTATAAAATTTTACGCAGAATTTAAAACTAAATTAGAAAATAAGATGTTCCATTTTAAAAAAATATATGTTATATCGGCCACACTTTTTTGAAGTACCCTGTATACTCAAAAATAATTTTAAACTGTGCACCTTAACATTTCCTAAAACTTTTGTATTTAACATTTTTTCGTCATTCCCGAAACAAATCAGGTAATGAACTTTACTCCCTCGTTGAATCACCCTGTACAATAACGCGGTTAAGAACTAACCATGCTTTATTCCCTAAATATTCAAAAAAAATGAAATGAAATGAAATGAAAATTGTTAATGCGGGGAAACAGGAAATTTAGAACATATAATTTTAAACTGCCAAAGAAATATAAATAAAATCCTTAACTTTGTTTCCAAAATCCCAAATCTGGAAGGACCTTTTAATCTAAATGTATCATTAAATGGTAGAAACATATATAAAATTTTATATCAGGCCTAGTGCCTGAAAGGAACGTAAGACTATAAAGACAAACATTGCTAAGGGAATCTGAAATATAGCATAGGAAATAAAATAATAATAAAAGTAGAGAAACAGTTTTTAAGGTAATTTAAGTCAAATTGAATTGTAGAAATAGGTCATCTCAGTAAGACGGCAAACCCAAAAAAAAAAACTGCTGGCCATTAAACACAAAAAAAATATGAAAATTTGCCTGCTGTAGTATGTCGTCGGCAATTTTACCTTCAAAGAAGTAGGAAATGGTCAAAAAAAGTCGGATAATTTTTTTCTTTAGTTACAGTTAAAAGTTTACTTGACGTAAGAAAATCATTAGAAATTAAAAAAAAACTTCCTCTTTTTTGTAATTTTGCTCTTAAAAAAGTGTTTATGATAAACGTATTTTTTGCTTAATACTAATCATACAACTTAAAGATAAAATAAAAACAATATTTAAAGGTGGGAAGTCAAAGATAAAAGTCTAAACTTTAAGTATAAAGTATTTATATTTCATTTAAACATCCAGGAACAAAGAAAACAGTTATTGAAAACATAAAAATTCTAAATTACTCGAAGAAATTAAATGAATTACGTACGCTCTGGCCATCATACTGGATCCGCCATTTTGAATTCTTCAAATCTGTCATCGGATTCTTAATCAGTACCCCGAGAAACCCCTTAATAGCCAATTTGAAAATATTTAGCGGTATACAGAAACTTTAATTTAATTATAAATGAGGTTGGAAGTATGATTCCCACTACAACTGAAGTGAAGTTAAACTAGCCGTTTTATTTTAAATATTTTTTTTAAATTACAGTAACACTAAAAAAAATAATCTGTATACTATTTTTTTGTAAAATTTCCCGATCTTTCACGTGGTACTGTTAGTTTGTAGATATCTTTTTTATTTTTCGACATATTTGCAAAAAACAGAATTTTTCATTTTATTTTCAATTGTGTAGACTTAGCGTACACTTTGGAGCAGCAAACTTTTGTTATTGTATTCTACGTCCAAAAAACTACTTGTATGCCAAAATGCAGCCTGTTAACATTTAATGAGAACTTTTTGTCAAAATTTGCCTCGTGACGACTCGACTAATATACCGAAACTGAGAGAAACAGTATCTATCGATTAAAATGAATGATTCGACCAATAATAATTTATTTGTACTTTATTTTTTAATAATAGCTCAGTATCTTTTTAAACAGAGGCTGTAAATACAGTATCCACAGCGAGATCAGAATTTTAACGCATGTTTCCCCAACTTATCTCGAATATATTCTAAATTAAATTTTTAATACGCCAGTATCTTGGCATCTATTTGTGCCGCATTGACAAAAAGAATGATGTTGATCGTACTAGGAATTTTAGGTACACCCTATATAAACAAAAGTATTATTCAACTAATATACGGGCAATAGTTTTTCACGGTCTCTTTAAATTAAGGTATAATGATACAACTACAGAACCGCCGGGTATTATCAGCCCAAACGTATGGTATTCCTTTGAAACAACTGGCCTGTTTCGATTCTAA
The DNA here is from genome assembly GCA_019049505.1 of Pachyrhynchus sulphureomaculatus. Lineage (NCBI taxonomy): Eukaryota > Metazoa > Arthropoda > Insecta > Coleoptera > Curculionidae > Pachyrhynchus > Pachyrhynchus sulphureomaculatus. The sequence continues at coordinate 78,631,540 of CM032452.1, read as the reverse complement.
TGTGCGTGATACCTACATGTAAAAGCCACCTGTTTAAAAGGTGGATCAGTCTGTGTAATTATATACTTTGCGTTCTTTCAGTTGGGACATTATTTTTACTTGATTATAGTACTCTGTAAATAATATCCCATTAAAAACATAAAATGTAAAGAAATGCCAAGTTTCGCAACGCAGTCCTTCCACCACAAAAAGTTGTGAGATCTCATGTAAAACCAAGTCAGTTATTTTAGTTAGTATCTATGGAAGCAACTATTCAACAACTTTGTCATAAATTGTTATCTATTTAGTTACCTACCAACATTTATAGTGACCGTATCAATATTAGACATCTAGATTATTCTTATGTGATTATGCTGCCGTGCGATTGCCAGGTCATATTTATTATAGAAATAAAGATGTCTAATATTGATACGGTCACTATAAATGTTGGTAGGTAACTAAATAGATAACAATTTATGACAAAGTTGTTGAATAGGTGCTTCCATAGATACTAACTAAAATAACTGACTTGGTTTTACATGAGATCTTACAACTTTTGTGGTGAAAGGACTGCGTTGAGAGACTTGGGATTTTTTTACATTTTATGTTTTTGATGGGATCTCATTTCTTTTTGTAAGTAGTCCTCTTTTTTTTTCTTCTCGGGTAATATTTCTTGTACGTCAGCTATGCATTTTCTTAAGGCCACTTCCTGTCTCTATTGGTTTTTCTCAAGGACTGTGATGTAACAGTTTTTGGCAAGTTTGGACGGTAAGTGCTTCTAAGTCGATACTACCGAAGTCGACATTAATTAGATGTAATCCGCCCAGACTTGTCACTCTCGAAAGTGCCACGTATGCTTGACCGCATGTGAACACTGAAGAACCGATGGCCATCAGTGCACTGTTTAGACTTAACCCCTGACTTTTGTGTATGGTAATAGCATAGGCTATACATATCGGAAACTGTTCGCGATGAACATAAGCTCTATTAATAATTTCAAATTTAGTTTTGACTGGACCAAGCTCGTAAAGATGTTCATTATTAAATGTAATATGTATTTTTTTTATTTTATTTGTATTTACAGGATCAACCTTTACTCCTCGTACTATACCGATAGAACCGTTGACTAAGCCAAGACTCACGTCAATATTTCGTCTTAATATGACTTTTGCTCCTATTTTAATAACTATATTCTCTTCTAGTCCTGCTGTCATACTTTTTTATAATTAAAATATACTTAAAGTATTTCACTTAACAATTTTTTAATTACACGAAGTAGGCAAGTATTATTAAACGAATATATTTGATAAATGAAAAATATTATTAAATATAATATATTAATTAATAAATAATACAAATTATTCATAATTATGGATTTTTTAGGGATTAATTAACTTTATACGACGTATTATTTACCGGGACTCACGGTTGAGCTTGCATTATGCTATGTATGGCTGAGCGCTGCGCGCTCTCCGCGCTCTATTTCAAAAGCGGTTAAGCGTATAAAAAATGTTTAGAACAAAATTTGTAAAAGAATTTTATGCTCTACAATTTTCATAATAAATGCAAATATCATTGAAACCATAGGAAGCGAGATATTTGCGATTTTTGTGACCTTTGACCTTGAATATCTTAAGACGCGGACACGAGATTTTATGAAACTTTTGAGACAACTTTTAGAATGCCAAAATAAAAGTTTATAGAAGTTTACAGCTTATTATCTCTCATTTCGAGGTTGACCCTCTTTTGTGGCTTAAGTGACTACAATTCGATTTAGAAAACGGGACTGAAATTTCGGGATGTTTCAGTTTTTCCTTCCTTTATAGGCTAAACACTAACTAAATTCAAAATTTGAAGTTTGTGTGCCTGCTAGAAGTACCTTAGAATTTTGATGATCGGTGAGTGTGTTAGTGCCAAATTTAACTTCGACTGGCGATAGTTCGTAAACTATAAGGTATATATAGTAGGTTATTTAGGAATATAGCTAGTATAGTATGTCCTCTTGGTCACTGAAAATTCAGGCTTCTAGCTTTATCCACAATGAAGTTACAGGGGGGTCGAAAGTGCCGTGAGTGGCTTCGAGAAAAGGATGGTACGGCTGTGCTTTCTGCTCGACTTGGCGGGGGCACTGCCGTGCCCCCAGATTCTATTGTACATTGTAACGAAGAATTTTATTTGAGGTGTTATGCGTGTCGGTTTTAACTTCTTTATTCTACAACGCAAGATATTCGTTCTTGGTTTAAATTCACTATTAGCTGATGGATTACTATCCTAATAATTTCGTTACGCGTAAATGAACTTTTTAATTTTCCCTCTTTATCTTGCACCAACGTCGGCGTAAGCATAAACCTTCCGCCGTCGCCTTTCCACTAGATGTTAGGCTTATAAAACAACGAAGTTTCGCCTCAGACAAGGCAGTTTTCCTTTTTAACCCTTGTAATCGATGTTGGGCTGGAACAGAAGTGAATTTCGTCCTTCAGGGCTTCCTGCCAATATTAGAATCATTGCGTTACCGTTAACCATGATTAATTGGACTCACCGTCTGCCATTGCCCATTACGTTCCCATTTACCATCAGTTAGTGTGATCGTTTACCGTTGTCCGCTAATGTTACCGTTCACCATCTTCATTTAGTCTTATCGTTTACCGTCGTTAGCTATCCTTACCATTTACTATCGTGCGTTAGCGTCATCATCTGCCGTTATCAGGCGACGTTACTATTACCGTAATTAACCGGACCGTTTACCGCTTTTCTTTACTGTCATCATTTACCTCACCATTTGTTGTATGGGTATTCGATTAAGTCCTACGAATATACATATACTGTCCAAAGGTTATTGCCTTCACCTTGAATATTGGAAAACACGAGATTACTAATATAGCTCTTACTATCTTCATGTTGAACCGTTCTGTTTGTTCTTTCTATTTCTTGTTCCTGCCCGTTTACTTTTCAGGAAACATCTATGACAGGCAGCCAACAGCCAGTATTGCACGTACGACTTAATTCTTAGTTTACCGTGTCTCCACACTCTAAGTTTCAAGAGACGGATGGGTCCGTTGCCATACGAATCTAAGCACCTAAGACTTAATCGTTGGATAACTTACCCGACTGTCAAAGTTTATAAGCGCCAAAACGAAAACATTATTATATAATAAACCATTTAAAAAAATCTTCATAAAATTGTGCTTGATTTGGTGGGTATAAACTATTAAAAATAAGACCTAGTATTCAATATCGGCAGTACACTAGCACTACAGTATTATCGGCATGTTCGATTGACAAGACTCAGATTGATCAAAAACACTTTACAATTGCATTATTTGTGTTCATTCCTTCTTTCGTAGGTACGTCTTTTCAAAAGTGTAAAATGATTTGTATGCCATCAATCGAATGTCACACTCTTTAAGATTTTATTCAAGACAAAGTGAACAAAACTAAAAGGTGAAGTGTTATTGACATTTTAGAGGTCAATGAGTAATTTACAGTAGTTGATGATGATCAAATTGTAAGTAAGATCGCATCGGGTGATGCTTGACGATGAATGACATGGCTCACGACAGCATTAAAAATTTTAAATAAATAAAATGTACAACATTGTATCTCTTTTATTATTCGACTTTTATATAGCGTGCATTGGTGAACTGACTTATTTTAGTAAGTAATTAACATGTTAAGGAAAATGCCCCAACTCTGAGAGCGCCCTGTACATTATATAATTAATAAAATAATAAAGGTAGTATTGAAATAGTTACCTTTATGGAGTCGGGTAAAAAGTTACCTATAAATTCAATAATATCTGAAAGCTCTGATTCTTCAACCAATCTAAAATTTTTTCCTTCTGGTAGAACTTCTTCCATTGCTAAAACAAAATAAAAAGATTTAGATTGATCTTCTGTAAAAATTGAAACTCTACGTAGATAGCACTGGCATTTTTTGCATCTGGAGAAGATAGATTGGTAAAAGGAAATAAAATCGCCTACATTACCCTTTGTTCAAAAAGAATCCGAATTTTTTAAAAGTAGAAGAAAATAGGTATCGCCAGCGCCAGCGGTTGCACCTTTTCATTGTTACAGGCGACAGTCTTTATTATTATTATGACAGCTGTCTTATAACATTATTCTATTAGATGTCTAGGCACAGTGGTAAGAGTGATAGCGTGTTTTGAAGAATGGAAAGAAATAAAAAGTTGCGAACTCTTATTCAAGTGTATGAGGAGTGTAAACAATTTCAAAGTGATCGTGAGGCGCTTGAGACAGGGAAAAACTCAAGCTTTCTAAAAGTTGGCCTCAGCAAAGTTAAAAATTCAAAGAGTGCATAATTTCAACAAATAAGTTCCGAAATTTTCCCTTAAAAAAATTATTTGAGATGAAATGGGGAGCCATACAAAAATATGCGCATTATTTTGATCGCTTAGTGGTGACTGGTAGTTTATTTGGATATTGTTTGACAGTTTTTAAGCAAAGATCACCTGCCGTATTTACGGATTTAGCAGGCTATGACTTTTTCCCTTCTCCGATTTCTTTTGACGATGCTACTTCACTAAAAATATTCAGGCGATAGTGACCACGACCTTTAATAGTGCTCCAAAAACTTGTATAAAAAACTGATTTAGCGATCTAAAACGCCATACTGGAACATAAGGAGAATATCTGAATTGAAATAATTGTTTTTGGGAATTACAATTGGACTTGTTTTATTATAATAACGCATTCATATTTCAATTTTTTTCTTCTTACAATCGCTTGCGCTCTTGAGTAGCAGGAGGTTGAAGCGACTTCGTGTTGCTTCCAACATGACTATGAGTGACAAAGCCTGTTTTAGAGATAACTGTTCTCTGAAATTATTGCTGAAAGAGCTAACTTTTTAATAAAAAAATTACAATTCTGTTAATAACTAGAAGAAATTAAGACGCGCCTGAATGGTGTCAAGAGACCACGACAAGCTAGCCAACCAAGCGGAAGTAGCACAACTCAAATCATTTTTTACAAAATGAGTTTACGCAATTTTTTTATGACTTTTATTTCCATGACTAACATAGATTCACCTTTCCCTCAAACCAAACCAGTATATTTTGAGCACTATTAGCCCGAGTGACACTTGATGTCTTCCAGAGTTACGAATACATATCGTGCCAATAAAACACATCTTTCGCAAGATCAAGAACTGTTTGGAATGAACTGTGTTTACCACTGCATACAATTCACCTCGTATCAAGATCAACGTAAATTAAGAGATTCCCATACAACGCGTATACTGTGCCTATAAAAAAATTCCAAGTCAGAATGATAAGAATACTACTGACGTAGTTTCTGTAACAGCAAGGTATGACGATAATCATAGGTATGTTGAAAATTGAGTGTCGTGGCGTCATCCGAAGAGAAATAGCAGGACGCCACGAATCCCCAGCTAGTCAAACATCGGTTACATTTGGTGTATGATGTAAAAACTGCCCGTTGCTAACCTTTAACATCCCTGACATTTCGTAAGTGCGTTACCATTACAAGTAAACTAGTAATCTTACCACTATGGCTTAAACTTATTACGGTCTCATTGCAGCACATAGTAAAACATTATTTTCATAATGTTTCCTCAACTTTCTTAGAACAGAGACTGCTCGTGCAGCCTATATATGTATCAAGAAACCAAAATCTATGTAATTGTAACGCTGCCTTTGTTCAATTTCCCGTAAAAGCTAAACTCTCCATTTCATTAGTCGCATGTTTTACATTAAAGCATTACTTTCCGTCTGGAACATAAAGGAAATTATAAGAGAAAAAAATTAACTATTTGGAAATTTGCCAAAAATATCCTTTCAAGGTCCTGTTTGCTGTATTATACAGAGTACTTTTTTATTTGGAAGAAAATAGGGAAATAAACTTGCTGCCAACTGGGACAACTTAAAATATTTCTTTTTAACATGTTTTCCTTTTTGCTTTTTTTGACAGGCTAACCGAGTGGTTTGGACCAGTATACCGTGTGAAATTATTGATTAAGTATTTGAAAAGTTGCCGATATATTTGACAGCAAAATTGTCCAAACCCGAAAATGTACATATTGTACAGTCGGTACCTAACAATATCCACAGAGTAAGTTTTACTTGCTTTCCGTTAGTACCTTGATGCAAACATCATTTTACACGTGTCGCGTATGGTTCATTAAAAAATGTATTAATTTAAAAGTTTTTTACATCATTCGATAGTATAGGATTACCATTAAAATGCTAATGATTCAGTAGTTCGTCTATTCCCCGTCAACGTCGATGATCGCCTGACATCATCGGGACATACTTTCGACGAGATTTTCCGCATATTCTTAGGGCAAAGATTTCTAAATTGCCCTAATTTGCAGCTGCTTCACTGTCTATACCTTTTTACTACGAAGCTTCTACTTGATGTATGACCACACGTTCTTCATTTGATTTGCATTTGGCGACTGGGATGGCCAATCTATTGTGACGATACCGGATTCCCCTTTCTACTGGCTACACGTTTTTTTCCGATGTTTGGGACCGTTATCTTCTCATTTTTATCTACAAACCACCGTTTGGCAGTCAGTACCAATGCCTTCTTGAAAATCTGGAGCATTTTTTGCAGCGTTTGACATCTTGACATCTTTGATTGTGTTAGCCGATACTTGTTGGAAATTCATAATAAAATTATATAAAAACAACACTATGTTTTAAATTTCCAAAATATTTAAAATTCCTTGACAATTGTTTCACCATACAATGGCTTCTTCAGAAGTAAATTAGAACGAAAAATGTAGTAATAATATTGGTTATATAGTGCTTAAAACTATCCTAATTACATAAGATTATGTTAATCATTTTATTATATTATTTACTGACAAAGTTACTTTAATGTGTGAAACAATTGTCAAGTAATTTTAAATATATTGGAAAATTTAAAACATAGTGTTGTTTTTATATAATTTTAATTAATTGAGGAATTTAATAATAATTTTTTCGTCACTGTCTGCCTTTTCCTCTCGAACCACGTTCTGGTAGATCATCAACATTTTGTAACTGAGAGTATCGTTTTACCCATTTGCTAACGAATGCCCTTGACTTGCCCATATACTTATCAGCCGCTGTAGGTGTCATTTTCGGACCTTTTAGATGATTAAAGCAGTAGTCCTCTTCAACAACGTATTATTTACCCATAAATAAGGTTTAAAAATGACGTTCTTTTCGCAAAGCATTGTTTGTAGAAGTACAAAAAATAACCTCAAAAAAAAACAGAAATTTCTTTTACGGACTATAACTATAGGCGACACATTGTTACTATACTGCATAGTTGGTACCTCACAATATCGACCCACAGCCTAGTTTTTACTTATTTTCATTCATTCATTCGTAAGAAAAGGCAGGTTTGCAGAAGATCATCTTTCATCATGACAATGCACCTGCTTACAGAGGTGCTTTGGCAGCGGCTAAGCTGTTTGGATTAAAGTACGAATTCTTGGAACGTCCACTGTATTCGACAGATCTGGCTCCGTTCGACTTTCATCTGTTCCCAAACCTCAAAAGATTTCTACGTGGGAAGCGTTTTTCAACAAGTGATGAGGTGATAGCATCCATCGGTGGGTATTTTGAAGGTCTTTCGGAAAACCACTTCAGAGATGGGGTAGATGAATTGGGAAATCGCTGGAAAAAATGTACTGAGCTTAAGGGAGATTATACTAAAGAATAAATATATTTCCACTCATTAATTCATCTTGTCACCTTATTGACTGACCGTATGTGGCATTCTATGTGACCATTCATTATTGTTTCTTTATATGTTCTGGTTTATCACTCTGGATTTAGTTGTTATCAACGTACATGACTTAAACTTCGAAAAGTTTGCGCGCAAAACTATTTACGTTGAAAGTGTGTACTACGAGAGTAAAATACACAACGGGTTAATGGGGTGAAATTATGGGTTAGAGGGGTTGCCTCATCTATATACGTCTCTTTTAGGGTTCTGAAGGAATACAAAAATTAGGTTATTTTTTTCATTGCTTTCAATTTTATGAGTAATAAGGGAAGGGGGTAAAAGAGATGCGAGAATTTCGCATAGTTCAAATAGTATGAAGAGAATATTTCGTAGTTCTTGATTGGGATATTGGATATTTGTTATAAAAATAATTTGTTTTATAGTAAAATAGATATGGGATGAAAGAGATGAGGTAGGGAGTTAGAAACTGATTGCGCATATAACGTAATATAGTTCTATTTCACTGTTGTTATTTTTCCATTATTTCCAATTTTAGCAGGAAGGTAAAATGTTAAGTTAAATATGGAATAAGTTTTAGAAATACAAACGGTTAAATTGGCTGACACGTACTTATAGTAATGTAAATTATTATATTTACTTCCCTTACGAACTAACACGTATGCGGAAAAGGTTTTTGGTCTAAGACATAGATGTCGCCCTTCTCAAAAAATACATATGATTTTTAGGAAGTACCAACCTTCAAACGATACGTGTCAAAATTTCATGACATTTCGGCGATTAGTTTACAAATTACGGTGGTTTTAGTTACGCTACTTTTGATATTTTCAAAATAATGGAAAAAATTGAATTTCGTGTATTGATTAAACACTGTTTTTTGATGGGAAAAAATACCGTTCAAGTAAAGCAATGGTTTGATAAGTGTTACGAGGATTCTGCCCCTGGAAAATCACTTACTGGTAAGCTGAATTTAAACGCGGTCGTACAGATACAAATGATGCTGAACGCTCTGGACGCCCAAATGAGATGGTTACACCGGAAAACATAAAAAAAATCCACAAAAGTTTTTTGGATGATCGTAAAGTGAAATTGCGTGATATAGTTGACACCCTAAAGATATCAAAAGAACGTATTGGTCATATTTTGCATGAACATTTAGGCATGAGAAAGCTCTGTTCGAAATAGGTACCGCGTTTGCTCACTCTGGACCAAAAACAACAAAGACCTGTTTAAGCGCAATAAAAAAGCTTTTTTCATGCAATATGTGACAATGGATGAAACATGGATTTACTACTACACACCGGAATCAAATCGACAGTTAGCTGAGTAGACAGCAGCCGGTGAAAGCCGCCTGAAGCGACCGAAGACAACAGTCGGCCGAGAAGGTTTTGGCTTCTGTATTTTGGGATGCGCATGGAATAATTTTCATCGACTATGCTGGGAAGGGAAAAAAAACCATCAATAGCGAATATTATATAAAGTTATTGGTGCGGTTGAAGGCAGAAATCGCAAAAAAAAACGGCCCCAAATGAACAAGACAAAAGTGCTCTTTCATCAAGACAATGCACCGTGTCGCAAGTCAACGGTTACGATGGCAAAATTGTATAAATTGAAGTTCGAATTGCTTCCTCATCCGCCGTATTCTCCAGATTTGGCCCCCAGCGACTACTATCTATTCGCAGACCTCAAAAAAATGCTCGTAAGAAAGAGATTTGGTTCCAGTGGAGAAGTTATCGCCGAAACTGAGGCCTATTTTGAAGGCAAAGACAAGTCCTTCTACAAGAAAGTTATAAAAATGTTAGAACAGCGTTGGACTGATTGTATCACTCTTGAAGGAGACTATAATGATGAATAAAGTCGAATTTTGCAAAAAAAGTGTTTTAAATAGCTAGACCAAAAACTTTTCAGCCTACATATTGAATTCGTGAGAAAACTACCTTCCGATTTTTAGATCACCAAAAACACATTTCCCCATTTTGGTGGTCTGTCAGCCTGTCGATCTGTTAGTACAATAACTTTCGAACGAGACAATAATATAACACTTAAAGTACGGAACCTATAGTTTTTAACTAATACCATTTCAGGGGAAGGAGTCGAAGGAAGTGGGAATTTACTAATCCTTTACTTGAGAAAATCAAATTCTATACTGATTTTAGAATTAAGTGTTTGCAAGGAAAGTACTGAGCAATTTACTTTTCTAACGACTCTCTATGTATCTCGATTGAAATAAATTATTTGAACAATTGTTTGCAGCACTGGTACACTTTTCTTTTTAAGGTCATGGGGGATATGTCTTTAGAATGAATTTCAGTTTTTGAAATGCAGTCCAGCTGAGACCAATTCGCATTGATATTTCCGCTGTTTGATTGTTCTTACTCAATCTAATCTAATGCCCCAAATATATATACTCTGCCACTCTCTCGATCTCTTCCATGCCGATGTTAATTTTTGTGTTTTGTGGGCTTAGAAGTATTGTTTTCTTTTTATATTCATCTCGAGTCCAATTTCCTGTGAAGCTTGATTAAGTTGATCTATCATGATTGAGTTCTTCTATATCTTCGCTAATCAGTACTACATCATCTGCGAATCGCAAGTGATGTAAATATATGTCACCGATTTTAATTCCCTTCTCTTCCCACTCATGACTTTTAAGTACATCCGCCAAAGCCAGGGTAAACAATTTTGGTGAAATTGTATCGCCCTGCCTATCACCTTTCTTGATCTTTGGGTTCTGTTTTTCGATCTTCATCTAATTTAATTTTAGGAGTTCGGTATATCTCGAGTCTATTCTGGCGTGAGCTAAGGACGGCATAATTGCCCAGTGTTACAGGAAGTCGAAAGCCTTCTTATAATAGATGAAAGATAGGTGCATCTTAATATTATATTCGGTCGCTTTTTCTATTAAAAGGTGGGAGCGTCTGGATATGATCTATTGTTCCAAATTCCTTGCGAAAGCCCGCCTAATCGACTGATTGGTAGTCATCGAGCTTATTTGTTAGACGGTTTGTGACAATATTAGTAAAAAGCTTGTACAAATCCGATAACAAGCTGATTAGGCGATAATTTTCAAGGTTTTCGTGATCGCCCTTCTTGAATAAAAGTATAACCTCACTGTTTTGCCAATATACAGGTATTCTTTCTTAAATATATATATATATATATATATATATATATATATATATATATATATATATATATATATATATATATATATATATATCAGGTGTACAAGTATGAAATGCGGATTTCAGACAACAGATGGTGCACCAATGCAGTTTGTGCTATAAAGATTTGACACTGCGCCATTTTGTTGTGTCATCAACAAGTGTCAGACGCGCACGAGTGATAAATTGGAAAAGTGTGTGCATAGTGTTGTGTTGTTGTGTTCAATATGTCGAAATTTATACCGAACAAAGAGCATTCGCGGACAGCATTAATTATCATGAATGAATCATACCGATTACTCCAAGAAACTTATGGTGAACATGCTCCATCGCAAGATACGTGTGAACGATGGTTTCGGCTTTCAAAAGTGTGTCTTCGATGTTGCAGACAAGGAACGTGGAAAACCTCCAAAAAAAATCCGAAGATGTGGAATTGCAAGCACTGTTGGACTAAGATGATTCGCAAACACAAAAACAATTCGCCGAGCAATTGGGCGTTAGTTAACAAGCTGTTTCCAACCGGCTACGAGAGATGGGAAAGATTCAGAAGACCGGTAGATAGGTACCACATGAGTTGAACGCCAGGCAAATGGGAAAAGCGCAAAAAACACGTGTGACATTTTGCTCGCTCGGTACAAAAGGAAGTCGTTTTTGCATCGTATAGTTACAGGGGATGAAAAGTGGATTTATTTTGAGAATCCCAAGCGCAAAAAATCATGGGTAGATCCAGGCCCACCATCCACATCGACCGCAAGACCGAAAACGCTTTGGCAGAAAGACGATGCTCTGTGTTTGGTAGGACCAGAGGGGCGTGGTCTATTATGAGCTGTTAAAACCTGAGAAAATGGTTAATACTAAACGTTACCAAAAATAATTGACCGATTTGAACCGTTCGCTGCTTGAAAAAAGGTCAGAATACCGAAAGAGGCAACACAATGACAATGCTCCATCACATACGGCAAAACCAGTTCGCGACACGTTGGAAGCACTCAGCTTGGAAGTTCTACCCCATGTGGCTTACTCACCAGACTTGGCTCCTTGCGATTACCACTTATTTGCATCGATGGTCACGCACTTGCTGAGCAGCGCTTTGGTTCGTACGAAGATGTGAAAAAATGGCTCAACGAATCGTTCGCAGCAAAAGGGGAAGATTTTTACTGGCGTGGTATTCACAAATTGCCCGAAAGATGGGAAAAATGTATAACAAGCGATGGAGCATACTTTGAATAAAGCACTTTTTATCATTCTTCCGAATTTAACATGTTTTTTTAGAAAAAAAAAATCCGCATTTCACACTTGTACACCTGGTATATATATATATATATATATATATATATATATATATATATATATATATATATATATATATATTATATATATATATATATATATATATATATTATATATATATATATTATATATATGTATATATATACATATATACATATATATTTACAGGGTGTCCCAGGAAGTACAGATCGAATGAAACAGGAGCATAGCGAAGGACTGCTGGTCCAGTTTTTGACGGTTCTAAATAAATTTTCGATTTTTCCATTAAAGCGCATAGTGGCTGAGTGAAAAAATACAAAGCTATCAGCTTAATTTTTTTTTCAGTAGATTGCTGAAGGATGTACCTTCCTTGTCGTGGTGGTTCCTTGTAGGCAGCTAGCGAGCATGAGAAAGAAAATTGAATACAAATATAATACTCGATTTTTAAGCGATTTACACACGACATATCACAAAAAGTTGCCTATTTTATGGAGATTCTAACGAATTATGAATCATTGAGTCATTCTTATCATTAAAAAAATAACCGGTCAAGTGCAAGTTGAACTTGCGCAATTACGAGTAGTGTTCCGTACGTTAATTGCTTTTAAAATAAAACAATTTGTTACGGAGGTATAAAATGATCAATGACTTCACAAAACACATCCCAAATGAGTTTTCTACAAAGTTTGTTTCTAATCTTTACTGAAAACTGATGACCTGGAAATTTTTGTTTTAATTATATACCAGATAAATTTTTAAAGGTAATGCACTTGTGGTAATTTTCGTTCAATCTACACCCCGTGGGGAATATTCCAGAATTTTTTCAAAATTTTTTGATAAGTACTTTTCGAGATTGTTTAAAAATAATACAAAGAAAAGTGCGCGCATTATATATATATCTATATATATATATACATTATATATATATATATTTTACTTGTGTTTTCACGAGCTTTCATTTCATTTGACACCACACTCGATGACCTAGTAAAAAATTTTTTTTTTCACTTCCGATTTTACTCCCCACAACTAACCCCTTAAGTCAAAATTTAACTTTCAAAACTACATGGCTCTGATGAGGCCATCAATTCCTATATTATTACCAAATTTCAACTTTCTATGACAAATAGTTGTGGAGAAAATCGAGTGTGACAGACAGACAGACCGAAGTCATCTTATAAGTGTTCCGTACGGAACACTAATTACGATTTTTTTTTAAACATGAGGTCATATTTTCGCAATTTTTGAACATTCGCATTTTTAAATTACCGCTATTTTATTTTGCCGTCTTAGTTTGGATATTGGACACCAGTATTCATATAACCAACCAATACTCAATTACTGAATATAACACGATAGCTTGGTCCAAAAATGAAAATCATGAGTTTTCAAATTATGAGAATAACCCAATAATTCATACTAATACTATTACTACTACTAATTATAATTCTTCAATAAAAAAAACTTAACTAACAATAAGTATAATAATAATAATAATAATTATTAAACAAATTAATAAAACATTTTGTGTAATATGCGTTTTTTGGTAGTGTAAGGTATTCTTTATATTAATTTATCTCGAAAACGGCTAATCCAATCGCATTTCAATAAGGGGGAGCCTTTTTTTTGTAAAAAATGTTGACTTTTTATAATTTAATATAGAAAAAATATAAATTTCAATATACAAAAAAAATTTATATATTACTTGTGAAGTCCCTGTTAAAATGTCGACAATTTTAGTATCACAGTTTGAATCAGTGCATGCAGTTGAACATAGTACCTATATCTCTAATTTTACTCTACAACAATTTCGCAAATAATAATTAAAAGCGATTTTCGCATTTCCCGTTTAGAGGGCTATAAGCTCGGTAATGAGGGGATATAGGACAAAATTTTATATATACTACTGACTTCGTTTTTGACCGAATTTACTTGATCCTAATTTATCGACTATACACGGGACACCCTGTATAAATTATCACGTAATTCATATATTAGGATATTATATAAAAAAAATATAACTGTAACATTTTCTACGTATTGGATTTATTTTTTAAAGGATTATATATTTTAAAAAAATAATAAGGCTCAGTTAAGTTTTTGTAAGTTTGTATAAAGTATGACCTAACATATATATAAAACTATTCAAGCATTTTTTTTAAACTCTCAAAAAAAAAAGTATGAATAGATTTCATTTAACAGAGGGCTGCATAATAAATTGAAAATATTCATTATAATAAACAGAAGGAAATAACAAAAACTTACCTCGCCCAACAGGGACGATTCTTTCTTCTAATTATGAATAACGCTTTTTAAAAAAATATAACTTTTGCCCCTCTATCTTAAAAAGTACCCCGGACCCGATAGAATACCTGTATCACCCCAAAAATATATAAAACTACCCTTGTTATACCCTGGAAATATGCCCAAAAATATCACCCGGCACTCTGTGTATGAGAGACGCTATACAACAAAATTGATCGCCAAAATCAGAGGCGCACGTCGAAAAGGGGCGCGGAGAATAAAAGCTGCTACCCCCGCTGGTTGCACCCCTCTTACTGCAGGAACAGGGTGAATAGGATCGGAGCCAAAGTTGGCGATGGCAAAAATTTCGCTTAGTTGTCGGATTGTTCGAGAATTCGTGAATGTTGTTCCGCGGTAATGAACGTACGGTATAACGGTTTTTTTATTACCCTATAAATTTAAATATAGAACATTTAACTAAATGAAAAAATAATCGTTATGTAATTACAGTTTTACTGTCCTATTAAACGTGAAATTATAAACAGGAGACGTTTTTTTTTAAATATATTTATTGGTATAAAATAGACCAGACAACCTGGGTCATAAAATAGGTAACTGGACAGAACGCTGTAATAAATAAATATATTTTATGAACGCGTGTTCTTAAAAACTTAAATTAGAATACTCTGGGAATTGGAGATGGAGATTTTTAATTTACCAAGATATTTCGGTCTACAATTCTACACGGAATTCAAGTTCGACTATTGATGGAATACTGTGACCCTACATACTCTGCATTGGATGGACTATATCGGAAAGAGCGCTGTTGGGCTGATAACCTACCCGGAACTTATACCAAAACTTTGACTCTTAGGAATATCAAAAAAAAGTTGGTGACGCGTGTTGTATAAAATTAAAAAGCATATATCCCGCTGGATTCCTCTCAGGGTTTTCATTTAGGGATACACATTACATACATCTGAGAGCTGCAAAAAGTATGTATATTTTAAATAACCGGTCACGTGCAAGTTGAACTTGCACACTGAGTGTTCCGTACGTTGATTGCTTTTAAAATAATCATCATGATCAGTGACTTCACAAAACACACCCCAAATGAGTTTTCAACAAAGTTTGTTCCAATCTTTACTGAAAACTGATGACCTTGAAATTTTTGTTTTTTTTTTTATCAGATAAATTATTAAAGGTATGCACTCGTGATAACTTTCGTTTAATCTACACCCCGTGGAGAATATTCCAGAATTTTTTCAAAATTTTTTGATCAGTACTTTTCGAGATAAGGTGGGAGGACAGCGATTTTTCGCGATTTTTTTAAAAATAATACAGAGAAGAATGTGCGAAAGTATTACATTTATATATATATATATATATATATATATATATATATATATATATATATATATATATATATATATACTAGCCGCTCGCGTGGACTTGATTCACTACTATCGTCACTGCTTATTTCTTATGTTACCCAACGTAATAAAATATCTGCCATTATTTCTCCTTATCTCCCAATATTTCCCTTATTTCCCATTAAATCTACATAATTTCCATTATCTAGGCTTACCTCTGCTCATCTCCCATTATCTCACCTTATTTCTCATTATCTAGGCTTATCTCGACTTATCTCCCATTATTTCTTCTTATCTCCCATTATTTCTCCTTATCTCCCATTATCTCACCATAACTCCTATTATCTAGACTTATCTCCGCTTATCTCCCATTATCTCTCCTTATCTCCCATTATTTATACTTATCTCCCATTATTTCTCCTTATCTCCCATTATTTCTCCTTATCTCCCATTATCTCACCTTATCTCCCATTATCGAGGCTTATCTCGACTTATCTTCCATTATTTCTCCTTATCTCCCAATATTTCCCCTTATTTCCCATTAAATCTACATAATTTCCATTATCTAGGCTTACCTCTGCTCATCTCCCATTATCTCACCTTATTTCTCATTATCTAGGCTTATCTCGACTTATCTCCCATTATTTCTTCTTATCTCCCATTATTTCTCCTTATCTCCCATTATCTCACCATAACTCCTATTATCTAGACTTATCTCCGCTTATCTCCCATTATCTCTCCTTATCTCCCATTATTTATACTTATCTCCCATTATTTCTCCTTATCTCCCATTATTTCTCCTTATCTCCCATTATCTCACCTTATCTCCCATTATCGAGGCTTATCTCGACTTATCTTCCATTATTTCTCCTTATCTCCCATTATCTCACCTTATCTCCGATTATCTAGGCTTATATCGAATTATATAGAACATATGTATAAATTTATAAAAAACACGTAAATCGGATAAGTGGTTCTCGAGTGATAAGCGCACTAACGGACAGACAAACAGACAGAGAGACGTTGCATTTTATATATATTGTATTCTTTGCTACATGATATTGTTCCATATTTAATGCTTTAGGGAGTGTATTGCAAGAGAACGCGCTAGCCGCAAACTTTTTCTCCGACTTGATTCACTATTATCGTCACTGCTTATTCCTTATGTCACCTAATAAAATATATCCTATAACCTGGCCAGAGAACATACGTATGTTTGTAAAAAAAAGCACGTAAATCGGATAAGTGGTTCTCCAGTGATAAGCACACCAACGGACGGACAGACAGACAGACAGACAGACGGACAGAGAGACATTGCATTTTATATATATTATAGATATTCTCTGCTACATAATATTGTTCCATATTTAATGGTTTGGACTGTGTATTGCAAGAGAACGAGCTAGCGACTTCATTTACTATTATTGTCACTGCTCATTCCTTATGCTACCTATCGTAATAAAATATAGCCTATAACCTGGCCGGAGAACATATGTATGTTTTTAAAAAAAAAAGTACGAAAATCGGATAAGTGGTTCTCCAGTGATAAGCGCACTAACGGACAGACAGACAGACAGAGATACGTTGCATTTTATATATATTATAGATGTAATAAAATATATACCTATAACCTGGTAAATCGGATAAGTAGTTCTCGAGGGATAAGCGCATTAACGGACAGACAGACAGACAAACATTGCATTTTATATATACATTATAGATATAGATTATTATTATTATTATATAACCTGGCCAAAGAATATATGTATGAATTTAAAAAAAGACAGGTATATCGGATAAGTGGTTCCCGCGTGATAAACGCATTAATGGACAGACAGACAGACAGAGAGACATTGCATTTTATATATATTATAGATTATACATTACAGATATTCTTTGCTACATAATATTGTTCCATATTTAATGGTTTCGGCTGTGTATTGCAAAGGCACGCGCTAGCGGCAAACTTATTTCCGACATCATTCACTATTTTACGCCACTGCTCATTCCTTATGCTACCTATCGTAATAAAATATAGCCTATAACCTGGCCAGAGAACATAGGTATGTTTTAAAAAAAAAAAAGTACGTAAATCGGATAAGTGGTTCTTCAGTGATAGGCACACTAACGGACAGACAGACAGACAGACAGACAGACAGACAGACAGAGAGACGTTGCATTTAATATATATATATATATATATATATATATATATATATATATATACATATATATATATTTATATATATATATTATATATATATATTATATATATATATATATATATATATATATATATACATATATATATATATATATATATATATATATATATATATATATATATATATATATATATATATATATATATATATATATATTTTACTCGTGTTTTCACAAGCTTTCATACTCGATGACCTAGTAAAAAAATTTTTTATATATATATATATATATATATATATATATATATTATATATATATATATATATATATACATATATATATATATATATATATATATATATATATATATATATATATATATATATATATATATATATAGATATTTTACTCGTGTTTTCACAAGCTTTCATTTGACACCACACTCGATGACCTAGTAAAAAATTTTTTTTTTTCCGATTTCACCCCCCAAAACTAACCCCTTAAGTCAAAAGTTAACTTTCAAAACTCCACAACTCTGATGATGCCATCAATTCCTATATTATTACCAAATTTCAACTTTCTATGACAAATAGTTGCGGAGAAAATCGGGTGTGACAGACAGACATACAGACACCGAAGTCATCTATAAGTGTTCCGTACGGAACACTAAAAAAAATATTTCAAAATATCGTTCAAGCAAAGCAATGGCTTGATAAGTGTTACGAGGACTCTGCCCCTGGAAAATCGCTCATCATTTATTGGTGTGCTGAATTTAAACGCAGTCGTACAGATACAAATGATGCTGAACGCTCTGGACTCCCAAATGAGATAGTTACACCGAAAAAAAACATTTAAAAAATCCACAAAATTGTTTTGGATGACTGTAAAGTGAAATTGCGTGAGTAATCTGACACCCTAAAGATATCAAAAGATTGCATGAACATTTGGGCATGAGAAAGCTCTGTTCGAATGGGTACCGTGTTTGCTCACATTGTACCAAAAACAACAACGTGTTGATGATTCTGAGGGCTGTTTGGACCTGTTTAAGCGCAGTAAAAAGGATTTTTCACACATACATACCGGAATCAAATCGGCAGTCAGCTGAGTAGATAGCAGTCGGTGAAAGCCGCCCGAAGCGACTAAAGACTGGGAAGGTTTAAGCCTCTGTATTTTGGGATGTGCATGGAATAATTTTCATCGACTATGCTGAGCAGGGAAACACCATCAATAGCGAATAATAAAGATATATAAAGTTGTTCAACAATGAATGAACAAGAAAAAAGTGCTTTTTCATCAAGACAATGCACCGTGTCATAAATCAATAGTTACGATGGCAAAATTGTATGAATTGAAGTTCGAATTGCTTCTTCATCCACTGTATTCTCCAGATTTGGCCACGGTAACTATTATCCATTCGCTGACCTAAAAAAAATGCTCGCGGGAAAGAGATTTGGCTCCAATGAAGAAGTTATTCTTCTACAAGAAAGGTACAGAAATGTTAGAAAAGGGTTGGACTGATTGTATCGCTCCTGAAGGAGACTATATTGATGAATAAAGTCGAGTTTTGCAAAAAAAAAATTGTTTTAAGTAGCTAGACCAAAAACTTATCAACTTACGTGTTGTTTATAAGAAATTGTCTGTTAGAAAAATTTAAAAAAACCTCTCGACATTCTGTAGAAAAAGTAATTATTAAGATTTAAAAAAGAGGTAAAAAATACTAAAAATTGACTGAGTAATACTGCAGACAGTGTCTGTCCTCTTGCGTCCTGATGTTATTTAATAAGAGATAAGAATAAAAACCCGTAAAAAAAATCGCATTTTTGAAAATTCAAGGTGTATGTAACCGCTTAACAGCCATATAAAGTTCAGCTTGTTACCCTCGTAGAGATGTAGAAAACTCTCATTCTTTGGAATAAACTCTCAGGTTTGTGCAAGCAATTAGAACATAACTCTTTACTTTCACATACACTCTCGTGGTGACTTCGAAATTTCCCCTCAGTAGGTCTGATGTGCCTCATGAACTATTTCCTCCATATTCTACAGGGATTTTGTCACGCGAGATAAAAGTCAAATGAATAATCTCATCGTAGATTCGTTTTTTCTTATGGTCATAGTATACGTACTGCAGGGAAATCCCTAAAGCGCTACAGGAGCAACGCGTGTGCGGAAAAAGTGATTCATGTTGATCATCGCTGTAAATTGTACTCGGTAGCAAACACAGTCCTGGGCAAGTCATTGCAAAGGGTATGATGTTCTCCATATTAAGCACTGCTTGAAAAGCTGAACTTCATACGGATGCATATAACAGTATTTCAGCGTTTCAGGCGACCATAAATTTCCTAAAAAAAAATTACTACCAAACAATGTTGAATAGGCATAGAACAATAGGCGACCTCTCCCGTTACCCATTTGACAGCGCACACCGGAGTTTCAGTCGGAATTTCATCGTCGCTCTGAGTGTTCGTGCCTCTTCTCGGCATTCGTTACAAAACAATTATTTTTAAAAAGTTATTTTCTTTTTTGGAGTTTATCTTGAAGAAAATTGTGATGAATTTGAATACTACAAATAAGAGCGCATAAATATTGATCATTTTTATATATTTTTTTAATAACTAGTAATGTTTTGAAGGTAGAAAATGTTACTTGAAATTGCTGCACGAAAACCCGGTTTCCGGTATTTAAAAAGACTCCTACGATGCACAAAATATTAATTCACGGTGCAACAGTAAGTACCGGCAAAATTTTCTAGTCAATTCTCAAGAGAAGAATGCAATTTAGATGTCCTCAACAGATTATTGGTCAGCTCAGATCCCTTAATATCTAGTATAAGGCCAAAACCTAAAAAGAGATCTATGGCGTTTAGTAAAGAAGCAATACAAATGCTTGTTTCTGCTGAATCCAGTATTAACCACGAAAGTATCGAAGAAGAAGAGAGATCCGCGAAGGAATCTGCAGAGGAAGTGGAGGAATGTAGCTCGGACGCGGACAAAAAGACATGGGACTCTTCATCGTGGATAATTACTTTTGTTATTTTTTGGTTTAACTCAACATGTTTTTTTTCTCAATATACTATTTTTTATATATTAAAATGTATTTTTCTTCAAAATATGTACTCCAAAAAGCTTTCACTGCTATGTTTAGAAATAAGATTAGAAGGAATAAAAGATTTATTCCATCGAACACTTTCCATGAAAATACTTGTAAAATAGACTCAAGTCACCAACCATTCTTTGATGATAGAAGGAATCAATTTCTACGTCTCCAATCAGATAAACATATCTCTTCTGAATAGAATCCAACAAATGCAGTGGTGTTTGGGAGCAGAGCGCCAAATATGGGAGCAGTATTCTATCGAAGATCGAATTTGAACTTTGTACAGAATTAGCAGTTGTTATGGAGTGTAAAGTTTTCTAGTTCGAAATAATATTCCCAGCTTTTGAGAAGCTCTCTTTGCTATGCTTGCAACATGTTCCTGCCAAGACATATTTACTCCCAAATTAACGCCCAGTAAATTGAGTGACGATGCTAGAGGAATGGAGTGCCCCCCCATAACTATGTCGGGTTCAGCAACGTTAACTTTTTTAGAAAAAACTGCCCCCTGGGTTTTTGTAGCGTTAAATTCTACTTGGCCACTGTCATCCCAATATAGAATTTCTTTCAGGTTGTTCTTAAGTTGAACGACGTCCTGCTGTCTACGGATACTCACATGAACAAACCGATGCTGAAGCATTCAAAGTGCTATGGTCGTTTTTGGCTGGAAAAGCGGATACAGCTTCGTCCTCCGGTATTGCGGCGTCTGCCTCTTGCAGGTTCCCGCTTATTTTATCAAGAATAAAGTAAATTTATTGATTTTATATGGTTAAATGACAGTCTATGTTATAATACTTGATTGAAGTGGTTTTTTTAAACGACAGTCCATTTTTGGATGTAGCACTTTAGGCCTTATCTGAGCATTCTACGGCACGGGGGTCGCAAAATCAACGTTAAATGCTTTTATTCGACTAGGCAGACGGTTAGTCGACAGGGCAAAATTTCGGGTCGCCGTCTTGGTCTATCAATCCTTCAAGACATTTTAGAAGATGCCGATGGATAGCCTTTTCCAAACTTCGATATTATTAAAACCAGTGCGACTGGTCGGTAGTTGTGTGGCTGGGTCTTATTAGTTTCTCTCGCACACAGAAACTATGGCAGGTATGCCGTCAACGCCAGAAGTTTTTTTGGTGTCTAGCTTCATTAAATACGTTTTATGATAGGCTGTCTGAAGACACTCCAAAAAAAAAAAAAACTACTAAAAGTAGTGTTACATAGAGTGGATAGTGGCAGTTAATTTAATTTTGCTTCATACCCGCACCGCTCACACATTTATTTTTTGTCTCAGTATCACTGTTTTCAATTTCGTGGTGAATTAATTTAAAATAATCTGATGAGAGTTTCAAAACAAATGATGTTTTTGTTTAGACAACAGGGTGGTCCTGTTTCTAGTATTCTCAGTGACTCATGTGACCTGACTATTTAATTGGGCCCACTCTGTCTGTCTGTTTGTCCATTAGTGCGATTATCACTCGAGAACTACCTATCTAATTTACATGTTTTTTTTTTTTAATTAATAAATAGGTTCTCTGGCCAGGTTTTAGTATATGTATATTTAGTATATATTTTGTTACGTTAGGTGACATAAGGAATAAACAATGACGGTAATAGTTAATCAAGTCGGAAAAAGTTTGCCGCCAACTTTTGCAAAAAAACCTAAACAATAATTCTGTAATCCACGCGAGCGGAGCGACGGGCACAGCTAGTCAATTAGTAAAAATTACAAAGCAGGTAGTCCTATCATCTTCACTTTATGAATGTCTAAATTAATTATAACTTCTTTCTCAGTCCTTTCACCCCATAGGAGTATCGGTATGTTGCTGCCTCAACAGTTATTCTCCAGGCATGTCGATCTTGCGCGACCTGACTTGACTCGTGCATATCCATACCAAGGAGAGATCTCCTTGGTGTCTCCTTCCACCTTCCCCGTTACTACAAGCTTTTCCATGACATTGAGTTTCCTCATAATGTGACCAAAATATTTCAGGTACTGTCTATTAATTCTATTTGAGAGTCGGTCATTGATACTAAGCTCTTCAAGAATAGATACATTAAAACGGTCTTTGGTATATGATACTCTGAGGATTCTTCGATATGCCCACATCTCAAACGTATCGATTCGTCTCTTGTTTAATGCTGTATGTTTCCGATGCGTAAGTTACTATGGGGAATATAAGGCTGGACAGCAATCTTAACTTTGTGATTTTTGTGACAGCTGGATCTTTCCAGACCTTAGCGAGTTTGATCGTCAAGTTTCTAGCCATAGCTAACCGTCTTCTTACTTTCGCTTTACAGCCACCACAGTTATGAGGGATCCCAAATAGATGAAATGATCTACAACAGTGAAACCAGCAATTTCATTTATGTGTGATAGATCTTCATTACGACTAACAATTACTCTATTTAAGTTGCAAGTATAACAGTATCATCCGCATAGCTAAGATTACTTAACTTTTTTCCACCGATTGTCACACCCCCACTCCAGCTATCCAAAACAGACCTTATATGTTCACTATATATGTTAAAAAGTAAGGGTGACAGAATACATCCCTGTGTGAGACCGACTTGTATGTTAAAAGGATCGGAAAAAGATTCAGTTTAACTGTCATTTGTATTCTCAGACGGGAATCCGATAAGGTTTACAAGATGTATAGGTGTTCCCATGCTGATTAGAATCGACCAGAGTTTGTTGCATTGTATACAGTCGAAAGCTTTAGAGTAGTCTATAAAACAGATATAGGTTGAATAGGTTGAATTCCCTAACTTTTTCTATTATTTGGCGTATGTTGAGAATTTGTTCTCTAGTCCCTCTTCCTGGAATGAAGCTTGTATATTCGGTAGATATTTGTGGCAGAAGAAAAGTTTTGAGTCTTTCATTTAGGATCCAGAGAAGAAATACCTTAGATGCGTGTGACACTAGAGCGATTGTTCTATAGTTGCTGCAATCAAAATGGGATCCTTTCTTATGCAAGGGTATAAATCCAACTTCGCACCAATCTTTCGGCCATCTTCCAGTCTTCCACACCACATTACACAGTTGATGTAGCATAGATGCGGCGGTTTCTCCCATCAGTTATCTCGTCAATATCTGCTGCTTTTTTTACCCAGTTGTAAAATACCCTAATTGATCCTAAGCAGTTTGTGCAAAAATTTTCGCATAAAAGGCTGATGTTTAAGATCATTATCCGGTTAGATATTTTTTTTCATACCATATCGAATAGGATTTTCGATTTAAGCGGGAAATATTTCTTCTTTTCTTTCTTATGTTATTTTATCCATATGTTCGTTCTATTCTATATTTTTATACCTCGGCGAAAGTTAGACGTGCCTAGCTCATTCGCCATCTGCATCAGAATTTAAAGTTTTTCCCTGTCCATTTTTTTTATGTTAAATAAATTCATACATTTAATGGAATCGTAAGAGATGATGTAACTATAAATTCACCATATTTTCAAAAAAATGATTCAATGTACACGCTCTGTCCGAAAAGAAAACCCAATTTTTGATAGAAAAAAAAGACAAATAGCTTAAACTACTCTTGAACTTAAGTATGAGATAAACAAGCATTGCCATAAACTTTCTGAAGCATTTAATGCTTTGCAGTTACCAAGTTTAATACAATAGTGATTTTCAACTTATTTTTTCGTTGCTTGTCAAAATACACTATCATTCTTACCACTCCAACTAGACATTTAATTGATGAAATGTAACAGAATAGCTGACATACTACTTGGTATGATTGCTGCTTTCAAAATCAAAGAGATAAAACTCAACAAACGCTACTGTTTTTTTTTCTACTTTCAATTTCTTTTTTGTCGGGAGGATTATGGTATATAGGGGCCAAAGTAGTCACTTGTAGACTTCCTTGTTTGTATACTTGTTCATCTGTTTTGTATGAACTTAAAGTAGGTCCTCTATCCGGATACATTTTATTTCAAAAAATTATGTACAGTCTTTGTCACAAATATGGATAATTCATTACACAGGTATACAAAAAAAGTCTCTGTCTTGGTGAGTCACGTGTTTCCATCAGTATTTTTTTTATGCTGTATCAAAAGGAAAACATAAAAAAAAAGACAAGTACAGTGAGGTTTAATCAGAAAACACACTTAAAGGTACCAGAAAAATACACATTTTAATAATGTAAAATTGTATAATCATTAAAATTATGGAATCAAACTATTATTTCGGACATCTTTAAATCTTCTAAATCTAAATTTATCATAAAAACTTAAAAGTATTAGGTTTTAGTGCTCATGTTTAACAAAAAAACACGCATATACCACCTTTAACTAACCTACGTAGCAAAATGCTGTTTAAAATAAATATGTGCAACCGCTAAGTTTTTATTATTATTGAACAAAACTATTATTACCAGTGTTTTTTGAAATTCTTAATCCTAACTTGACATCAAAAAATAAAGTTTTATGTTCAGTGTCAATAAAAAACTCGCTTTTAACATTTAAAAGGGTGCTATGTGGTTGGTAAAATGCCTTTTTAAGTAAATAAATGCAACAGCTAAACAAGATTTTTTTTTTCAAATAAAACTAGCATTTCTAGTCTTTTTTAAGTTTCAAATTCGAATTTTCTACTCAGTATATATCACCACTACACCAAACACTTTATTTTTGCACTCGACGCGCGTTTCGCTAACCATGTTAGCTTCATCAGGAGCGATGATTGACTAAAGCTAAACTACAACTCTACCCTATTTATACTTAGCCTAACCCTTGAATTACTCAAGCGGAACTAATGACATAGGCAAGGCCGTCAGTTCCGGTCAAGTAACCAGTAGAGGGGACTATAAGGAATAGGCCCTCTGTCTTTATTTAAACTACTTTTACATTTTATGATTTCCATACTTTCGTATGCGTTCAACAGTCTCCCAACAGATACATTTTTTATTAATCTTAGATTATCTAATGTTACAGTATGATCAGCTTCAAGGGCATGTTCGGCAATGCTAGACTTTTCTGTTCTACTGTATTGTAAGTCTGCTAAATGTTCTTTAAATCGTGTTTTAATTGACCTTTTAGTTTGCCCAGCATACTTTTTGTCACAATCATTACAACTAATTTCATAAATTCCACTTTTCTCACAATTAGGAATCTTATCTTTGGGATTTCCTAAGATATTCCTCAGATTGTCTGATGACTTATAGACTAAGGTGAGACCTATCTTATTAAATACCTTATTGAGTCCCTTGCTATGTTTCGGATTATATGATATGGAGACATACTTGGTGTTATTTTCTTCGCGTATAAAAAAGGTGGAATTCTGAATATTAAACCTAAACTTATGTCTATTTATTAGCTTATTTACTAAGTCATCGTCATAACCATTAACTCTAGTTATATTTCTAATACGATTCCCTTCTTTATTAAAGTTTACTCTATTCAGAGGGGAAAGTGACCACACGATGAACTAAAAAATGTAATCAGGCTAATTTATGTTATTTGCAATGAAATGAATCATTAGGAATATATCTATCTCTTACTGTAACCTTCCTATAGATATCAAATTCTAATCTATTATTATTTTTAATAATTAAAATATCTAGAAAATGCAATTGTCCTTTGTTCTCAACTTCGTAAGTGAATTTAATGGAATCATACCGGCTATTTAATTTAGAAACAAAATCATCAATATTTGCTTTCTTTGTATCAAAAATCGCGAAAATATCATCCACATACCTATACCATACCCTTGGGAAATATTCGAATTCTTGACTGGCTTGGATTTCAAACTTACTCATGAATAAATTGGCTATGAAAGGTGATAAGCAATTACCCATAGCTGTTCCTTTTTTCTGAACATAAAATTGATTGTTATATTGGAAATAATTTTGTTCCATACAAAGTTTAGATAATGTTAAATATTCACGAATAATTTCGTCTTCAAAGTCATTCATTCTAAGTAATTCTTCGAGATATTGTAAAGTTTGTGGAATTGGCACACTTGGGAACAGAGCTAACATCAAAAGAAATTAAGACTTCACCTTCATTAAGAACTAGATTTTTTGTTTTATTAATGAATTCTAACGAATTCTTCACTGCGAAAGTATTTAATGGTAAATTCTGAAGTTGGTTTGATAACCATTTGGATATTAAATATGTGGGTGATCCGACCGATGAAACGATGGGGATGCATTGCTTTTCCAGGTTTGTGAATTTTGGGTAAGCAATACAATTTTGGTATAGTCGGATTACTCACATTTAATTTAAATTTTAGCGAATCGGAGATCTGATATCATTCTCGGTAATGGATTTCTTATTACCTTTTCATAAGGGCCAGATTCGATAAGATTATCTACGCGTTCAAAGTAATCTTTCTTATCCAGTACTAGCCGGGCCCGCGGTGCCGCTCGCGTGGACTTGGTTCATTACGTATCGTCGTTGCTTATTTCTTATGTTACCTAACGTAATAAAATATCTCCCATTATTTCCCCTTATCTCCTAATATTTCTCCTTATCTCCCATTATCTCTACATAATTTCCATTATCTAAGCTTATCTCTGCTCATCTCCCATTATTTCTCCTTATCTCCCAATATTTCTCCTTATCTCCCATTATCTCTACATAATTTCCATTATCTAAGCTTATCTCTGCTCATCTCCCATTATTTCTCCTTATCTCCCATTATTTCTCCTTATCTCACGTTATTTCCCATTATCTAGGCTTATCTCGACTTATCTCGCAATATTTCTCCTTATCTCCCACTATTTCTCCTTATCTCCCATTATCTCACCATAACTCCCATTATCTAGACTTATCTCTGCTTATCTCCCATTATACTTATTTCCCATTGTCTCACCTTATATCCCATTATCAAGGCTTATCTCGACATATCTCCCATTATTTTTCCTTATCTCCCATTATCTCTACATAATTTCCATTATCTAGGCTTATCTCTGCTCATCTCCCATTATTTCTCCTTATCTCCCATTATTTCTCCTTATCTCACGTTATTTCCCATTATCTAGGCTTATCTCGACTTATCTCGGAATATTTCTCCTTATCTCCCACTATTTCTCCTTATCTCACAATAACTCCCATTATCTAGACTTATCTCCCATTATTTCTCCTTATCTCCCATTATACTTATTTCCCATTGTCTCACCTTATATCCCATTATCAAGGCTTATCTCGACTTATCTCCCATTATTTCTCTTTATTCTCCCATTATCTCCCATTATCTCACCTTATCTCCTATTATCTAGGCTTATATCGAATTATATATATGTATAAATTTATCAAAACACGTACATCAGATAAGTGGTTCTCGAGTGATAAGCGCACTAACGGACAGACAGACAGACAGAGAGACCTTACATTTTATATATATTAAATCCTTTGCTACATGATATTGTTCCATATTTAATGCTTTAGGCAGTGTATTGCAAGAGAACGCGCTAGCGGTAAACTTTTCTCCGACTTGATTCACTATTATCGTCACTGCTTATTCCTTATGTCACCTAACATAATAAAATATATCCTATAACCTGGCCAGAGAACATACGTATGTTTAAAAAAAAGCACGTAAATCGGATAAGTGGTTCTCTAGTGATAAGCGCACTAACGGACAGACAGACAGACAGAGAGACGTTGAATTTTATATATATTATAGATATTCTTTGCTCCATGATATTGTTCCATATTTAATGGTTTAGCATGTTTAAAAAAAAAAGCACGTAAATCGGATAAGTGGTTCTCCAGTGAGAAGCGCACAAACGGACAGACAGAGAGACGTTGCATTTTATATATATTATAGATATCCTTTGCTACATGATATTGTTCCATATTTAGTGGTTTAGGCAGTGTATTGAAAGAGAACGCGCTAACGGCAAACTTTTTTCCGATTTCATTCACTATTATCGTCACTGCTTATTCCTTATGCTACCTATCGTAATAAAATATAGCCTATAATCTGGCCGGAGAACATATGCATGTTTTAAAAAAATAAGTACGAAAATCGGATAAGTGGTTCTCCAGTGATAAGCGCATTAACGAACAGACAGACAGAGATACGTTGAATTTTATATAACATATATTATAGATGTAATAAAATATATATCTATAACCTGGTCAGAGAACATATGTATGAATTTAAAAAAATCACGTAAATCGGATAAGTGGTTCTCGAGGGATAAGCGCACTAACGGACAGACAGACAGACAGAGACACGTTGCATTTTATATATAGATTATTATTATTATTATTATTATATAACCTGGCCAAAGAATATATGTATGAATTTAAAAAAAGACAGGTAAATCGGATAAATGGTTCTCGCCTGATAAACGCCCTAATGGACAGACAGACAGACAGAGAAACTTTGCATTTTATATATATTATAGATTATAGATTATAGATATTCTCTGCTACATAATATTGTTCCATATTTAATGGTTTAGGCTGTGTATTGCAAACGAACGCGCTAGCGGCAAACTTTTTTCCGACTTCATTCACTATTTTACGTCACTGCTCATTCCTTATGCTACCTATCGTAATAAAATATAGCCTATAACCTGGCCAGAGAACATATGTATGTTTTAAAAAAAAAAGTACGTAAATCGGATAAGCGGTTCTCCAGTGATAAGCGCACTAACGGACAGACAGACAGACAGACAGAGAGACGTTGCATTTTATATATATATTATAGATAACAACCTTATTTCCTTTATCCGCTTTTAAGTAGAAGACATTTCCTTTCTTTCTTTTTCAATCCTTTAACTACTTTTATGTTTTTTCGTGAATTAGAATTTGTATTGTTAACCATGTTTTTCGATACAAAGATTGAATATGAGAGAATGTGAGTGGGTGAGTGAGGTAGTCAGTGAGCGAGCGAGTGAACCAGTGAGTGAGTGCGTTAGTATTTGGATATGGGAATGAGTGAGTGAGTGTCTTAGTTGATAAGTAAGTGATTGAGTGGGTAAGTGAGTATGATGATATGCGAGAGAGTGAATGTGCGAATTAGTATGTGAGTGTGTGAACGATTTGTTTACTTATTTACTATTTATACTGTTTTACAAAAAAAAAATAAAATTTGGTTATAAATTCTGTTTTTATTTTTTCGTTTTTTATTAGAAATTTTTTATTTATTAGGGATAACTTTTTATTTTCTTTTTTATTCTTCAAATGACGGACCGAATGTTTGATTTTGTTTTATAATTTATATTTATTAAAATGTATTTTTTTCAATTTAATAGTTGTCTAGGAAACTTAAGTGTGTTTTTTGAAAAAACCTCACGGTGGATGTTTTTTTATGACTTTTTTGGATTCAACATAAACAAATACTTAAGAAAACACTGTGTCTCACTTAAAAGACAGAGAATTTTTTTGTATACCTGTGTTATTTTTCCTCAGCAACTGAGAAGTTAACTTACACTGCTGATACAAAATAATAAAGGAATTATGAGGAAACAAGGTTTTTGAGATTAAATCGTGCCAAATTGGAGAAACCTTTACTCAATCAGCAGCATTTAAACATAAAAAAAATTACGAAGGTAATTAAATGAAATAATGCTCTTCCTTTTCTAGATAGAGAGGTACAAAAGAAAAGTATTGATATTTTAGATTGCTTATAGGCGGGGTAGGCGATTGTACCTGTTTGTGCCCTGCAGCCTCTTGGTTAATTGTGTTTCGCTCTCTTAGTTACATGAGCCATTCATGTGACAATTTATCGCCACGATGTAGATCTCCGTTTGATCTGTTCCGAGTTAAAGCCTAACGTTCATATAGGACCTGCATAGACATCTCTTCCTCGTCACCACATAGTCTGCATGTGGGACCATTGTGGATAACCATTTTCTGTTAATAATTCCTCAAGTGACAACGGCTGGTGATCAGTCCCACCATTACTTTGGTTTGGGGCGCTTGTTAAACAAATGACGTCAATTGTTAGTTTCTTTGACGGGCGGCCAGTCAGCCGAAGACATGGCCAGATGTTGCGAGACAACGATCTAGATGTTGCTGATATGACCATCTGTTAATTGTCGTTTTTACCACCTATTTTGGTATACCAAACCCTGGTTCTGGACATCTGTAGGGTTTTGAAGTTCCGAATATTGCTAATTCGTCCGCTTGTTCATTACTTTTGGCCCCGAATGTACTGGAACTCACGGCAGTTCAACTCTGTTGTTCTTGGAGGTTAATTCTCTTTTACACTCCATCGTGATCTTGGAAGTGGTCTGATACGTTTCTAAAGCCTTTAGAGCGACTGTCTAAGAGATTTCTTGGTTGTGGTAATTCCGTCTAATATTCTCGTGAACACATGCTTATATTGAGTAAATTTTTGCCTGGAATATTGTTTCAGTTGTCCTTAGTGGAATGCTAGAGCTTCACTTGGGCTTTTCTCCATATGTGCCAGCGCTTACTTCTCTCGAAGTTTTTGATTCGTCTGTGTAATAGACCCGAACCATTGCTTTTGCCCACCTCCATCAGCATCTTCGGAAACTCGGTTTACAGAACTTTAGCATAAACGAAATATTCATTCTCAGTTGGATAAACTGAGAACCGAACATCGAATTGGTGTTAGTTCGCTGGTATGTTTTGAGTACGACGATGTATATTTCATCAGCACAATTTTTTTGGGGGTTTAACGAAGCTATAATATAAGTTACTTTTGACGCCACATTGGAAATAGTGGGTGGTGTTTTACCCTGGCAATTAATAGTGGAGTCTGAAATAATGTGTTTAGTTAACAAGTTTTTTTTTCCGATAGATGACAGAATTTTTTGAGACAATATTCTAATCTGTCCAATTTCCTAATGCCTGCCCTGATTTTATGTATCTATTTACAATAATATGTTAATAAAAACGTTCCAAATATGTAAATTAACAAGCCTAAGCAATGTTTTGCTGTAAATTAACATTCTAGCATTCATGGTTAAAACAAATTAAAAAGAAACATCGAAAATTTGTTGTTCAGATTTATTATTTAACAATGACAGTGAAGTTTGTAAGTTTCATAAAAAAATTTTGATGAGAGAGCGAAAAATTTTGACCTCAGAATAGATTTCATGTGCATTTTCATTGTAATTTCATATAATTAACTATTAGGTAAAACGCGAGAGGTGTTATAAAAATAAGTGTAAGTGCCTTTTAATTTTTATATCCCAGCCTTGGTTTTTTTGTTGTGATAAAAGAAAATATGAAATGTAAAGGTCTGTTTTTTTTCCTTGTTTTTTTTTTTTTTTTTTTTTTTTTTAATTGTAATTGATAAGGTAAACAAATTTAAAAGTCATTCTTATAGTAGCATATCACATACACTAGAGTCTTTTTTATATTCAAAATTAAGGTTAAATTTTGGAGACAGTAAATGTCATTATGCCAAGACTAGAAACATATCAAAAACATTCCTCCTTTGAGATATGTAGTCCAAAGAGGCTTTTTTTATGGGTCTAGCACACGTGCTGCAGGGAAGTCCCTAAAGCGCTACAGGAGTGACACGTGTACGGAAAAAGCGATTCACGTTGTTCTTGAATCGCTGTAAATTGTACTCGGTGGGAAACACAGTCCTGGGCAAATTATTCCAAAGGGATGATGTTCTCCATATAAAAGACTGCTTGAAAAGCGTTGTACGAGGAGTAACAAGCTGAACCTCATACGGATGTGAAGTATTAGCGCGACGTGTACTTCTAACATGCACCGCTCTGGAAGGAATTAAGCGGGCCACATCCTTCGAACACTTTCCATGAAAATACTTGTAAAATAGGCTCAAGTCGCCAACCGTTCTTCGATGTTCCAGCGAATCAAGGCCGCCGGTCAGTTCCGGGTCTCCAATCAGACGAACAGCTCTTCTCTGAATAGAATCCAACAAATGCAGTGTATGTTTGGGAGCAGAGCCCCAAACATGGGAGCAGTATTCCATAGTTGGTCGAATTTGAGCTTTGTAAAGAATTAACAGTTGTTGTGGAGTGTAAAGCTTTCTGGTTCGAAATAATATTCCCATTGAGAAGCTCTCCTTGCTATGCCTGCAACATGTTCATGCCAGGACATATTTGCTCCCAAATTAACGCAAAAACAAATTGAGTGACGATGTTAGAGGAATGGAGTGCCCCGACATGACTATGTCGGGTTCAGCAACGTTAACTTTTTTAGAAAAAACTGGCGCCTGGGTTTTTGTAGCGTTAAATTCCACTTGGTTACTGTCACCCCAAGATAGAATTTCTTCCAGGTCTTTGTTAGGTTGAATGACTTCCTGCTGTGTGCGGATATTCATCTGAGTAGCCGATGTCCGACCGTTCAAAGTGAATGAAGAGATAAGCGTGCTGTCATCTGCAAAGCTGTTGATTGGATTCTCAGTCTTTTCCAGCAGATCGTTAATGTAAATGAGAAAGAGAGTAGGAGACAGTATGGAGCCTTGAGGTACACCGGCGTTGATAGTGAAGGTGTTAGAAAGAAATCCGTCGACTGCCACTCGCAAAGAACGCTCTTTGAGGAAACATGAGAGCCACAAACAGAACTTTTCAGACATACCATAAGAGCGTAGCTTAGCCAACAGCCCATCGTGCCAAACACGGTCGAATACCTTGGATATGTCCAGAGCAACCGCTCGAGATTCTCCAAAGTGTTCAGTTGCGTTGTTCCAAACGTGTGTTACATAAGTCAGAAGATCTCCTGTTGATCTATTTTTACAAAAGCCATATTGGTGATCACTAATAATGTTGAATCCTTCAAAATATTTTAGAAGATGCTGATTGGTAGCCTTTTCCATGACTTTCGATATTATTGAAAGCAGTGCGATTGGTCGGTAGTTATTTGGCAAGGTCTTCTTGCCTTTTTTAGGTATCGGCTGAACTGTGGCACATTTCCAGCAGGGAGAAAATATTCCCTTTCTGTAGGATAGGTTGAAAAGTCTACAGAAAACTGGTGTTAGTTCCCTCGC
The DNA here is from genome assembly GCA_019049505.1 of Pachyrhynchus sulphureomaculatus. NCBI lineage: Eukaryota > Metazoa > Arthropoda > Insecta > Coleoptera > Curculionidae > Pachyrhynchus > Pachyrhynchus sulphureomaculatus. Next base: position 78,597,655 of record CM032452.1, on the reverse strand, counting down.
ACAGTTTTTGACAACTATGGCAGGTATTCCGTCAGCGCCAGAAGCTTTTTTGGTGTCTAGCTTCATTAAAATACGCTTTATGATACGCTGTCTGAAGACAATATCGGGCATCCTTGACTGCACTATGGAAATAGTAGGTGGCGTTCTTCCTTGGAAATCGACAGTAGAATGTGAAGCAAAGAGTTCAACCAAGTTCGCTTTTTCAACAGGTGTCGTTGCAATAGAATTATCTGGCCGTGTGAGTGGTGGTATGGTGGATTTGGTGAAATTTTGACTAACTGCCTTAGCGACTGACCAAAAGGACCTGGAATTGTTGGGACAAGCGAGAAGTTGTTTCTAATTGTGTAATCGAATACTTATTTTTTAATGGAATATACACTGAGTTGGGAAAGTGGAGCCTTTGGCACAATGACACTTTATTTCGCTAACCATGTTAGCTTCATCAGGAGCGATGATAAAGCTAATAGGATTAGCGTAACGCGTGTCGAGGGCAAAAAATAAAATGTTTGGTGTAGTGGTGATATATACTGAGTAATGGAATATACAGTTTATTCCGATACAATCCTTAGAACTGCAGTTATCTTTGCATAAATTGTTGTCGGTCAAGTCAGGACGTGTCGCCTATAACTTGTAGTAGGTAAAAGAAATTCCTTTTTATATAGGTTATTGTTGGCACCCCTGCAAACAATGCTTTGTGGAAAAAGATTCATTTCTAATCTTATTTATAGTTAAATAGCACATTATCAAACGTGAGTGCTTCGCGCCTCGAGGCTATGTTCCTATGTAATCATTCTAAATGTTCGAAAATGTCGCCTACAGCGGCAGCTAAGTATATGGGCAAGTCGAGGGCATTAGCAAGTGGGTGAAACGATACTCTCAGTTAAAAAATATTGGTGATCTACCAGAACGTGGTTCGAAAGGAAAAGTCTTTTTTACTTTGGTTCTTCTTTCTCACATTTGGTCAATGTGGTTCCATGTTTGGATGACGGGCCCAACCAAGTTGGCACAAACGCTATTACCATTGTGTATTAAGGAATGACCTGACAATGTTACATGTTTTCAAAATCACTGACTTCTGAATGTTTCTGTGTATGTTTGTGTTGAGTCCTAATTGTACTAAGTGTGGTGTGAATATTATTGGTGTAGGGCCTGTGGCTGATATAATGAGGGGGACAATGATGACTTTTTCTTATTTCCATAGCCTTTTTATTTCTGTTGCAAGGTCTGTGTATTTGGAGATTTTTTGTGTATTTCGTTTGGATATTTGTGTCGTTGGGGACAGCTATGTCAATTAGATAGGTGACTTTTCCTTTTCTGCACTGAAAAGTAATATTGGGTCTATTGGCAGAGACAGTTTTATCTGTATGGATACTGATGTCCCAGTAGAGCTTGTAATCTTCATTTTCAAGTATGGATGTTGGTGTGTATTCTATGAGTTTGTATGTTGTGGCTAGTGCTTGGTGAACTACTTTTGCCGCTGAGTCATGTCTGGCTGTGTATTCCTTATTATTGTTATTATTAATATTTTTGTTGCTGACATTCTGAACCTCCCACCCCCACCTCCCTACCCCAAAATCAAAATTCTGAAAATTCGAAAATTCGACAATTTCGTACTAGAAAATTGTGTTGCTGCCTGCTAAAACCACCTTAACCTGAGTGACGAACTCCAGGCTTAGGTTAGTTTAAGTTAGTACAGGTTATTTCAGGTTATTACAATATAATTACGAATGTTTTTGTTTTGAAGTTTTCCAGTGGACGGAGAGAAGCCATTGTGAAATTCTCGATTTTACTGTTTCTTATTGCAAAATCTGTTAATTTTTCATTCTGGCTGGAGGTGAGCGGTTGGGGGGTGAGGGGGGTTCGGGGTGTCAGCAACAACAATATTAATAATAATAATAATAATAATAAAATGGTCACAAACAGACATAGAAAATATTCACATCCTTATACGATCTCAATTCACCAAATACAAGAAATTACACCCCAACGCATGCAAAGAAAGACTTACCATCGAGAGAAAGGCAGGAGGAAGAGGAATTATAGACATCAGATGATTACACACAAAACAAATACAAGCACTTAGGAAATTCTTTCACACCAAGCAAACCAGCCTCCACACAGCAACAGTCAAAGCAGACAAAAACTATACCCCACTCGACTTATCCCGAGTAGACCACCCAGCAGATACACACAGTCACATCCAATTACAACAGGAAAAGATGAAAACGTGGTCAGAAAAAACACTCCACGGAAAACACAGATACCACATAGAACAAGACCACGTAACTAAAAAACAATCATGCACCTGGTTACGGGATGGGCAGTTATTCCCGGAAACAGAAGGCTTCTTACTTGCCATTCAGGATAAAGTCATATTAACCAGAAACTACCAAAAGCATATCATCAAAGACCCAACTATTACAGAAGACAGATGCAGAAAATGCCACCAGCAGAAAAGAAACGATCGAACACATAACAAGCGGATGTAAAATATTAGCCGGAACGGAATACACAGCCAGACATGACTCAGCGGCAAAAGTAGTTCACCAAGCACTAGCCACAACATACAAGCTCACAGAAAACACAGATCCCTACTACAAATACACATCAACATCCGTACTTGAAAATAAAGATTACAAACTCTACTGGGACATCAGTATCCATACAGATAAAACAGTCTCCGCCAATAGACCCGATATTACTTTTCAGTGCAAAAAAGAAAAAGTCACCTATTTAATTGACATAGCTGTCCCCAACGACACAAACATCCAAACGAAATACACAGAAAAAATTTCTAAATACACAGACCTTGCAACGGAAATAAAAAGGCTATGGAAACAAGAAAAAGTCATCATTGTCCCCCTCATTATATCAGACACAGGCCTTACACCAACAACATTCACACCACACTTAGTACAATTAGGACTCAACACAAACATACACAAAAACATTCAGAAGTCAGTGATTTTGAAAACATGTAACATTGTCAGGTCATTCCTTAATACACAATGGTAATGCGTTTGTGCTGACTTGGTTTGCGCCCGTCAGCCAAACATGGAACCACATTGACCAAATGTGAGAAAGAAAAAGGAGAACAGTCATAATAATAAACGCTCGCCTAATGATTTTTTTTTTTGATTTTCGGGGGGTTGGAAGTGGCGTAGGGGTGCGGGGGTAGTCAAGCGCCAATGTTTGACACCAGATTCGTATTTAGCGTCCGATATACGATACGACATATTTTCTTTGCAATTTCTAGGTGAGGACCCTAAAACGAACAATTACCAAGTTTGCGCCAAGGGGCGCAAAACGATTTGGATATATCGTATGAAACTATTCACACTCCTCTCCGAGCTAATGGTTTGTTGTGGAGTACAATAAAAAAAAACCAGCGTTGTTTTGGGGTTATGTTATCACCCCACGAGCTTGGTCAATTCCCACTAACTGATTGGTTCAGCGCACCCTGAAAAAGTTTTTGAATGTCTTCCGGAAAAAGGTTTTGGAAAACTGTTCATCTTCACCTACAATTTGAACGCTGAAAAATGTTCCAGATTTACAAGAAGGCATTAATACCGGCTGCCAAACGGTGGTTTATCGATAGAAATTGGATGATTCAAGAGAATAACGATCCCAAACATCGAAGTAAGCCAGTGGAAAGGGGAATCCAGTATCGTCACACTAGATTGGCCATCCCAGTCGCCCGATCGAGCACGTATGGTCATACATCAAGCAGAAGCTTTGTAGTAAAAATGCATACAGAGTAAAGCAGCTAACGGCAAATTCGGGCAATTTGGAAACATTTACCCAAAAATACGCGAAGAATCTAGTTAAAAGTGTGATGTGATGAGGATTGGACGATCTACTGAATCATCAGTATTTTAATAGCAAACCTTTACCGTCGAATGAAGAAAAAACTAGAAAAAAAATAATTTTTTAATGAAAAATATGCGTCATGTTCTTACTTGACCGACTGTATAATGAGAATAGAATGTCAATGTAAGAACATCCTCTTAGCCCTGTTTGCAATGCCGTCTCAAATAAGTGAGTAATTTACCATCGTACACGGTCATTATTAGGATCCTTTCGATCATCTTTTTTTTTGTATAAAGAGTCTATTTAGAATACTGTCCATTCCTTCAGAACAATTACTTGATCGATAAGTTTGTTAAAAAGATTCGTAAGTTTCTTAATCAGCTGCTGTCCACGTTATTGCCGGATCCAGGTGCACTACTATTTTTCACTTCTCTGGTATTCTTATTTCTTCTAAGTTAAAAAGGCTACTACCTGTACTTTTATGATACGAGGGTTGAATAATAAGTATCTGGCCTTGACAAGAAAAGAAACATTTTTTTTTTATTTTATTTTTCAACATAGTCTCCTTTTAGGTCGATATAGTTAGTCCAACGTTTTTCTATCTTTTGTTTCCCTTTTAAAAATACGATTTCTTCAACCCTTCAAAATAGGCGTCTGTTTCAGCAGTCACCTCACCGTTGGAGCCAAATTTTTTTCAGCCCAACCATTTTTTCATAAATAGATATAGGAAATAATCGATAAGGGCTAAATCTGGAGAATATGGTGGATGTGGAAGCAATTCGTATCCTAACTTATGGAATTTTGCCATTGCGATGACACAAGTGTGCACGCGTGCATTGTCATGATGAAAGAGAGTTTTTTTCTTCGCCAGATGAGGACGTTTTTCTTTCACAGCATGGTTGAAACGATTCAATAAATTTAAATAATACTCTCCATTAATCGTTTTGCCCTTTCCAAGGTAATCGACCTGGATTATGCCGCGTGCATCCCAAAACACTGTGGCCATAACCTTGTTGGCCGATAAAGTCGCCTTGGTCTTCTTTGGCGCCGGTTCGCTACGGAAAACCCACTGTTTGGACTCTTCCTTAGTCTCTGGCGTACTGTGATGAATCCATGTTCGCTATGAATCGACGCCAAAAATCATTCTGATTGCGCTTTAACATCGCAGACATTCTTCAAGTTGACACACGTTGTTTATTGTCAATTGTGGGCAATCGCGGCACCCATCTTGCGGAAAGCTTTCTCATATACAAGTGAGTTGTTAAAATGTTTTACACCCGTTCAACTGAGATGCCCGCAATCTCCACAATCTCACGTATTTTCACTCTCCGATCATTTAGCACCATATCGTGGATTTTTTCAATCATCTTTGATGTGGTGACTTCATTTGGACGATCTGGACGTTCTTCACCAAAATGCTTGTACAGCCGCGTTTGAATTTAGCTATCCAATTTTTTATGGTCGATAACGAAGGTGCAGAGTCTCCATAAACTTCCGCTTTTATTTCGTGATCCGTTTTTTTCCAGAAATAAATATTTTATCACTGCACTGCTCGATATTCAATTTTTTCCATGGTTGTAACACGTAGGCTGAAAAGATTTTTAGGAAGAGCCAACCTTCAAATGATACGTGTCAAAATTTCCTGACATTTCGACGATTAGTTCACAAGTTATAGTAGTTTAAGTGATGCTACATTTGATATTTTCAAAACAATGGAAAAAATCGAATTTTGTGGGTTAATTAAACACTTTTTTTGATGAGAACAAACACCGTTTAATCAAAGCAATGGCTTGATAAGCGTTACGGGGACATCATTTACTGATATGCTGAATTTAAACGCGGTCGTACAGACACAAATGATGCTGAACGCTGTGGACGCCCAAATGAGGTGGTTACACCGGAAAACATCAAAAAATTCCACAAAATTGCTTTGGATGACCGTAAAGTGAAATTGCGTGAGATAGCTGACACCCTAAAGACATCAAAAGAACGTGTTGGTCATATTTTGGATGAACATTTGGGCATGAGAAAACTCTTTTCGAAATGGGTACCGCGTTTGCTCACAGTGTACCAAAAACAACAACGTGTTAATGATTCTGAGTGTTGTTTGGACCTGTTTAAGCACAATAAAAGGGATTTTTTTTTCATACGATATGTGAGAATGGATCAAACATGGCTCCACCACTACACACCAGAATCAAATCGGCAGTCAGATGAGTGGACAGCAGCCGGTGAAAGCCGCCCGAAGCGACCAAAAACACAGCAGTCGGCTGCGAAAGTTTTGGCCTCTGTATTTTGGGATGCGCATGGAATAATTTTTATCGACTATGCTAAGAAGAGAAAAACCATCAATAGGGAATATTATATAAAGGTGCGTTTGAAGGCAGAAATCGCAAAGACATCGGCACAAACGAACAAGAAAAAAGTGCTCTTTCATCAAGACAATGCACCGTGTCACAAGTCAATGGTTATAACGGCAAAATTGCATGAATTGAAGTTCGAATTGCTTCCTCATACACCGTATTCTCCGGATTTGGCCCCCAGCGATTATTATCTATTCGGAGACCTCAAAAAAATGCTCGCGGGAAAGAGATTTGGCTCTAATGAAGAAATTATCGACGAAAATGAGAAGGAAAGGGAAATTGGAAGGCAAAGATAAATCCTTCTACAAGAAGGTATAGAAATGTTAGAAAAGCGTTGGACTGATTGTATCGCGCTTGAAGGAGACTATATTGATGAATAAAGTCGTATTTTGCAAAAAAATGTGTTTTAAGTAGCTACACCAAACACTTTTCAGCCTAAGCGTTAAAATCACAAAAATTGTTCTATTTAAATGGCTGCCACTCACAAACTAAATCATGCAGCGACTTAAAAATTTGACAGGATTCTTGTGAAAGGTTATGTTTACGAAAAATATAATTTTTTAAATAGTAGTAGTGCCGTCTGTGGCGGAAGCCAGGTACTTATCATACAACCCTCGTATTTAAAGCATACATCAGGTCTGATTTTAAGTAAGAGGGTTTCATAATGTGGTGTCATTCTGACATGTCTAATAAAAATTTTCTATTATCCTGATTCTTGGCATTCAGGCGGGCTTTTGAGTAAGACGAAAATTAAATGAATAGACTTTCAGGTAACTTCGCGGAAGTCTCGTACATAGTTCGACTGTTTGCGAATAAGTCACGCAAAGCCTGCGCCAATATAAAGTTACATTAGTATTGTGTCTGTACACTGAACAATCACGAAGCCTTACTTTTTCATAGCAGTGTATATCTCATTATACTTTTAAAATTTTCTTTTATCACTAAACAAACATTCCTCAACTCATATTACCCATTTGTTTAACTACGTCCTACACCATAATCCTTTCTATAATATTCAAACGCGAGTGAGAAAAATGGGACTACAGAAATTGAAAAATATATCCCACTCAAGTTAACTAAAAATCCATAATTTTGTTGACGTCGTTATTAGACGCTTGCGTCGGGACGCTTTGGGGAGGAGAAGAATTCTCTAAGCACCGACCGTCTCAAATGATCTGAAATAAATAGATGTAGTGTGTTGTGCGTCGAAATTAGAATGTGTTTTCGCCACAGGTATACATGTTTCCAATGGATAAATATATTAATTTTTAAATCGTCTTGTCTTGTAACTTATGGCTTAACAAAGTAAGGTAGTTTTCATCCTTTTTATAATATTTTATAATAATCTCCCTACACTTAACAATGGTTATAAAGTAACTCTAGACCTTTCAAAAAATATATTTGTTTTTGTTTGCAACCAGTCTTTACATTTATTGTTTCTTCATTTGAAGAAAATTTGTGTTCATTCAAATATTTTTTCGGTCAAATAAAAACGTGTCCGCAAGAATACGAGCAGTCACGTTTTTTACTTGACAGATTGTACTAGTCCGAGGGAGATAAATCAGGAGAATATATACACTTTTGGCGAAGTTTAGTTAGTAATGAAGAATAATATTCTTTTGCCATGTTGCACGTAATTTGTAAGACATATGCAATCCTGGTCCCAAAAACAGAAACAAGAACTTTATCTGCTGATTTCTCTGAGCGAAACTTCTTGGGGCCAGCTTATTTCTACTCCTTCGACTTGTTGTCTCTGGATCATGGACCCACGTTTCATTCATAGTTAGCATCAATGATTCTACTTTAATACAGCAACAAATCACCTTGGATGTTGTGACTCTCAGTCGTTCTTGGTTTCATACCCAAATCAGAATGGACGATGTGAAAAACACATTCGTATTAAACGTTTTGAGTCCCTGTTATCTGTTTCAGTCTATTTTGTCTATTCTCTAACGGGTCTTCCAGAAAGGTGTTCATTACTAGTTCTTGTTCTCTTGAAATTCCCCACCCAATTTTTAATTGATTGATTGATGACAAATTTCTTTAGTGGACCGTCTTTTCAAAAAGAGGTACTTTATCACTGATCGATATTCGATTTTGCTAAGTTCGCAATGTTTGTTGGTCACATCTTCTTCAAAATTGAATGAATACTCGTGGTATAATAAAACCGTAACAAAAGATGCGCCTGTACACTGTGTCGTGGCCAGAATCAATGGGCCAAGAAAAAGGCACCCCCACACCCACAATTCGTTCTTCCTTATTATAGTCAATTCAAGTCTCCTTTTTTTCCTTAAGAGACTTTGAATCTACCTGCCTCCACCCTAAAACTTAGCTACGCCATTGCCTATACAATGAGTATTTGATAAAGTCAGCAGTAAATTTTTAATGCTTTATGCTTGGCCCGTTCGGACATAACACAAGAACAACTCGACGGATATCGACGAAAATTTGTTGGATAATCTAAAATCTAGGATTTAATTTACTCGATACCAATTCATAGGTGAAAATCTATTTCGCTGAACAAATAATTTTTAACAAGGTCATTCGCATACCTTCATTGCGAGTTAATTTGACTTGATTTTTTTATCCCGACTACTTGACCTGTTGAACCTGACTTGATTTTGAAATAACCTGTAACTCAAGTAGTGAAGTTACAATACAGTACGAGAGAGAGAGCGAGAAACTGAATTAATTTTAACAGGATTGTACAAAGGGAAAGTGGTACATACTGGGACATTATTGGTTTCGATTTTAGGTATTTTTATGAAACACGCCAATAACTGTTCTCTAGTTATTTGTTGTAACTTCAAAGTAATGTGTTGAAAAGCGATGCAACATCATTTTTTTTTTTTGTGGCTTATAACCATAGGGTGTAAAACTTACTTCCGGCAGGACGCAACGTACTGCCGGTAGGACTCACTTTAGGGCTGAATGAAGGTTTTTACGTCGTTCTGGCAGGATGGCATGCACTACCAATAGAGAGTTCAGAAAATTTCAAGCCAGCGCAAAAAAAAAAAAAAAATTTAAAAATTCCAACAGTAAGATATTTTACGAGTATATAAAAATTTTGGATTTTCCTGCCTTTCAGGAGTGAGTTGACCTCCAAAAACTCATTTTGAGGTGAGTCAGCTCCAGCATTTTCAACATAGACCCTCTTTTATCCGTCGTTCTTCGTTCAAAATTTGGATTCGGACGGAAAAAATTAGTCCTACCAAATATTGCTGGAAGGACAGACGTCCTACCGACGGGGCAAGTAAATACGAAAATAACGTCCGGCCGGTAAAACGTAGATTTTCGTGGATGCCTATGTACAAAAGTCCTTCTAGGACGTTCTTCAGGCAGGACTTTGACTTGTAAGTTCTATCATTAACCTGTACTAATCAACAAAGCAATATGTTTTCGAAAATGCTTTATCAGTCACCAACGTAGTACTTGTTAATATGAGAAAAAGACAAGAAAAAGGGGCTATGTCAAGCTCGGCGGTAGTGACCACAAACCAATATTTATTGGTTTGGAATATAAGATAAATTCTTTAATCTTTCAATAATTAAAATTAGCTTATGTTTACTTTTCTATTAAAGGGTCTGTTTCTTTTCGGACACAGGGTGTATTGGTATCAGTTTTTTGAACATGTCATTATTTGGTTTGCCCTTACAGAATTTCGCTTTTCAGCTCTTGCTGCTAATCAGGGATGACACCTGGTTCAATATAACATTGGCAGTGACTATACCAAAGAACAGCTGTTTGCAGTGTCTATTCTGGTCGGACTAGGATTTTTAAAAGGAAAGTATCCACAAGATTTTGAAGATTACCAAAATGATCAAAAATTTTAAAGAAGTAACTGTATCAGCTTGGGTTTCGATTTTTTATTTAACGGCAATTTTGATGGAAATTAGAGGTTTTGAGTTTAAACACCACGATAACCAGGAGTCATTTCATGTTTTGAGGTAAGTGACTATGATGCTTGCTAAGTTTTCTTTAACAACTAATGTTTTTTTTTTCAACAATAACAAGGAAACCACACACATTGCGTATGAGTAGAGGTTCAAAAAATAAATGACACGTATTTTGAGCGATGAGAACTTTACTCTTGATAACATGTCTTTGACTAAATCTCTGAAAAGACACACATATCTTGGTGCTGTTTTGTTACTAGTAAACCTTCCAGAATCCGCATATTTCAATATATCTGATAGGGGAATGAGGTCAGAAAAAATTGCACTTTTTCACCTCGAAATTCTACGATTATGAACCCGAAAAGAACAAAATTTGTATGCAATACAAGAAACTGTACGTGTTGACCCTTTTTACCCTTTTACACTTCTCTGGACTAATAGAAGAAGAATTTTTAGTTCCCTTGACAGAGAGAAGTCCTCGTGAAATAAATCCAGTCCAAGATTCACATTCGAAAGTCCCTAAGTGACAAAAAATTTAGTTTCCAATTTCCATTGATCTTCTTGTTGACCCAATAACGAATAAAATGAGATATTGATTTCAATTGCGACCAATGATGCTCCCATGTTTGGGACTTTGCTTCCTAAAATACATGCGTTTGCGATTTTTTGTTGGCAACATTTTGATTCAAAACAGATTCTTTTTCTTTTTTGAATGTAGCCAGGTTAATTCTTCCCAGGGCGATGCATGCTAGGAGTACACGTCGCACTAATACTTCACATCTGTATGAACCTTTTTCAAGCAGTCTTTTATATGGAGAACCTGAATGGCTTTTTCTGCACACGCGTCGCTCCTAGAGCGCTTTAGGGGTTTCCCTGTAGTACGTGTATTTAGCTCAACTAACAATTTTTCTTTTTAGAGATGTGAACACCCGATGCAAGAATATCACTAGAGTCTATGCCCTTAATGAACCCTCTGTGCTTGGATTGCCCCTCTATTTGATTGAGTTTTCTACAAAACCTGGAAGACATGAAGTTTGTAAGTATAGCAAAAAGCATTCTATGATTCAATAACCGGTCAAGTGCAAGTTGAACTTGCACAATTAGTGTTCCGTACGTTGATTGTTTTTGAAATAAAAAGTTTTGTTAGGGTGGTATAAAATGATCAGTGACTTCACAAAACACACCCCAAATGAGTTTTCAACAAAGTTTGTTTCCAATCTTTACCGAAAACTGGTGACCTTGAAATTTTGTTTTTTTTATATACCAGATAGATTATTAAAAGGTAATGATAATTTTTGTTCAATCTATACCCCGTAGAGAATATTCCAGGATTTTTTCAAAATTTTTTGATCAGTACTTTTCGAGATAAGGTAGTGGACAACGATTTTTCACGATTTTTTAAAAGTAATACGAAGAAAAGTGTGCGCAAGTATTACATTATATATATATATATTTTTTACTCGTGTTTTCACAAGCTTTCATTTGATACCACACTCGATGACCTAGTAAAAAAATTTTTTTTCTCTTCCGATTTCACCCCTCAAAACGAATCCCTTAAGTCAAAATTTATGTTACGGTGATATAAAATGATCAGTGACTTCACAAAACACACCCCAAATAAGTTTTCAACAAAGTTTATTCCAATCTTTACTGAAAATTGATGACCTTGAAATTTCTGTTTTTTTTTATATAACAGATAAATTATTACAGGTAATGCACTCGTGATAATTTTCGTTCAATCTACACCCCGTGGAGAATATTCCAGAATTTTTTCAAAATTTTTTGATAAGTACTTTCCGAGTTAAGGCGGGTGGACAGCGAGCGATTTTTCGCGATTTTTTAAAAATAATACAAAGAAAAGTGAGCGCAAGTATTACATTATATATATATTTTTTACTTGTGTTTTCACAAGCTTTCATTTGACACCACACTCGATTACCTAGTAAAAAATTTTTTTTTTCATTTCCGATTTCACCCCCCAAAACTAACCCCTTAAGTCAAAATTTAATTTTCAAAACTACATGGCTCTGATGAGGCCATCAATTCCTATATTGCTACCAAATTTCAACTTTCTATGACAAGTAGTTTCGGAGAAAATCGGGGTGTGACAGACGGACAGACGGACAGACAGACGGACCGACACCGAAGTGATCATATAAGTGTTCCGTACGGAACACTAAAAATTGAAACTGTTTCGTAATTTTAAAAAGAGGAATCTTTTATACCTCTTCTTGAAAGCTGCGTGTGTCAACTCTATCATGCCGACGGCCTTCTATAGTAAACCTTTTTTTATGTGTAAATAACACCTGCGGATAACTGCCGTTTGTGTACCGCTGGTACAACTTTTCAACTCTCGTAGCCCTTACTATATTACGCGTAAAGTCCCAATCAACAGCTGTCTAGTACTTCTTCGGTATGGTTCTAGCCTAACACATTTTTTAAAACTGCAAGGCATGATTCTCGACAGGATTTTTATTTCTCCTGCCATATTTTTTTTCTCAGCATTGCAAGATGTGTCAAAGGCGTTTGAGAAAGTAGAGTACAAGTAGCTGGTGCTTAAACTCATTCCCTTTCGCTTTCCTCTTCTAACAAAACTGGCCCAGCCATTCATCTCCGACAAAAAATTCAGAGTTAAAGTAGATGGTGCCATTTCCACGTCAGGAAAAAAATCAGCAGGCTCCATGATCACATTAATAAATTGTTGGATTGGTGAATGAAATTCAACCCGGCAAAGACTGAAGTAACCAGAACTCCGCCTAATGGACATTTGGTCTTTGGAGGAAAGTGGCATGGCGAAGTAGCGTGAAATATCTCGACCTCAGTTACGATGAGAGACGTATGGCAGAATCAGACTTCAGCTGCGACAGCTAAAGCCAAAGCCTCTCTCTACCCACTTCTGAATAGTTCCAATTCGCTACAACACAAAGTGATAATCTATGCGATAATTGCGAGCAGGGCCTCTGTATAGCTATCATATATGGATTCACACATGTGTCAAACACATAGAAGCTCCATGCTTTTTGCTCTTGCATTGAAAGTACGGGTATCCAAAGCGATGGACTACCCTGGTGTGTCATCTACAGCATAGAGTACGATTTTCGTAGGTTTTTCTTTTATTAATATGTTTTACGAACGGTAAGTGTTTACTTTGTTTATAATCATGTCTACATGTTACACTGCCCCCTGTTGAGCTTGACAGTGAGATCCTGCCAAAAAAAATTGCCAAAGAAGTGAAGATGGAGGATGAAGTACCAAAGAGATCTCTGTATCGAGGTCAGCAATGTCCCCTTTATATTGAAATTTTTTAGAGTTATCGCTAAACATCTAATAGTGATATTAGTACTTTATTTTTACAGTTACTGATATTCTTTTAATACAGGTATTAGCTATAATATTAATTAATATTTATGCTGATAAGAACAACGGTACTAAATTTATTTCACCAATGCGTTTTGTTCTTTATTTAAAAGTTTTGGCGGTTTCACACTGTATGGCGCTGAAGTTTGTTGGCTGCTGGGTTTGTGCCTTTTAAATCTCTTCTGCTGATACTGGGTGTTTGCGATTTGCCTCTTCACCTAGGTTGGCTGACGAGCTCTGATATGGAGCGAAACATGCATATCCAATGTTTGGTGATTCATAGCTTGCACGCCCGGGTAGTCCATTAGCTTTCGAATCTCATACTTTTGAAGCAAGTGCAAAGAACAGTCAACTTTAGATTATTTGTCCAGCGTGTCAGTGGACGTCCCCTTTTTCTCTTCCTGGTGTACGGTCTCCAATGAAGGATGATGTTGTTCCATCTTGAGTCGGTGCATCTCGCGATATATCCTGCATAATTCCACTTTAAAGTGGTGATTGTCTCAACAGCATCTGTCTTTCCTGTTGTTCTTCTAATCCATTCATTGGTCTTTCTGTCTTTCAAAGGTATGCCAATCATTTGCCTCTCTACAACTCTTTGTGTAACTACTATTCTTTTTAGGGTTTGCTTTGTCTAAGTGCAAGTCTGACATCCGTACGTAAGCACTGGAAGAACACATTGATCGAATACTTTCGATCTAAGCTTTAAGGCAACGTTCTTATTTTTAAGTATATGTAATAATTTTCCGAATGCAGACCATGCTATCCTTCTCTTTCCATGTATTTCATATGTTTGGTTTTCTCTTTCCACTTCTATTTGGTGACCCAGATAATTGTATTTTTCGACATTTTCAATTTGATAGTTGTTAATTACACAGCCCCACAAAAAAAAAGTGGGGTATACTTTTGATGCGATATATCAGATCCGTAGTATTTTTGCCCGCTGATCACGAATCTGACGTCAGAATATCGCCATCACATCTCAATTTTTTTCTAATCTCAAAAAATAGGTAAAAATTAGTAAAAATTAAGAAAAATATACTCCTAAAAAATTGATTCAAGCTTTTTCATGAATCCAAAGATGTATTAATATGTATTCGGACACGCTAAGCTATATTATTCATCGGTTGGATTGAGCCATACAGTTCTGTTTTCTTTCTAACCTCAATAAATCAGACAGATATAGTGCTTCTCGAATGCAAAAACCAATTCAAATTAAAATTCAACCGATCCTTACCAAATTTCGTACACGGGGATTTTTTGGGTCGCTGATCACGAATCTGAGGTTGGATTTGCAAAATTCAAGATGGCAGATGTTTTCGCGCCATTTTGAACGCCGAGAAAATTCATCGGTCGATTTTTATTCTTCTACCTGTATCCAGGGCACCTCAACGTGGTGACGGTGGGCAACGGTGTTACTCCACTAGCCGGCAGAGTCCCTGGATAACGGCTTAGATGCCGTCATGGCAGGTAGAAGAAAGAGAATTACGATGCAGGGACTCGGAAACCCAGTATCGGCGGTTGGTCAGGGTGGGAAAGCGGGCCCGCAGCCGTCGTCATCCAGCGACCGTAGCTCTTCATGTGTGGCTTGCTCATGTAGAGTATAATGCTACAAGAAAACGTTCTCACGGTACAAGGACTTTTCATAAGTGCGATAAAAACAGTGATTCATTTTGTTATATTTGCTGTCAACACGTATTGAGTAAAATGGGGTCACCGATAACGGATAAGATTAAAACCTTATATAAGGATTGTTTTAACATTGAAATACAGCACCAGGATACAGATTGGGTTCCCCACATCATTTGCAGTTCTTGCAAAATAATGTTGTACATCAATAAGAAGGCGATTAAATATTCAGACCAGCAATATGGAATAGACCATACAGTGAAAATGATTGCTACTTTTGTATGAATGTTGTATCTAGGCATAACCGAAAAAAATAAAACCACTATTACTTATAACGATGTTTCGACAGTAACAAGACCAACTAAACTAATTCCGCCTCCTGAACCACTTGATGCTGATGTTATGGAAACAAATGATTTCACCTTATTAGTTCATGCCGAAAACATTGAGACTGTCGAAAAAGATTCAAACACTGTTACTAATGAATGTTCTAGTGACAACCTATCATATACTAGTGACACAGATAAAGAATTTCTACCATACAACCGTAAACCAGAACCAATACTCGTATCACAGTCAGAACTTAGTGATCTAGTCAGAGATTTAGGCTTATCCAAAGATGGTTCAGAGCATCTTGCTTCCTTTTTAAAGAAAAGACATTTACTTAAGCCAGAAGCTACGATTTCTTATTATAGAAACAGAGATGAAGAATTTCGAAAATATTTCACAATGGACGAGGAATTGTCACTTTCATATTGTACCGATGTAAAAGGTCTAATGGATGAATTTCAAAATAACTCATACGATCCTGAAGAATGGAGACTGTTCATTGATTCTTCTAAACGGAGCATTAAGGCAGTTTTGCTGCATAATGCCAACGTTTACGCTCCCATTCCGATTGCTCATTCCACAGTTATGGAAGAGCAATATGAAAAAATGAAGCAGCTTTTGATAAAAATAAAATATGCTGATCATAACTGGAAAATTTGTGGAGATCTGAAAATTGTAACAATATTGCTTGGCCAACAGTCAGGTTTACACTTTATCCCTGTTATAAATGTCTGTGGAATAGCAGAGACAGGGAACGTCATTATAAGAAAAAAATTTGGCCAACAAGGCCAGGTTCACTCCTGGTGAAAATAATGTATTGTTTCCACCATTGGTAGATCCAGGAAAAGTTCTTATTCCCCCGCTTCACATTAAGCTTGGACTTATGAAGCAATTCACGAGAGCATTAGATACAAACGGCCCATGTTTCAAATATTTTCTGAAGCTAAAATTAAGGCAGGCGTATTTGACGGGCCACAAATAAGAAAATTGTTTCAAGATGCATTATTTGTTACTAAAATGAATAAAGTTGAAAAAGCTGCTTGGCTTAGTTTTAAAGAAGTCGCAACAAACTTTTTGGGAAATAATAAAAGTCCTAAGTACAAAGAAATAGTCGAGAAAATGGTAAAAAAATTTTCAAACATTAGGTTGCTTAATGAATCTAAAATTACATTTCCTGGACTCCCACATCGATGATTTCCCAGATAATCTTGGTGACTACAGTGAGGAGCAAGGGGAACGTTTTCACCAAGATCTGAAAATCATAGAAAATCGGTATCAAGGACGATGGGATGACCATATGCTAGCGGACTATTGCTGGTCGCTAAAAAGAGAAACAAGTCCTCAAAAGCGTTTGGGCAGAAAGCCTTTGAATAGGTCATTCGCGGAAAAAAGAACAAGATACAGCCAAAAAAAGGAAAGTTAGGCGCGGGTCTAACCTTCGCAATTAAAAGTCCTGGTTTTGAGTTTATTGGGTCTCATTTTTAAAGTTACAGGGTTATTGAGGTCTATTTTTTGAGGTTACAGGGTGTGGGAGTCTAAGGTTTCAGGGTTTAGGGTTTAAGAGTATCAGGTTTGAGGATTCCCCAACTGTATACCAAATTTGGTAGGAATCGGTTGGTTTTCAAAAATTTTGTCCGCCATCTTGGATCCGCCATTTTGAATTTTGCAAATTCGACCTCAGATTCATGATCAGCAACCCAAAAAACCCCCGTGTACCAAATTTGGTAAGAATCGGTTCAATTTTAATTTGAATTCGTGTTTGCATTCGAGAAGCACTATATCTGTCTGATTTATTGAGGTTAGAAAGAAAACAGAACTGTATGGCTTAATCCAACCGATGAATATTAGCTTAGCGTGTCCGAATACATATTAATACATCTTTGGATTCATGAAAAAGCTTGAATCAATTTTTAGGAGTATATTTTTCTTAATTTTTACTAATTTTTACCTATTTTTTGAGATTAGAAAAAAATTGAGATGTGATGGCGATATTCTGACGTCAGATTCGTGATCAGCGGGTAAAAATACTACGGATCTGATATATCGCATCAAAAGTATACCCCACTTTTTTTTTTTTGTGGGGCTGTGTTATTATATGTGAGTGTCTGTTCCATATGATTTTGGTCTTGTTCAGATTCATTTTTACACCAACTTTACTTCGTAAACATTTCACTGTTCATTTCTCCATGATAATCAAGTGACTTTGACTTACTAGCAAATAGTAAATTGGCATTTTCCTCAAAACCCCCACTGTGTCCAGCATGTAAAACAATAAACCTTTTTACCATCAAATCCCCCAGGCTTACGAACACTTTTAATGTTGTCATCCTGCCATGATTTCCTTTGACTGCCTTTTGAAAAAAATCCATGTTTCGTCTTTGAAAACAAGCTGACGGGCAATGTGTGCATTTTTGTTTTCCATATACTTTCTAAGAAAAGCTGCCCTCATTGAACAAATTTTTGGTGTCTCCATTAATGCTCGTCTGTTGTTATCTTACTTAAATTTGAAACCCAAATCCAGAAGTAATGTTCGAAGAGTTCCATAACTGAAATTCATTATCTTATATTTTTTTGTCGCAGTGCTTTACGTAAGTTGTTAATAGTAACACGTTTTTCTAAAAGTACAATATGATTTACTTTCGATTTCACTTAAACCGATAGATATTAATAGCTACTTACTTTGTGCATACATATCATATAATGTATTACGAACGCCCATTTTAGAACTTTCACTCAGATCATAGGTCTTAGCTTATTTTCTTGTTCGTGATTTTCCAGGTGTTGAAAGCAATTCATTTTTATAACTACGAATTTTGATGCTCGCTACAGTTCTCGTATTAATCTGTAAAGCAGCAGCGACTCTCTGGAACCAGAACATTGTAAACACATTAAAAAGATATACCTATGTGATTTATTTACCTCTTGTACAGCATTAAGAGATATAAGAGGACCCTTGTTATCCCTTTCCGATGTAAAATACACTATTAATTTGGCCACAAAATCTCTAGTTGACTATTCAAACGTTTTCCAGAGTACTTGGTCAATATTCCACACATATTAGAGCTCTCAACAGAACTATTTATTAGTTGGCAAGTATATTCCAAAATTCAACAATGGGATAGAAACGATAGTGACCGTTTGCCGTAAAAATTAAGGAAGTGTTTACTGCACGATCCAATATATGTTGAATAAAAATTGCTGCACTGTTCACGTTTTTTGTGGGAAATTCTGGTTATGTTTGATTTTATGGTAAAACTTCCATAACGCGGCTTTATTTATTTGAAAAAAAGTTGTTACAAACACCCTCCCTGGATACCACAAATTTCCCACATAAAACGTGGACAGTGCAATTTTTATTATGTCGACGTCCAGTGAACCGTGCATTAGATACTTCCAAAAATTAAACATAAAGATGACGTAACCTCAGTCCGTCAAAGAATTATGGATTATTTTTATTGCCTATAAACTCGGTGGTACTGGTTTCTTAAACATGAAGCTATACCCAAATTCCAGATTGTTCGCTGTCTTTCTTGCATATGTACAAATAACCGAGACAGATAATCGAGCGAATGCTTTAAATAACTTCAGAAGACAGAAGACGTTTTTAAGTTTTTAAATATATTTAACAGGTTGACCAGAAGAATAATATAGATGGACGTTTATACTATATTCAGACATTTATGATGTGCATGCAAAGAATCATATATATATATATATATATATATATATATATATATATATATATATATATATATATATATATATATATATATATATACGAGGGTTGTGTAAAAAATAAGGTTCCCACATTTTTTTCAGGTGTAAGGCATTTTTTTATTTGAACTGAAAAATACATCATTGGAAAGCTTAATTTCTTAGCTATTTTTCAACATAATCTCCAGATTTTTCCACGCATTTTTGTTGACGACTAATCCACTTTTGGAATCCCGCTTCAAAGAAGTCCGCCGCCAGTCCGTGGAGGAATTTGGTGACCGCTTCCTGCACTTCTTCATCAGTCTCGAAACGTTGTCCACCCAAGTGTTGCTTTAATTTTGAAAACAAGTGGAAGTCACTCGGTGCAAAATCAGGACTGTAGGGAGCATGTTCAACGAGATCCCAGCCAAAATTGCCGATTAAATCCTTGGTTTGGCGGCCTTTTGTCAGTCTTCCTCTCCGGCGATTTTGGATGGCTCTTCTGAGTTTTTTCAAGGTCTCACAATAATTTTCCGAATTTATTGTGATCCCTCGAGGCATAAACTCAACAAGCAGGACACCCTTACGGTCCCAAAAGACCGCAACCATCACTTTCCCTGCGGACAGCGTCTGCTTGAACTTCTTCGGTTTAGGCGATCCGGTATAGCGCCATTGTCGCGATTGTTGTTTTGTTTCCGGGGTGACGTAATGACACCACGTTTCATCCCCGGTAACAATGGAGTCTAAGAAATCTTCGGTATTCTCGGCGCATTCTCGAAGAAACTCCTGGGCACACTTGACGCGATCGGCTTTGTGGGTTTCTGAAAGCATGTGCGGGACTCACCGCGCACACACCTTGTGATAACGTAACCTTTCAGTCAAAATCGTGTGGATTGTTTTTTCACAAACCTCAGGAACCCGGGCAGCCAGTTCCCGAATCGTTATCCTCCATCCTCGAGCAGAATTCGCTCAATCTTCGACACAACTTTGTCGGAGATCGATGGCCTTCCGCTTCTTTGCTCATCGTGGATGTCTGTGCGTCCTTCGGAGAACTCGCTACACCATTTGCGGACGTGTTGAACGCTGATACAAGCTTCCCCATAAACTTCACACAACTGCCTATGAATATCAACCGGTGGTAACTTTTTAGCGTGCAAAAATCGGATTACCGCACGAACTTCGCACCTGGCGGTGACGGCGACCAGGGGTTCCATCGCGGATGGCTGTCAGGCCGGCACTGAACGTCGCAGCGAGTTCTACCAAGGCGGGATCTAGAGTGGGGGAATCAGCGCACACGGCGGTGTTGCCGGATTTCGCCTAGCATCTCGCGCGGCGAGTTTACAGCATTGGGAACCTTATTTCTTACACAACCCTCGTATATATATATATATATATATATATATATATATATATATATATATATATATATATATATATATACACACACTCCTGGACAAAATTAACGCAACAATATATTAAATCATACAAATCTCTATAATGAATTAATTTTAATAATTTTTTATGAACATTGGTTACACTAAAATTAGAACTAGTTAAACTTATTCGTATACTTTAAAAGTGAATTAGCTACCAAATTTCTCTATAAGATTCTAATTAAAATTATTCTTAAGACCTAATAACAAAATCGTTGAAATTATGTAATAATAAAAAAAATAAACTGGGAGACTAGTAGCAAAATTAATGGTGTAACTGGGACACTAGTAGCGTGTGTTGCCTCCTCTACTTCGGATGACAGCGTTTATGCGCCTAGGCATGCTTCTAATTAAATTTTGGATAAAATCTTGAGGAATTTGCTCCCATTCTGTGATAACTGCATTTTCAAGTTCCCTCAGGTTTCTAGGTGCAGGTATATGACGTTTCACATTTTTCTTAAGGTGATCCCATACATGTTCTATCGGATTCAGATCCGGGTTTTTTGGTGGCCATTGCATAATCGGTATATCAACTTGATTAAGATCATCGAGTACCTCCCTAGCCACGTGAGGTCGAGCGTTGTCTTGCATAAACAGGAAATTGGGCCCTACAAAATGACCGAAAGGCATCACATGTTCTATTACAATATTCTCAAGATAGTAATCAGCATTCATGGATCTCGTACGTACAGGAACTAACTCTGTGCGAGCATCAAAGCAGATGCCACCCCAGAATATAACAGAGCCACCGCCGAATGGAATCCTTGCAGAGATATTGCAAGGAGCAAACCTCTCTCCTGGTCTTCGCCATACTCGCTCACGACCATCTGGATGTTTTAGACTAACCCTAGTTTCATCTGTGAAGAAAACTTGTTTCCAATCATCCACAGATCAGTTTTCGTGATTTCGAGCAAAACGTAACCTGGCAACTCTGTTCTCTCTAGTAAGCAAGGGCGCAGTGGCTGGTCTCCTACTGTTTAATCCAGCTTCATTTAACCGTCTTCTAACTGTTTTAAAAGAAATTGTGACATTGCGAACAGCTTCGAGTTCGTTTCTTATTATAGAACTAGTGACAGTCCTGTTTCTTAAAGCATATTGTCTTATAAAACGTTCATCTAGGTCGCTAGTGCATCGTTTTTCGCCCTTGCCCTAGCCGTCTAGAATAAGTTCCTACTTCATTCAAGCGTCTTACCATACGACTTATTGTGGAACGATGTTTGCCTAACAAATTGGCAACATAACTCTGACAATATCCCTCGTCCAATAAAACTGAGGCTCGCACTACCTCGTGTTCAGTTAAATTCCTTGTTCGATTCATTTTTCTAATTCTTCGGGGTCAAAAATAAAACAGTCTACCACAAAACGTATTACTTTGAAAAAGGGAACAATTTATAAGCTTACTTTTAAAGAAAATCTGTCGCATTATTACAGAAAATTATAATAATAATAATAATAATAATAATAATAACCCCTCAGGGGCTAGGGGAATCCCAGGATTCTTCTAGTACGGGCATTGACGATCCCGAGGTACCTGAGTCATGTTGTGCTGTCTTGTGTTGTCCAGATTATGTGTAAAAAAAACGCAATCTTAAGGTGTTTACCGTGCCGAGAAGATGAATGGCTCAGCGTTTATGAGTCGCGAACGGTTCCCCCGGATACCGGGCGCCCTCCGGGAGTAAGTAGCCTTGCTGTGGCATCCAGGCTCTGCCGCAGTCGACCCCTCTTTCCTAGGATACTCGTGGGAATAGTATGTCAAAGAATAATAATTATAGTAATGATAATGGAAGGGTGTTGCGGAGGCGGACTCCGGTCGTACAAACAGCTATAGCAACACCACAACAACAACCACAGACGACCCAAACAACCGCCTCAGCCGAAACTACTCCCGATAGTTTTACCAGATCCGACATTGTAGGTGATGGAAATTGCCTTTTCCGTGCAGTTAGCTTACACTTGTATGGCCACCAAAACCATCATGAGAAACTCCGAGAGGTTGCTCTAAGATATTTACAACAAAACTGGTCGGAACTTCACACATTTTCATTAATTGAAGTCGACGATATAAAAGACTTCAATAACTACTATAATTATATGAGGAAAAATGGCACCTATGGAACAAGCCTAGAGATACTTGCCCTCTCGGAAACACAAAATAGCAACTTTCATATATTCTCAAAACAACGAAGAACAAGAAATACAAAAATAACTTTTACGGACAGACCAACAATAATAAGCACGGGAAAATACAACAAAACTATTTACCTTTTACTAACAGGCAACCCAATGTCGGGTCACTTTGAGCTTCTGACACCACAAAACATTGAGAACATTCCAGACAACAGCAGACCAATAAAAGAAGCATCGGGCGAGCGACGTAACGGTCGAGGACGTCGCGGGAAATGGCAGCTCGACCAAAACGATGAAGACCGGGCAACCGAAAATGGACCTGCCAAAAGTGTTGTGCCGGCGAGTAAGCCGACACCCACCAAGGCGGGAAAGTCACAGCAACGCATGAGTTGCACCACAGGAATCAATAAACACGCCATGCGTTGCTGTAATGAAATCACACCTGACAAAGAAATCACTGACAAGAGAATCACTCGCCGCTTGGACCCATCACCACCAATCCCAAGCGCAACCGACGTAGATGCGGGACAAATACAACCACCAAAGCCAGGCCAAACCGCGTATGTTTTGCAAGGACAACATGCAACTACCAAGGCTGGCAAACCAAGACAGCGGTTAAAGTGGACAGATGAAATGAATAGAACAGTGATGCGCTGTTACTACACCGCCACCAAACTAGAAACAGTGACATCAGGCTACAGACTGGAACTACACAGACTTTTCTTGACCGAATATCCACATCTGCAATTACTTGTTACAGAACAGAGAGTAATAGACCAAAAAAGAGTTATTACCAAGAACAATCGTCTCACACCTTTCGAACTGCAAACCATCAAGGATACAGTAGCTGCTGAGCTGAGCACGGACCAAGTAGCTGCTGAACTGAACACAGACCAACCAAACAATAGAAACAGTAGAGCAAATACCGAACCAATCTCACACACACAACCACCCAGTCGAAAACAACAAGACCCACCACCCAGCAGGAGCATAACTCAAAATAATATTTCAATACAAATAACAAGCACCACACGACACCATATTACAGACGACAAAATGAATGACTCACCATCCTCAAGAACATCTGCACAACATAACCCCGAATCATCTCTCATACAAACACTCAAAGCAGAAATGCAGTCACATCTAGCTCGATGGTCAGGCACCGACCCTACAACAAGAAATCCCATCCCTCGTTTAATCTTCAAACAGAGCACACAAATAATCCTCAACACAATAAACAATCACATAATACCACAGTACATAACAGACTTAAGCACGATCGAAGACATTCACACAATAATATATGCAGCAGCAATCACCACTATAACACAAAATAATCAAAAAAACTCCCGCAACGACAAAGAGTCCCCAACAGCAGAAAATCTAAATTTAAATGGCAAATAAGAATAGAAAACAAAATCAACAACATCAGAAGAGATCTGGGACACCTTACCCAGTTTATGAACGGGAACGCATCCAAACGTGTCACACAGGGTGTAGACAAGATCAAATCTAAATCTCTCAACCGAACACTGCCAGAAATCGTTGATACTTTAAAACAAAAACTATCCCTATATGCTGCAAGACTCCGTAGATACAAAGAATCAAACGAGAGGAAAGACACCAACAACCTCTTCCGAAGAAGCGAAAAACGGTTCTACCGAAAAACTATGTACAACGAGCAGACAGTAGTAACTGAACCACCAAACAAACAAGAACTCGCAGATTATTGGAAAACTGTCTGGTCAGAACCCAAACTACACAATAATAACACCCCTTGGATCAAAGCCGAAGAAGATAAACACAAACGTGTGACAGAACAAGAAAATCCCACACTAACTACAGAAGAAATTACAGAAACAATCAAACACACACACAACTGGAAATGCCCTGGGACAGACAACATACAAAACTTCTGGTACAAACAGTTTACCACCACACACGAAGCACTCACACACCAAATCAACAAAGCCATTCTACAACCACACACATTCCCCACTTTTCTTACACAAGGAATAACATACATCAAACCCAAAAGTTCAGACACCACAAACCCGTCAAACTACCGACCTATCACCTGTCTTCCAACTCTATACAAGATCATCACAGCTACAATTTCCAAGAAAATAGAACAACACGTAATAGACAACAATATTCTCACAGAAGAGCAGAAGGGATGCAGGAAAAATAGTCGAGGATGCAAAGAACAGCTGATCATAGATAGCGTGATTATGGGACAAACCAGAAAAGAACACAGAAACCTTCACATCGGTTACATAGACTATAAAAAAGCCTTTGACTCCATACCCCACAGCTGGTTAATCAGAGCCCTAGAAATCTATAAAATCAACCAACACCTCAGGCAATTTCTCGCGCAAATTATGAAAACATGGAAAACCAAAATACGCCTAGAAACACAAACCGAACGCATCCAAACAAAAGAGCTGTACATCAGACGGGGTATATTTCAGGGAGACTCGCTTAGCGCTCTATGGTTTTGCCTCTGTCTCAATCCACTATCAAATATACTAAACAGAACAGAGCATGGCTTCAATATCAGACACCAAAAAGTGAATCAACATAAAATAAACCACCTCCTATATATGGATGACATAAAACTCTACGCTGCCACAAAAACACAGCTGAAAGAACTCCTCAAAATCACAGAAATATTCACCCTAGATGTCAATATGGAATTTGGTATAAGTAAATGCAAAGTGCTCCACATCAACAAAGGCCAATGGAAGTACCACCATGAGACAGAAACCATCAACAATGAAACACTCGATAACATGTTCGACAAAGAAACATACAAATATCTAGGCTTCCAACAAAGCACCAAACTCAACCACACTCACATCAAAACAGAGCTCAGAACCGAATTCAAAAACAGACTGACGAAACTTTTACAAACAAAACTCAACTCTAAGAATCTCACTAAAGCCATCAACACGTTCGCTATACCTATACTGACATATTCATTTGGTATCATCAAATGGTCACAAACAGACATAGAAAATATTCACATCCTTATACGATCTCAATTCACCAAATACAGGAAATTACACCCCAACGCATGCAAAGAAAGACTTACCATCGAGAGGAAGGCAGGAGGAAGAGGAATTATAGACATCAGATCATTACACACAAAACAAATACAAGCACTCAGGAAATTCTTTCACACCAAGCAAACCAGCCTCCACACAGCAACAATCAAAGCAGACAAAAACTATACCCCACTCGACTTATCCCGGGTAGACCACGCAGCAGATACACACAGTCACACCCAATTACAACAGGAAAAGATGAAAACGTGGTCAGAGAAAACACTCCACGGAAAACACAGATACCACATAGAACAAGACCACGTAAATAAAAAACAATCATACACCTGGTTACGGGATGGGCAGCTATTCCCGGAAACAGAAGGCTTCTTACTTGCCATCCAGGATAAAGTCATATTAACCAGGAACTACCAAAAGCATATCATCAAAGACCCAACTATTACAGAAGATAGATGCAGAAAATGCCACCAGCAGAAAGAAACGATCGAACACATAACAAGCGGATGTAAAATATTAGCCGGAACGGAATACACAGCCAGACATGACTCAGCGGCAAAAGTGGTTCACCAAGCACTAGCCACAACATACAAGCTTATAGAAAACACAGATCCCTACTACAAATACACACCAACATCCGTACTTGAAAATAAAGATTATAAACTCTACTGGGACATCAGTATCCATACAGATAAAACAGTCTCCGCCAATAGACCCGATATTACTTTTCAGTGCAAAAAAAGAAAAGTCACCTATCTAATTGACATAGCTGTCCCCAACGACACAAACATCCAAACGAAATACACAGAAAAAATTTCCAAATACACAGACCTTGCAACGGAAATAAAAAGGCTATGGAAACAAGAAAAAGTCATCATTGTCCCCCTCATTATATCAGCCACAGGCCTTACACCAACAACATTCACACCACACTTAGAACAATTAGGACTCAACACAAACATACACAAAAACATTCAGAAGTCAGTGATTTTGAAAACATGTAACATTGTCAGGTCATTCCTTAATACACAATGGTAATGCGTTTGTGCTGACTTGGTTTGCGCCCGTCAGCCAAACATGGAACCACATTGACCAAATGTGAGAAAGAAAAACGAGAACAGTCATAATAATAATAACCCCTCAGGGCTAGGGGAATCCCAGGATTCTCCTAGTACGGGCATTGACGATCCCGAGGTACCTGAGTCATGTTGTGCTGTCTTGTGTTGTCCAGATTATGTGTAATAAAAACGCAATCTTAAGGTGTTTATCGTGCCGAGAAGATGAATGGCTCAGCGTTTATGAGTCGCGAACGGTTCCCCCGGATACCGGGCGCCCTCCGGGAGTAAGTAGCCTTGCTGTGGCATCCAGGCTCTGCCGCAGTCGACCTTTCTTTCCTAGGATACTCGTGGGAATACTATGTTAAACAATAATAATTATAATAATGAAAATGGAAGGGTGTTGCGGAGGCGGACCCCTGTCGTACAAACAGCTACAGCAACACCACAACAACAACAACCACAGACGAACCAAACAACCGCCTCAGTCGAAACTACTCCCGATAGTTTTACCAGATCCGACATTGTAGGTGATGGAAATTGCCTTTTCCGTGCAGTTAGCTTATACTTATATGGCCACCAGAACCATCATGAGAAACTCCGAGAGGTTGCTCTAAGATATTTACAACAAAACTGGTCGGAACTTCACACATTTTCATTAATTGAAGTCGAAGATATAAAAGACTTCAATAACTATTATAATTATATGCGGAAAAATGGCACCTATGGAACGAGCCTAGAGATACTTGCCCTCTCGGAAACACAAAATAGCAACTTTCATATCTTCTCAAAACAACGAAGAACAAGACATACAAAAATAACTTTTACGGACAGACCAACAATAATAAGCACGGGAAAATACAACAAAACCATTTACCTTCTACTAACAGGCAACCCAATGTCGGGACACTTTGAGCTTCTGACACCACAAAACACTGAAAACATTCCAGAGAACAACAGACCAATAAAAGAAGCATCGGGCGAGCGACGTAACGGTCGAGGACGTCGCGGGAAATGGCAGCTCGACCAAAACGATGAAGACCAGGCAACCGAAAATGGACCTGCCAAAAGTGTTGTGTTGGCGACTAAGCCGACACCCACCAAGGCGGGAAAATCACAGCAGCGCATGAGTTGCACCACAGGAATCAACGAACACGCCATGCGTTGCTGTAATGAAAACACAAAACCTGACAAAGAAATCACTGAGAAGAGAATCACTCGCCGCTTGGACCCACCAACATCAATCCCAAGCGCAACCGACGTAGATACGGGACAAACACAACCACCAAAGCCAGGCCAGGGCCCGTATGTATTGCAAGGACAACATGCAACTACCAAGGCTGGAAAACCAAGACAGAGGTTAAAGTGGACGGATGAGATGAATAGGACGGTGATGCGCTGTTACTACACCGCCACCAAACTCGAAACAATAACATCGGGCTACAGACAGCAACTGCACAGACTTTTCTTGACCGAATATCCACATCTGCAATTACTTGTTTCAGAACAGAGAGTAGTAGACCAAAAAAGAGTTATTACCAAGAACAATCGTCTCACACCTCTCGAATTGCAAACCATCAAGGACACAGTGGCTGTTGAACTGAACACAGACCAACCAAACAATAGAAACAATAAAGCAGATTCCGAACCAGCCTCACACACACAACCACCCAGTCGAACACAACAATACCCACCACCCAGGAGGAGCATAACGCAAAATAATATTGCGAGTACCGCGCAACACCATATCACAGACAACAACATGAATCACTCGCCACCCTCAACGACATCCACACAACATCACCCCGAATCACCTCTCATACAAACACTTAAAGCAAAAATGGAGTCACATCTAGCTCGATGGTCAGGCACCGACCCCACAACAAGAAATCCCATCCCTCGTTTAATCTTCAGACAGAGCACGCAACCAATCCTCAACACACTAAACAAGCACATAATACCTCAGTATATAACAGACTCAAGCACAATCGAAGACATTCACACAATAATATACGCAGCAGCAATCACCACTCTAACACAAAATAATCAAAAACTCCCTCAACGACAAGGAAACCCCAACAGGACAAAACCAAAATTCAAATGGCAAATAAGAATAGAAAACAAAATCAACAACATCAGGAGAGATCTAGGACATCTTACCCAGTTTATAAGCGGGAACGCGTCCAAACGTGTCACACAGGGGGCAAACAAGATCAAATCTAAGTCTCCCAACAGAACACTGCCAGAAATCCTCGATACCTTGAAACAAAAACTATCTGTATATGCCGCAAGACTCCGTAGATACAAAGAATCAAATGAGAGGAAAGACACCAACAACCTCTTCCGAAGAAGCGAAAAACAGTTCTACCGGGAAACTATGTACAACAAACAGATAGCAGTGACTGAACCACCAAACAAACAAGAACTCACAGATTATTGGAAAAGTATCTGGTCAGAACCCAAACAACACAATAATAACACCCCCTGGATCAAAGCCGAAGAAGACAAACATAAACATGTGACAGAACAAGAAAATACCACATTTAATACACAAGAAATTACAGAAACTATCAAACACACACACAACTGGAAATGTCCTGGAATAGACAATATACAAAACTTCTGGTACAAACAGTTTACCACCACACACGAAGCACTCACACACCAAATCAACAAAGCCATTCTACAACCACACACATTTCCCACTTTCCTCACACAAGGAATAACATACGTTAAACCCAAAAGCTCAGACACCACAAACCCGTCAAACTACCGACCTATCACCTGTCTTCCAACCCTATACAAGATCATCACAGCCACAATATCGAAGAAAATAGAACAACACCTAACAGACAACAATATCCTCACAGAAGAGCAGAAGGGATGCAGGAAAAATAGTCGAGGATGCAAAGAGCAGCTGATTATAGATAGCGTGATTATGGGACAAACCAGAAAAGAACACAGAAACCTTCACATCGGTTACATAGACTATAAAAAAAGCCTTCGACTCCATACCCCACAGCTGGTTAATCAGGGCCCTAGAAATCTATAAAATCAACCAACACCTCAGGCAGTTTCTCGCGCAAATTATGAAAACATGGAAAACCAAAATACGCCTAGAAACACAAACCGAACGGATCCAAACAGAAGAGCTGTACATCAGACGGGGTATATTTCAGGGAGACTCGCTCAGTGCTCTATGGTTTTGCCTCTGTCTCAATCCACTCTCAAATATACTAAACAGAACAGAGCATGGCGTCAATATCAGACACCAAAAAGAGAATCAACATAAAATAAACCACCTCCTATATATGGACGACATAAAACTCTACGCTGCCACACAAACACAGCTGAAAGAACTCCTCAAAATCACAGAAATATTCACCTTAGATGTCAATATGGAATTTGGTATAAGTAAATGCAAAGTGCTCCACATCAACAAAGGCCAATGGAAGCACCACCATGAGACAGAAACCATCAACAATGAAACGCTCGATAACATGTTCGATAAAGAAACATACAAATATCTAGGCTTCCAACAAAGCACCAAACTCAACCACACTCACATCAAAACAGAGCTCAGAACCGAATTCAAAAACAGACTGACGAAACTTTTGCAAACAAAACTCAACTCTAAGAATCTCACTAAAGCCATCAACACGTTCGCTATACCTATACTCACATATTCATTTGGTATCATCAAATGGTCACAAACAGACATAGAAAATATTCACATCCTTATACGATCTCAATTCACCAAATACAGGAAATTACACCCCAACGCATGCAAAGAAAGACTTACCATCGAGAGGAAGGCAGGAGGAAGAGGAATTATAGACATCAGATCATTACACACAAAACAAATACAAACACTTAGGAAATTCTTTCACAGCAAGCAAACCAGCCTCCACACAGCGACAGTGAAAGCAGACAAAAACTACACACCTCTCGACTTAGCCCGGGCAGACCACTCAGCAGACACACACAGTCACACCCAATTACAACAGGAAAAGATGAAAACGTGGTCAGAGAAAACACTCCACGGAAAACACAGATACCACATAGAACAAGACCACGTAAATAAAAAAACAATCATACACCTGGTTACGGGATGGGCAGCTATTCCCTGAGACTGAAGGCTTCTTACTTGCCATCCAGGATAAAGTCATATTAACCAGAAACTACCAAAAGCATATCATCAAAGACCCGACTATTGCAGAGGACAGATGTAGGAAATGCCACCAGCAGAAAGAAACGATCGAACACATAACGAGCGGATGTAAAATATTGGCCGGAACGGAGTACACAGCCAGGCATGATTCAGCTGCCAAAGTGGTTCACCAAGCACTAGCCACAACATACAGACTCATAGAAAACACAGATCCCTACTACAAATACACGCCAACATCCATACTTGAAAATGAAGATTACAAGCTCTACTGGGATATCGGTATCCATACAGATAAAACAGTCTCCGCCAATAGACCCGATATTACTTTTCAGTGCAAAAAAGGAAAAGTCACCTATCTGATTGACATAGCTGTCCCCAACGACACAAACATCCAAGCGAAATACACAGAAAAAATTTCCAAATACACAGACCTTGCAACGGAAATAAAAAGGCTATGGAGACAGGAAAAAGTCATCATTGTCCCCCTCATTATATCAGCCACAGGCCTTACACCAATAACATTCACACCACATTTAGTGCAATTGGGACTCAACACGGACATACACAGAAACATTCAGAAGTCAGTGATTTTGAAAACATGTAACATTGTCAGGTCATTCCTTAATACGGAATGGTAATAGCGTTTGTGCTGACTTGGTTTTGGCCCGTCAGCCAAACATGGAACCACATTAATCAAATGTGAGAAAGAAGAACTTTTTGTAATAATAATAATAATAAAAAGAACACAGAAACCTTCACATCGGTTACATAGACTATAAAAAAGCCTTCGACTCCATACCCCACAGCTGGTTAATCAGGGCCCTAGAAATCTATAAAATCAACCAACACCTCAGGCAGTTTCTCGCGCAAATTATGAAAACATGGAAAACCAAAATACGCCTAGAAACACAAACCGAACGGATCCAAACAGAAGAGCTGTACATCAGACGGGGTATATTTCAGGGAGACTCGCTCAGTGCTCTATGGTTTTGCCTCTGTCTCAATCCACTCTCAAATATACTAAACAGAACAGAGCATGGCTTCAATATCAGACACCAAAAAGAGAATCAACATAAAATAAACCACCTCCTATATATGGACGACATAAAACTCTACGCT
The DNA here is from genome assembly GCA_019049505.1 of Pachyrhynchus sulphureomaculatus. Taxonomy (NCBI): domain Eukaryota; kingdom Metazoa; phylum Arthropoda; class Insecta; order Coleoptera; family Curculionidae; genus Pachyrhynchus; species Pachyrhynchus sulphureomaculatus. The sequence goes on along the minus strand of CM032452.1, from coordinate 78,565,610 downwards.
GCCACACAAACACAGCTGAAAGAACTCCTCAAAATCACAGAAATATTCACCTTAGATGTCAATATGGAATTTGGTATAAGTAAATGCAAAGTGCTCCACATCAACAAAGGCCAATGGAAGCACCACCATGAGACAGAAACCATCAACAATGAAACGCTCGATAACATGTTCGATAAAGAAACATACAAATATCTAGGCTTCCAACAAAGCACCAAACTCAACCACACTCACATCAAAACAGAGCTCAGAACCGAATTCAAAAACAGACTGACGAAACTTTTGCAAACAAAACTCAACTCTAAGAATCTTACTAAAGCCATCAACACGTTCGCTATACCTATACTCAGATATTCATTTGGTATCATCAAATGGTCACAAACAGACATAGAAAATATTCACATCCTTATACGATCTCAATTCACTAAATACAGGAAATTACACCCCAATGCATGCAAAGAAAGACTTACCATCGAGAGGAAGGCAGGAGGAAGAGGAATTATAGACATCAGATCATTACACACAAAACAAATACAAACACTTAGGAAATTCTTTCACAGCAAGCAAACCAGCCTCCACACAGCGACAGTGAAAGCAGACAAAAACTACACACCTCTCGACTTAGCCCGGGCAGACCACTCAGCAGACACACACAGTCACAAACACCCAATTACAACAGGAAAAGATGAAAACGTGGTCAGAGAAAACACTCCACGGAAAACACAGATACCACATAGAACAAGACCACGTAAATAAAAAACAATCATACACCTGGTTACGGGATGGGCAGCTATTCCCTGAGACTGAAGGCTTCTTACTTGCCATCCAGGATAAAGTCATATTAACCAGAAACTACCAAAAGCATATCATCAAAGACCCGACTATTGCAGAGGACAGATGTAGGAAATGCCACCAGCAGAAAGAAACGATCGAACACATAACGAGCGGATGTAAAATATTGGCCGGAACGGAGTACACAGCCAGGCATGATTCAGCTGCCAAAGTGGTTCACCAAGCACTAGCCACAACATACAGACTCATAGAAAACACAGATCCCTACTACAAATACACGCCAACATCCATACTTGAAACTGAAGATTACAAGCTCTACTGGGATGTCGGTATCCATACAGATAAAACAGTCTCCGCCAATAGACCCGATATTACTTTTTAGTGCAAAAAAGGAAAAGTCACCTATCTGATTGACATAGCTGTCCCCAACGACACAAACATCCAAGCGAAATACACAGAAAAAATTTCCAAATACACAGACCTTGCAACGGAAATAAAAAGGCTATGGAGACAGGAAAAAGTCATCATTGTCCCCCTCATTATATCAGCCACAGGCCTTACACCAATAACATTCACACCACATTTAGTGCAATTGGGACTCAACACGGACATACACAGAGGCATTCAGAAGTCAGTGATTTTGAAAACATGTAACATTGTCAGGTCATTCCTTAATACGGAATGGTAATAGCGTTTGTGCTGACTTGGTTGTTTTGGCCCGTCAGCCAAACATGGAACCACATTGATCAAATGTGAGAAAGAAGAACTTTTTGTAATAAATAATAATAACTTGGTTTTGGCCCGTCAGCCAAACATGGAACCACATTGATCAAATGTGAGAAAGAAGAACCTTTTGTAATAATAATAATAATAATAATAATAATAGTGCAATTAGGACTCAACACAGACATACACAGAAACATTCAGAAGTCAGTGATTTTGAAAACATGTAACATTGTCAGGTCATTCCTTAATACGGAATGGTAATAGTGTTTGTGCTGACTTGGTTTTGGCCCGTCAGCCAAACATAGAACCACATTGATCAAATGTGAGAAAGAAGAACTTTTTGTAATAATAATAATAATAATGTCTTTATTGTAATTTACAGAGTAAAATCACAAAAGGCGAAATTGAAGCCAGGCTTCCTCATTTAACCTATACATATATATAAAAATAACTAAATTTACATATATCAACTAAAAACTAATACATAAATAAACTGTGACACAAATGTTGTTTGAGACATGGTAAAAACACAATAATACATTTCGACGCAACGGTGACATAAGAGACCGGATCAAAACAGAAAGCAAATCATGCACGGGACGGCAATGTTATCAACATGTTGCGTGCCCTATGTTTAAACGCGGTGGGTTTTAATTGTCTTAAGTCTGCAGGCAACTTATTGTAAGATATTGATATCTGATAGCTAAATGATCGTTCAAATAAAGTTGTTCTATGATAAGGAGGAGTGATGGTAAATTTATGCCTCAAATCTAAAGCATGAGCATCATATCTAAATTTAATTTTCTGATACAAATAATTGGGAATTTTTTTGAAAATTATCTTATTAAATAGAACCAAACTATGTAAATGCCTTTTTTCGCTCATAATTAGCCACCCAATCTCTTTCATTCCAGCACTTAGTCCCCTCTCATACTTTCTTATGCCACCAATTAGACGCACACAACAGTTCTGCATACGCTGTATACGTCTGACATCTCGCTCTACAAGACAGGGTCCATACACAGTGTCGCAGAATGCAAAGTGCGACAGCACCAATGATTCGCACAAGGATTTTTTCAGAGCGGCATTCAAAAGGTGTCGTTGGTTAAAAATAAGTTTTAAATTTGCAAATGCTTTCCTGATACAGCGGCTAATATGTTCTGAGAATCTCAATTTAACGTCCAGCAATAATCCCAAGTTCCTGGCAACACTGGAAACCTGTACTGTGTCATTATTTATACTGACATGTATCAGATCCCGATATTGATCCCTACATTGCTCTCGTCCAAATAAAAGTAACTGACTTTTTTTAGGATTCAATTCAAGACAATGGTTTTGCGAAACCTTCCGAAGATGCTCAAGCTCATTCGAAAGTTTATCATTCGCCTCCAGAATTTGTTCGGGTCGAAATGACATATAAATCTGCGTGTCATCTGCATATAGGTGCGTTGAGACGTTCTTCAGGTTGACAGTAAGTTGAGAAGTGTACAACGTGAAAAGTAGAGGCCCAAGGATTGACCCCTGAGGCACACCACACTTAGCGACTACTTGACTGGATTGTTTATGATTAAGTTTTACACACTGTGTTCTGTTCTCGAGATAGCTCTTAATAAGCCCACAAGCATCTCCCCCAAAGTCAAGAAAACCGAGAATGGCCAAAAGCAAAGTATGATTTATTCGATCAAAAGCTTTCGAGTAGTCCAAGAGCACCAAGGCAGTGAGTTCACCACGGTCCGCTGCCGATAGAATATCATCTGTAACTTTGAGAAGTGCAGTAGCACAACTGTGATCCTTGCGAAAACCAGATTGGAAATCTGGTAGGAGCCCGTACCGCTCAATATGCTCCCGCATTTGCGATAAAATTGTTTATCTTCTAAAAAATTCTTTAAAACTGTAAATCTAAACGAATTGTTTTGATTTCTGTCATGAACAACGAAACAAAATATGCATAGCCTACTATTCAAATACTCGATAAACTTTAAAACTGACATAAGAAAAAGATAAATTAATTTTCAGATTGTTGCGTTAATTTTGTCCAGGAGTGTGTATATATATATATATATATATATATATATATATATATATATATATATATATATATATATATATATATATATATAACGTTTTTTTTCTAATATTGCTCCAGAACATGGATATGTAGAATCATTTTCTTATCTGCAAGATTATTTTTATATTAGTGTTTTCTCATTATAGAGAACTACGTCAATAAATATTTAATAAAAATTAGTACTTCATTATATACATTATTTTAATGTTATTTGTAGACGAAACCATATACAATGAGTGAAAATGCCAACAATTCGCTGAAAATAGTAGAGCGATTTGATAGACATTAAGATAAAATAATGTTATTTATTTCAGCATTAAAATAATAAAATAAGAATGATTGATAAATAATTTTATATATTTTTGATTAATACTTTCTTTTATCAGCCTAATAAAAACAACCCCCCTCCTGCGCCGTTATTTTTTATCTCTATTGCCCTTCTCCCTCCCTTCTTTGTTAATTTCTCGCGCAGGTCGAATTTTACGAACGAAATGCTTGAAGCGCCTCACCGCGCAGAGTTGCCGTATATTATTAACAGCTGACAGGAATCTTTATTGAGATAATGAATAAATATTAATGCAGGTTTCGTCGTGTGTGACCCCTAGTCCAAACTACAACTGAAGTGGTCGTCTAACGGCACGAATGTGTTTGTTATTGTATTTATTAATGAAACAAATTTTAATTTTAATACAAGTAGAGTTTCCTTAGAATATTGTGATCAAATTATATGTGAAATATATTTTTATATCCTATTACTTCTATTGGTCATCCAATTATTATTAAACGCTGACGTTATATTATTATTTATGACTTATAATAACATATGCATATACGGGGAGGTGCAAGGTGTATATTTGTTTACAATTTTTGTTTTGCTTTTCTTTCAGTAAAACCAGAATTTAAGTATATTGCCAATATGCATGGAAATGAAGTCTTAGGCAGAGAACTTCTTCTGAAGTTGGCTGACCATCTATGTGAAAGTTATCTCAAAGGTGATCCTCAGATACAGGCGTTGATTAGAACTACGAGAATTCATTTGATGCCTAGTATGAACCCAGATGGTTGGCAATTGGCAACTGATACAGTAAGTACCATAACTTGTTTTTCCACAAAACGATAAAAGTACATTAAAATTTAAAGTTACTTATTTGTCCATCAGATTATATCATATACATCGGGCAAATTAAGGCTAAAACTAAATGAAAATGTAGAGATAAAATAGATAAAAGCAAAGAATATAAAACAAGCTACATAGGTCTGACACAAATTACAATTAAAGTACACATACTAAGGGTTTGACCCTAAACTCTCAAAAATCGGCCAATTGCAAATAGACTGGCCTGATGGCTAAAATATGACTCGTCGAGTTAGTGGTTTAACCTTAGGCACTTAACTTTTTATTATTAATATTAATGTCGTGCAGATACTACTACCATCTAGTACGATAAAATAAAGACAGGAAGTAATTCCTTAGTTTATAACGACATGACATGACATTATTACCGTTCTAATAATTAGTACTGTTTTCAGGGTGGTCAAGATTATCTCATAGGTAGAACAAACAACAACTCGGTAGATTTAAATCGTAACTTTCCCGATTTAGACCGAATTGCATTTGAAAACGAAGAAGAAAACGTTGACAGGAACAATCATTTACTTGAACAAGTAACTAGAATTAATGATCCAGTAAGTTTTTGCTAAATATCTTTTAACTTAGACAGTGTTAAAATGAGGTGATTTTCTGCCGTTTTGCCTATCTTTACTCTTTGTAATTAGAACAGTGAATCTACATTATTCGGTATTCTAGTCAGAGAGAGATTCTTAACGAGGTACCGTGCAGTCGTAGGCGAAACGTCAGAAAGTAGCTCAAATTTGGCATGGTTTAATCCTAAAAACCACGATTTCTTATAATGTTATTTATTTACTCCTACAAAAAGTTGCAAATAAATGATTTAAAACCAATGAAAACAGTAATTTTTGCAGATGTACAGTCTATCAAGTAAGAACATGTCCGCGATCATTCATTTTTATTAGATGCGATTCTAGCGATTCAACTAAAAACCGGTAGAGGGAACCTTTGTCTACGACGCATTTTAGTAAAAGGATCAGTCGAGTCCAAACTTTCGTCGAAATCAAGTACGAGTAAAATCCAAAATGAGCCACTTGTTTGCGCGAGACAGTCTTTCTTTGTGTAAAATGACACATTCAGCGGCGGTTAAATGTATAAAAAGTCGGTAACGTTTGTGAAGAAGTGGGTAAATCGTTTTAATGAGACGAAAAATGTCGACGACTTGCCAAAACTTGGTTCGGTAGGCAAAGTCACTCCGAAAGTCGAAAAACGAATCGTGTCTTTGTTTTCACGGGACCCGAAAATTAAGAAAATCGGGTTTGAATGTATCCAATGAGGCCATTCGACAACATCTTTGTGCTCATGATGTCAAATTCCGAAGCACGTTGAAGAAACCTATGCTGGGCGAAAATCACGTCGTGAAGCGGCTCGCTTGTGCCCGCGATAAGATACTAGATTGGTCCTCACAGTTGCTGGACGCTAACTCTATTAAAAATATGTGGTCCTTCGTGAAGGGAAAGCTTAGAGGCAAGACTCTGAGGATTTTGATTCAGTTGTCTCGCGAGATTCGAAAAATTTGCAGAGTATGCAGAAAATCTCGTCGACAGTATGCCTCGAAGATAGCAGGCGATTATTGATGCAGGAGGCGATTGGACAACTTACTAAGATAATTGCGCCGTTGTTAACACACGAAAGAATACATCGATGGCAAAAAATTTTCTCGAAACACATTTTTTTAAGAATATGAGTGGTCACGTTCTTACTTGACAGACTGTATAGTTTCCAGAGCCCTTAAAGTTTCCTGTAAGTAATATCTAGTATGTAACAATGGGTAAATTATTTATATTTTAGTTGCAACCTGAAACTCGTGCTGTTATCAGGCTTATAATGCAGATACCTTTCGTATTGAGTGCCAATCTTCATGGTGGTGACTTAGTAGCAAACTATCCTTATGATGAGAGTAGATCTGGCAGTCAAAAGGATGAATACACGGCTACACCCGATGACGATACTTTTAGGTTGGTATAAATAAGACTAGTAAAAGTAATGATTTCAGATACAAGGACGAATTAATAAGTTTCTAGTCTAGTATAGAAAGTACAAGCAAATCTCAAAAACAAGAATTGTTCATTCATCGTAACGCCCTTCCTCACTTCATAAACTTAACGGTTATAAAGTAACTAGAGTTTCCAAAAAAAATTATTTGACTTAGTTTGCACACCTGTCTTCGACGACGCACATAGGGGTATTTGAACGATCTACGCGACCAAAATTATTTTTCGGTTCTATTGTATGCTAAATTATATTACCAAGTTAAATTAAAAAATTACCTAATTTGTAATAAAAAAACGAAACTTAATATTACAAAAAAATAATTATTTTAAATGAAAACATTTATTTACAAAATAAATGTAAAATTGAAACTTATAACAGCCCTCTTTTGCGTCGAGGGTTAAAAATACACTATAAACCAGGGATCTCAAAGATACGGCCCGCGGGCCGCATCCGGCCCCCGGGACGTATCAATAAGGCCCGCGATCGCAATGTGTCACAGAAAGAAGAATCATGTTTTTTAGAGCTTTTAGACTTCACTCGATTCCTCTACGGAAGTTTTAAGATGCGCACACTACATTTATAAGTAATTTCAAGAGCAGCGCGTGCCTTGACAAGCGAGAGAGATAGACAGTAACGCCATCTCTTAGCAACAAGCGGAAATACCCTATTATTTTTGTTGAGAACAATAGAAACTTCCACGCGCTTCGAGTCTAGACTAGAACCTTCCTTATCGGTATTATAAAAGGAGTGCGTCGCGTCGGCGCGACGTGAGTCAGTTGAGTGTGAGTCGAGTAATCGAAGCGATACGGTCGGAGAAGGATTTTAGTTGTACTGCGAAGTAGTGATTGTGAAGGTATTGTGCATTTGTTTGTGTCGTGCGCGTGCGATATCCATAATTGTTGTGTCGAGTTCCATAATTGTTACGATTTTGGCATAATGTCACAAAAACGTAAAGTTGATAGTGAGTGCAGAGTTTTTCAGTCTAAATGGGAAATTGCATATTTTTTCATAGAATGGAAAGGTAAACCACTGTGTTTGATTTGCAATCAAACAGTTGCTGTTTGTAAGGAGTTTAACTTGAAGAGACACTATGACACGAATCATAAATCAAAATTCGATTGTTACACTGAAAAAATAAGAATGGACACATTGTCATCTTTAAAATCTAAACTTCAAGGTCAACTATCGATGTTTACTAAAGCTAATACTGAGAGCGAAGATGCCCTGAAATCAAGTTTTATTATTGCATTAGAAATCGCGAAGAGATCAAAACCTTTCACTGATGGTGATTTTATTAAAGACTGTATGTTGAAAGTTGCCGATGTTTCATTTCCATTTCAAAAGTCAATAATTCAAAATATTTCGCTGTCAAGAAACACTGTTGCTTCAAGAATAAATGATTTATCTCAAAATTTGGTTCTTCAACTGAAGGAGAAAATTAAGGAATTTACAAACTTTTCACTGGCTGTTGACGAGAGCACTGATACTGTTGATACAGCTCAACTTGCTGTTTTTATACGAGGTATTAACAGTATCTTTGAAATAACTGAAGAACTATTAAAGTGCGTTCCATTGACAGGTACTACAACAGCAAATGATATTTATTCTGCAATTGAGCATTTGATAGCAGAATATGAACTCGACTGGAATATACTTAGCAGCACAACTACGGATGGCGCTCCTGCCATGGCTGGCAAACATTCGGGCGTTGTAACTAAATTAAAACAGAAAATATCAGGGAATTTTGTGGGATTTCACTGTATAATTCATCAGGAATCATTGGCATCCAAACATTTAAAAATGGACCATGTCATGCAACCTATAATTAAAATAGTAAATTTTATAAGGAGCAGAGGACTAAATCACCGACAGTTCAGGCAGTTTTTACAAGATTTGGACGAAAAGTTTTCTGATGTTCCTTACTTCACCGAAGTTCGTTGGCTCAGTCGAGGAGTAGTTTTAGAAAAATTTTTTGCATTACGTGACCCTATTCAAGCTTTCATGTTAGAAAAAGGCAACACAATTGATTATGACAATGACTGATGGGTTGATTGTGCCTTTTTGGTAGATATGAATAAACACTTGACTGATCTGAATGTAAAGTTACAGGGTAAAAATCTGATTGTCACTCAAATGTATTCATGTATTCAAGCCTTTGAAACAAAGTTGAGGCTGTGGGAAAATCAGGTAAAAAATCAAACTTTGAATCATTTCCCTCATTTAAAATCATTTGGCACAGTGAACCAAAAAAAATTGGATCAATATTCTCAACTTCTGCAAAATTTGATCACGGAATTCAACAATCGTTTTGAAGACTTTCACAAAATGAATGAAATGGAATTCCCAATTTTCAACAATCCATTCAATTTCGAAGCTTCACAGGCACCAGTTCATTTGCAAATGGAGTTGATAGATCATCAATCGGACAGTATTTTGAAAGAAAAATTTAAAGAGATTAACGCTCTTACATTTTATACACAATATTTCAAGAGTTTGGATAACTACCCGGAATTAAAAAAGCATGCAGCACGCATTCTCTGCATGTTTGGTAGCACCTATTTATGTGAGCAGATGTTTTCCGTCATGAAAATAAATAAGAACAAACATCGCACAAGACTTTCGAATGAACATCTCCAATCAATTCTTAAAATAACTACAACGAATATGATACCTGACATCAATGAGCTTGTCAAAAACAAGATAAGTCAGGTATCTGAATCCTCGAGCTCAAAATAATTACCCTCTTTTATAACTTTGATATAATTTTTAACAACCGTATATTATATACTATATAATTAAATAAATAAAATGTTATAATAATTCAGTACATTTTTTTTTATTTGAATCTGGCCCGCCTACACATTCTAAATTTAATATATGGCCCTCTGCAAAATTGAGTTTGACACCTCTGCATAAACAATCATATTTTGTCGTCCACAAACGTATTTTCATCTTCAGTCCCAGAAGAACACAGTGGGTTCGGCTCTGCAGGCAGGAGCATTTCTAGCGTCTCTGGTACGAATGAATGTGACTTTATCCTCTTTATTCGCCTCATACTGCTCAACAAAGGATCGGAACGTAAAAGTAAACGATTAAAAATGTCCCTGTTGCAGCTTTCTCGTGAAAACTTTCGGGCAAAATCTTGTCGATAAGACCGAAAGTGCTTGTTCCTTGCCTCTGCGGCTTCTTCAGACAGCTGCCCAATTGGTAACAAAGCATTTTTTATTATCTCTGCGTCATGAACAAGTATCTTGTGCATCGTGGGTGTCATGGGATGCCACGGGTAGAGGTCCACTTATAGACGAGTAGTTTCTGATGCATACTTGTCATATTTTTCTGGGTCGACTTTATGTCCGCTTGAGATTGTCTCCAAAATGACTTTTAACCTATATAACAGGTCAGAGCTAAGGCCCGTTATTTCTGCTGCCAATTTCGGATCTTCAAAAAATCTTCTACTGGTGTTTCCAAAATTTGCCTTTGGCATATCGACCAATAACCCGGTTTCATTGCGAAACCGGATCTGGATTTCAAGTTTCCTCTCTTTCTCGAGTTCCTTTTCAGCCTCTGTTTTTCTTTCTCTATATTTTTTTACTGGCAGTTTATAAGCCAGATGTAGGACACTCTCAAATAATCTTATCCTGGCATGTAATACTGAGAGACCGAATTGTACTGCCTCGGGATTAACTTCTTTTGTTATATCCAATCGGTTAAAATCCTTTGAGGTTGCACCACAAATATAGCACCGGCTGGTTGCTGTGGTTCCAGTGGCCGCATTACACACTTTTCCATCCACCATTGTCATGATAAATTTGTGTTTGACTATAAACTTTTTCTCATCCAAATCAACCTCAGTAGGAATGAGAGAATCAACAACTGATTTATTCACGTAGTTAATTTCTTGTTCTGTGACATCAGTACTCTCTTTGATAAAACGAAATCTTATTGGCCGACAAAAACGCGGAGAAGACGGGAGTCGGATTCTCCCACACGGTTTTTTTCATTATTTTTTCCGCACACTAATTTTAGAGGCACGAAGTAACATTGAAATATATTGCTATCCGAATCCGCATCACTGTCAAACTTTTGTTTGTATTGGGATTGTTGTGATCCGTCGCAACCCCATTTATGAATCATCGTTAGGGTATTCCGTTTTTGTTCATTTAATGTTTGCAATACCTCTTCCAGGTAGTCGGACAATCGTGTAACAGTAAGATCCACCAAGGGCTGTAATTGAGCTTCCGCACTAGTGCTAGTTATCTTGCACACTTCTGGTGGCGGGTAACACTTTTTTTTCCTTTTGTAGGAGGCTATAACACGGAAAAATATGTTTGTTCGGCCTTCTTATGATTTCATACTGTTCTCTTGTTAGATCTGCGTCTATGTACATTTGGATTGCTTCCTTGACAGTCAAAGGGCTACTTTTATTTTTTGATGATTTTGTGCGATAATACACCTTTTTATATTTCGTTGCCCGAGTTGGTGTAGTGATGATTTCTTTGAGTACATTTGAAGCATCTCGCTTTCCCATTTTTCTCAACTCAACTTGCGCGGCATGCACTATCACCTCCTCTTCAAAGGTAGATCGAAGCTCCTCCGTCTTTCTTCTTTTACTTCTCTCGCTCAATTGTTCAAAAGGTTTGCTTGGTCGACCAGATCGATTTTGCAGACTGTCAACCATGGAATTTCAAAGGTTCCTTCTAGCCATGAACTATTGTATTGAACAAATATGTCTTCCTAATTATGGGCTTTGATCCATCTACGTTTAACTTCAGATTTAAAGTGAGAAAAATTCCTTTTTAAGGTTTGTATTTCTTCTTGTGTATATCCTTCAGTTGACAAAAGTTGTTCTTTCACGCAATTTAGTTTGTCTTCCAAATAAGGTAAATTTTCCTTCATCATGCGGTCAAACAAGTATTTCCGGGTCACAACCTTCATTCCCGATGTACCAAGTGAACCTACAACAAAGAATTAAGTTAAAATTGATAAAATCAAAATCTATTTTTTCTCACAATTTTGACCATAATTTTCAAAGTCCCAAAATGTATCTTATCCGGGGCCAGTTTTTGGATTTATTATTTACTGAAACTACCAACTTTAGAATATTATCAAAATTATAGCCGGATCTAACAGGGAAGTATGAAAACGACAGTAAAACATATTTTTTTTTACAAAATAATACTCGTGGAAAAGACCTTTCTTTACCGTCCCTTACGTTGACTCACAAATAAGTAAATGATAAAAGTTTTATGAAATAACATAGTTACATACCTGTACTTTGAGAATCCATCACTTTTTCCACTACTTTAGAACTTATAGACATAAAATTCCACTTTCACAATTATGATTTTTAAGAGCGCCGAGAACTGATAACGTACACGAGGTAACAGGATCGAATTCCGACTGACATAAAACAAGTAAGACTGCACGGGTGGGGTTGGAAGCGATTGTATTTTCTTCTCGGAAGGGTCCTCTGTCTTTGGTAGTCGGTTACCTGGCAATATTTTGTGTTTTGATTTTTTGACTTTTGGCCGCGTAGATCGTTCAAATACCTGTATGTGCGACGTTTATTACTTCCTCACTTGAACGAAATTGGTGTCTTTTCAAATTATTATCTCCCGATATATACTATCTCTCGATCTTTCTAATGCTTTTAATACCACAAACAGAAATACCATTCTTACCCAATTAAACGAAATGGGCTTGGAGGGTCCCCTCCCAAACTTCATACAAGGCTTTCTCACCCCGCGTACATTCAGAGTGGTGGCAAACGGCCATCAATCCGAACCTTTAGTGCTTTCTCTTGGAGTTCCCCAGGGTTCGGTACTTAGTCCTACTATGTTCAACATTGCGATGCTGTCTCTCACCAAAGTCATTCCTCATCATATAAAGTACAAACTATTTGCTGATGATATCATACTATATTACTCCTCGCCCACATCCTTAAACATCACAGACAATCTCCAGAGAACTTTAAACGTTCTATACAAATGGTCCATCTCCATTGGTTACTCTTTTTCCCCAAAAAAATCTGTTTTTATACATTTTTGTAAAAAAAGAAACTGCTCTAGACTCAATCCTCAATGGATCTCCTATATCTATTCAAAACTCTCGTAATATCCTAGGGCTAACTTTCGATACAGGTTTGACTTGGAACTCACTCATTAATTATTACTTAAGAACACGAAGAAGATCTTAATATTCTGCGCTTACTTGTTCACAGAAAATGGGGTTCTGATTTTAGCTCAGTCATAATCATTTATAAATCCCTTATCCTATCAAAACTAAACCATGGAGATTTCAGCATGTCATTCGATCAAAAAAAAGCTAGACACTATTCAGAATCAGGCTTTGAGGTTAGCCACGGGAGAACTTCACCTATCTCCAGTTTACAGTATGTTTCCTTCATTCCACCCCTCTATCTCAACAGACAATTCTCTCTCGTGAAATTTTATGCTCTTTCAATGAACCGTCCTCACTTTAAATCCTCTTTAAATCTAACTTATCTTCGTCTTTCTCGTACTATATCACTGTCATCCAACTCCATTCCTTCTAGAATCAAATACCTTTTGATTCTACACAATTTTACCCCTCCCCGATTCGAATACCCTCTTCTCACATTTTTTCCCCCTTGGCAATCTGCGAGCCCTCATATAGACTTCTCTATGTGCACACTTGATAGAGAGATAAGTCCGAATAAAATTATCAACTCCATATTCAATGATAAATTAAAAAACCAATATTCTGATTACTTCGCTATCTATACAGATGGTTCCAAGTCATGTTCAGAACATTCAGAAAACTTTTAAATTATCTCTTCACTCATCTATTCTCTCAGCTGAGCTTCTTGACATCAGGGAGAGCATAAGATATGCGATTACTACTCTTCCTAATTTCAAATTCCTAATTGCTTCGGATTCTCAGAGCGCTCTTAAATCCATTCAACATGTGAACCTTGATGACGCGTACATCAGACAAATAAAGGATCTATTACATGTTGCTAGACTAAAAAACAAATACTTTATACTCATTTGGGTACCAGGACACTGTGACATTGCGGGAAATGACAAAGCTGATACTTTTGCAAAAAAGGCCTCTCTTTCTGGTGCTCCTATTCTGGGCGAAAATCATCCCAGAGATTACATTAAACATCTATCTCAGGAATTTAGAAAATTATTCCAATTACAGTGGGATCTTGAGGACACCAGTAATAAACTCTGGGACCTCAAAACTGATGTCTATCCTCCTTTACATCATCAAACACTGAATAGAAAGGAAAACACCATTGTCAGAAGACTACTCATATCAGACCTATTCTTTCCTTTTAAACAAAGAGGATCCCCCCAATTGTCCATCATGTCATCTACCACTTACTCTCAAACACATATTTCAATCACAACATTTCTCTGATACCCGTGAAAAGTATCACATTCCTTCTAACCTAAAATCGATCATCCAATCCTACAACATCATTCACAGACAAATTGGTGAATACTTAAAGGCAATAAATTTTAAAGTATAAAACTTCTTTCCTTCCTTTTTTTCAAATATTTTTTTCAGTTTTGGGAATATACCTTCCGGTCATTATTTAAGTATTAAGTATCAATCATTTGTTTTAAATTCTGATTTGACTAATCACTGTCCTGTTATGTTACATATTGCGCTCAATTCTCGAAAATGTATAAATAATAATTCAAAAAGTAATAAATACCTAAAAATTGAAAAAATGATTTATGCTAAATTAACAGAAGAATTTGAATCTCATAACTGGAGTCATGTATTGAATTCAAGTGACTCTGAAGAAGTAACTAATGCATTTTATGACAATTTTTTCATCAGTGTAACAGTATTAAAAAGATTAAATATTCATCGCATAAGAAAATTAAGCCTTCGATATCACAAGGCCTAACAATATCAATTAAACATCGTGATAAACTAAAAAAAGAATTGTTCAGATCATACAGAAGATCAGTATAAAACAGGGGTTCCCAATCGTTATCGGAATCATAAGGGTGTTTCTCGTCTAACACGACTAAGCCAAACCTTGTGCATTTTTAAGCACACAAGAAAGAGAAGTGAGTTTTAAATGGCAATTTTACAAAATCTCGCGTATTCACCGGACCGTGCTCCTTCTAATTATAATCTACTCATCTCATCACAAACTTCAAGAAAAGCAAAACTTTTTCAAATGAAAAAGACGTCCTGGATTCATTCTTGTGTCTAAAAATCCCAGTTTCTACAATCAGGACATAATGAAGTTAGTAGATTAGTATCAAAAGGTCATTAAAAATCATGGGGAACATATAATTGATCAGAAAAAAATGTATGTACAAAAAACCTTCAAAAGACCAAGCGAACTTATTTTAAAACGCAATAAAGAAACAATAACATTAATTATTCGAGCTGATTGAAAAATATCTCCTGTTTTTAATAAAACATTGTTGTAACAAAAATTATAATCTGTATTTTCGTTAATCAACGCATATTTTCCATGTTAAATTGGTAATTTTCCCAAATGTCGCTTGCACCCATTTCGACAGCGGAAAAGGTGCAGCTGATAACCTGTCAGTGCCAATTAGTATTTCGACCGTGCTAAACCTAATTAAAAGAGATACTGAAAACGCTCGTCAGTTCCCATTATCAGAGTTTTCGTAATTTAACCATGCCTACGGTGCTGGTCAGAGCGTTAATTGTCTGTGTGTCTCATCAAAAATTCGATCAGTTGTCATTAATTTTTTTTTGTGAAATTACAAAAATCTTTAGTTGAATAATTGAAACGTTTTAATTGTAAGAAATTAATTATATATATATATATATATATATATATATATATATATATATATATATATATATATATATATATAATATAACCTTTACAGGTTGCAATTTTTTTGTGACGTCCTTCTAAAAGAAGATACCTATGTGTAGCTCTAGCGGACAATAAAATTACTTTGTTATTCAAAGAAAACTCCAAAGAATACAGAATCTTAATTACTATTTATTAGAAAACATAAAAAACCTACAAACAATACAGTTAATGAGAAGGGTGAACTTGCTTTTCTGAACATAACTTCTCAAATCGGGACTGAAGTTTTGAAATTGCTGCTACTGCAACTGTAGAAAGGCACACAAGTACGACGTAGCAAATGGTAAAAGAACGCTCAAAGTCGTAGTACTGATAGTAAGATATTCTTGGGATGCATTGCTCCAAAATTGAAACAGTTTGTCTTTATTGAATCGTAGTTTTAGGCTCGCATCACAATATAGTTCTAACAGCTGTTCTTTCTTAACTGTTCAAAGTATAGATGGTGGTGGAGTCGATTGGAATGGGTTTCTAATCCAGTTGTATTGATTTAGATTCTCTGAAAAATATTTATTAAAATGTGTGCTTAATGGTGATAAGTGTTGGATAGATATCACTTGCAAACTTGGCTCCAGATTTTGAATAGGTTTTTGTTTCAGAAATCCTTTCAAAATAGGAAAACAGTCAGTATTTCTCTGCTCCTCTTCTATTTTTCTTTCCCACGACAGCAGCTTCTTTTGAAACGGTACAATTTTATCAGTCAGTTGCAGTACATCCGTTTCCTTTCCCTGCAACAATTTATTAAGGATATTTAATTTCTCAAATATGTTGCAAAGATTAAGAAGTCAGTAATTTTAAACTTTTCTGCGTCACGATGCGATTCTATCAATAAATACGTGTACAACTCATTTTTTAATTCGGGTACACGTGAGAGTACGACAACCAACGTAAGTTACAGTAATAAAGTAAAGATGTATGTTCAGCACCCAAATCATTACAAAGCTTATGGAAAAATCTTGTCTTCACGGGTCTTGTTTTTATGAAGTTCACCACTTTGATAATTATATCCATCACAAAATTTAATTCGGGTGAAATATTTTTTGCAGCCAGGGCCTTCCTCTGTATGACGCAATGTGTCCATTTTACATTTGGAGCCTTGGTTTTAATGACAGCTTGAAGACCTCCATATTGCCCTGATATCGTGCGAGCTTCATCAGTACACACACCGACACACTTCTTCCATTGAATGTTATTATCTTCCATGTATGAATCTATGATCTCAAACAAATCACTAGTCTTATAAGTATCAGTCATTTTTTTTGCAAAATAACAAATCCTCACGTACTGTTTCTTCCATGTACCGTACGTAACATATTAATTGAGCGTCGTTATTACTGTCTTGTCACTTCATCCAATTGAATGGCATATAAACCAGAAAGATTTTCCACAATTTGCTCATTAATGTCTTCAGCTATGTCATGAATGCGACGACTAGTCGTATTGTTAGAAAAAGGAATATTTTTTATTTCTTTAACCGCCGATTCTCCAATCATCACTGATATATCAATCGCTGCAGGTAAAATAAGATCTTCAGCAATCGTATGTGGTTTCTTACATTTAGCAATACGGTGAGCGACCTTGTAAGAGGCGAGCTTTAGAAGGAATAGATGCTGTGAGAAATAAGGATGTCGATTGATGTTTTAGTTCTGGCAATTTTCTTGCAAAAAAACCTCGCGACTTTCCTTGTAAATTACTGTAAGTTGTTTCTAAATAACGTTTCAATTTATTAGGAAGAATACTTCAGCTGCCAGCACCTTATGATAAACAACACTTTGGGGAAGTTCCATATTTCCTTTCTTTCTACTCTCTCCTGTGTCTACAACACGTTTTCTATTTATTTGAATAAAGTTATCTATTTTAAGTGATGAATACGCGCTCGTAAATTAAATACAACACGCTTGGAATCAAAACGGCGTTCAGCAGCGCTTGTAATCAACGAATAAATAAAGCGCTGAAACAAAAAACTGAACAATGAACGAACGAAGAAAGTGCGGGGAAATGAGGGGGCTTACTGAGTCCGTGATGAGACGCGCGCCACGCCGCGCACTAGCGCATTACGGTGGGTGCAGACGACTCCTATCGTCTTGCGACTCCCCTAGAATAGCGCCCCGACGCACAGTTAGGGAACTCCTGGTATAAAACATATTGTAACACCTTAAATATACTTATTGCTAAATGTAGATAAGATTATTATAGGGAAAAAATTAAAAACAATGTTGGTAACGAAAAAGAAACGTATAAATTAATTTCTGAGGTAACCAAAGAGCAAAGTTCTAAATGTAATAATTCTGTAAATATTTTACAGATTGGATTTAAGACTGATAAGGATATGGCCAATTTCTGTATTAACTTGCTTTAAATGTGGGTAAACAAATGTCAGAAAAGATTTTATCAACAAATTATATTATGGAGCAGGCACTTGATAGTTCTAATATCCCATCTATGTTTTTGTATCCTGTTACTTGCAATGAGCTTATTGGCCGTATAGATTCTTTAAAAAATATTAATGCCCCAGGAATTGATGGAATACCCTCAAAGGTTGTCAAGGCTCTTCACTTGTACATATTAAAACCGCTATGTCATATCATAAATTTATCCTTTAAATCCGGTATTGTTCCATCTCGGTTTAAAAAGACAGTTGTTAGTCCAATATACAAAGCTGGGGATATAAATAATTATCGCCCGATAAGTATAATAAATTGTTTTGAAAAACTTATTGAAAAATTTCTTTAGGAACGAATTTTTTTTTTATGGGTCTAGCACACGTGCTGCAGGCAGGGGGCAGTCCCTAAAGCGCTCCAGGAGCGGCACGAGTGCGGAAAAAGCGATTCACGTTGTTCTTGAATCGCTGTAAATTGTACTCGGTGGGAAACACAGCGCTGGGCAAATTATTCCAAAGGGATGACGTTCTCCATATAAAAGATTGCTTGAAAAGCGTTGTACGCGGAGTAACAAGCTGAACCTCATACGGATGCGAGGCACCAGCGCGACGTGTATTTCTAACATGCACCGCTTTGGGAGGAATTAAGCGGGCCACATCCTTCGAACACTTTCCATGAAAATACTTGTAGAACAGACTCAAGTCGTCAACCGTTCTTCGATGTTCCAGCGAATCAAGGCCGCCGGTCAATTCCGGGTCCCCAATCAGACGGACCGCTCTTCTCTGAACAGAATCCAACAAATGCAGTGTATGTTTGGGAGCGGAGCTCCAAACGTGGGAGCAGTATTCCATAGTTGGTCGAATTTGGGCTTTGTAAAGAATTAACAGTTGCTGTGGGGTGTAAAGCTTTCTGGTTCTAAATAATATTCCCAACTTTTGAGAAGCTCTCCTTGCTATGCCTGCAACATGTTCATGCCAAGACATATTTGCTCCCAAACTAACGCCCAACAAATTGAGCGACGATGCTAGGGGAATGGAGTGCCCCGACATAACTATGTCGGGTTCAGCAACGTTAACTTTTTTAGAAAAAACTGCCGCTTGGGTTTTTGTAGCGTTAAATTCCACTTGGTTACTGTCACCCCAAGATAGAATTTCTTCCAGGTCTTTGTTAAGTTGAACGACCTCCTGCTGTCTGCGGATATTCGCCTGAGCAGCCGATGTCCGAGCGTTCACGGTGAATGAAGAGACAAGCGTACTGTCTTCTGCAAAGCTATAGATTGGATTCCCGGTCTTTTCCAGCAGATCGTTAATGTAAATGAGAAAGAGAGTAGGAGACAGTATGGAGCCCTGGAGCACACCGGCGTTGATAGTGAGGGTGTTAGAGAGAAATCCGTCGACCGCCACTCGTAAAGAACGCTCTGTGAGGAAACATGAGAGCCACAAACAGAACTAAACTTTGTTACTGACGATAAGATCCTATTTGAAAATCAATATGGTTTTGTGGGCGGTCGGAGCACTTCCGATGCTATGTACAAATTAATATAATAAAATAAACCAAGTAACTGAAAACCTTTATATTGGGAAAAAAGGCATCGCTGTCTTTTTGGATTTAGCAAAGGCATTTGATACAGTGCCTGACGACAAACTACTCAATACAGTGGAGACATATGGAATGAGGGGCACTATTTTGGATGTCTTTGGATTCTATTGAACAGACAGAGAGCAAATTCTTAAAATTAGTAAGTTGTAGGAAATGAGTACACAAAAATGTAAAGCGTTTACTTTAAAAGACAAACACGATATTATAAGGAAAATAAAAAACGGAGTTAAACAAAGTGATGCTTGCAAACAGTTGAATTTAACTAAATCTACGGTTTCTACCATATGGAAGAAGAGGCTTATCAATCTGTGATAAAAGAAACTTTAGTTGTTAAAAAGTAAGAAAATCTACACATGACCAAGTTGGACTCCTTAAATGGTTTAGTCAAAAACGACATGAACATGTTCCTATTACCGGCTATACGAGGCTGGTTTGAAAAGTCCGTGCAAAGTCCGAGAGATGGCACCACCGGCGCGTATCGAGGTCATGTTTAGTTAGTAGCATCTCTTGAATGAACGCACACCAAGTTTCAGCCATATTGGTCTATTTCTTTGTGTTTGGCATTCGTGTGAATCAAGGAAGTCGAGTGATTTTCAAGAAATGGACGAAAAAGAATTTCGTGTGGTGATTAAACATTACTTTATGAAAGGCAAAACGCCTCAAGAGACTAAAGAGAAGCTTGATAAACATTATGGTGACTCTGCACCTTCGATTAGAACAGTTTATAAGTGGTTTCAAAATTTTCGGACTGGCCATATGGGCACAAGTGACGCTGAACGTTCTGGACGGCCTGTGGAGGTTACGACTCCAGAAATCATTGATCAAATCCATGATGTGGTGATGGATGACAGAAGAGTTAAGGTGCGTGAGATTGCTAGTGCTGTGGGCATCTCGACTGAACGAGTACATAATATTTTGCATAAACATTTGGACATGAGAAAGCTATCCGCAAGATGGGTGCCGCGATTGCTCACGCTTGACCAAAAACGGAATCGTGTGAAGTGTTGCAAGGATGGTTTGCAGCTGTTCCAGAAGAATCCGGAGGACCTTAAGCGTCGTTTCGTCACTGTGGATGAAACATGGATACATTACTATACTCCTGAGACCAAACAACAATCTAAACCATGGGTTACCAAGGGGAATCTGCACCAAAAAAGGCGAAGACCGTTCCTTCGGGCGGAAAGGTTATGGCGACTGTCTTTGGGGATTCGCAAAGGGTAAAACTATTACAGGTGAATATTATTCATCGTTATTGGACCGTTTGAAAACCGAGCTGCAAGAAAAACGCCCGCGATTGGCCCACAAGAAAGTCCTTTTCCATCACGACAACGCACCAGCACACACTTCAGCAGTTGTGGTCGCAAAATTAATGGAAATAGGATTCCAACTCGTTTCACATCCCCCCTATTCTCCAGACTTGGCTCCCTCGGACTACTATTTGTTCCCCAATTTGAAGAAATGGCTGGCGGGACAAAGATTTTATTCAAACGAGGAGGTGATTGCAGACACTAATGGATATTTTGCAGACTTGGACAAATCCTATTATTCGGAAGGGATCAACAAACTAGAACATCGTTGGACGAAGTGTATAAGCCTAAAAGGAGACTATGTCGAAAAATAAAAAAGGTTTACCCCAAACACATAAGTAGTTTTTATTTTTGCACGGACTTTTCAAACCAGCCTCGTACTTTACAAGAGAAAGCTAGTTAATTGGGAAGGAAAATAGAGAACACCGAGTTTAACTTTTCTAGAAGTTGGCAACATAATATTAGTAGGGGTAAGATAGTAGGAGAAACTGCAGGAGTGGATATGACTGTTGTTGATCAGTGCTTGGCCAATGTATGGCCGAAAATTCGAGAAAGTTATGAATATGTGGACATTTTTAATGCGGATGAAACGAGTTTGTTTTACAAGATGACGCCTAATAAGACATTAAAGTTTTTTGGAGAGAATTGTGCTGGTGGAAAATTATCAAAAGTAAGGATTACTATGTTGGTAACTGCAAATATGTCTGGAACAGAGAAAAGAAAATTGTTGATGATAGGCAAGTACGCCAACCCCAGGTGTTTTAAAAACAAATATTTACCAGTAAAGGTCAAATCACAGTAAAGCCTGGATGGCATCAGAATTTTTTAAAAAAGAACTGATCGAATGGGACAAAGAATTAAAATTCACAAACAGAAAAATATTACTTTTGATTAACAACTGGTTTTTATACCTCCAAACACAAGTGCAAAGCTCCAGCCTATGGATCAAGGTGTGATACATTCTTTAAAATGTCATTATAGAAAGATTTTACTTATGAAAATGTTAGAGACGATCGATAAAGGTAACATTTTTTCTGTAACTCTATTGGACGCCATAAACCTTATCCATATGGCTTGGCAAAGACTCGGTCTGTTTTAAGCATGGCTGATTTTTAAGGAAGGAATGTAGATATAACTCAGATGATGAGCTACCGTTGACTCAATAAGAAAAACATTGAGAAGATCCTACTGATTGTCTAGAATTTGTTTACGGTGCTGACATTCAACAAAGTACAGTGGAAATCGAGATTAAAAAGATGTTTAATCACTTTAATTTTGAAGAATATGTATATGCAGATAATGAATTAATGACGAGAGAAATATTAATTGATGATCAAATTGTGACATCAGTGACTTCTGGAATGATTTTAAGCGATAATAACGACGAAGACGAGCTTGGAGAAGGAGATAATGTTTATGTTCCATCCATTTCAGAAATGACTAAGAAAAAGACTGAAACTCGCAATTTTTAGGAATCTCGTGAAGTTCCTGGACATAAATGGAGTAGTTTTTGTGACCTTGACAATTATATAAAAACCATTTCTTTTTCAAGTAAAATTGTATAAATGAAAATTACTGATTTTATTGTATAAACTACGTATTTTAATGTTTTCGTTTATACTTGTATATGTACCAACATACATAATAATAACTTTAGTGTGACTTGTTTTATTTTTCTTTGAACGTTTTCTTTTAATTCAATAATTATTATTATTCATTTTTCTAAGCATTAGCGCCTAATCTAAATAAAAAAGTAGTGAAAATGATATTAGTTTTTGTTTACTGTTTGTAACGAACTTCCGATAAAGCGAACTATTTTTAATGATTTTTTGGAGTTCGTTATAAACGGACTTCACTGTACTTGAAGATACCTACGATCACAACATTATCACGGTGTGATAATGTTGTGATCTAAACAAATAAAGGCAATGGAGTTTCAAGAAACGTTTATATTTTATTTCTGTTTTAGGAGCTTGGCACTAAGTTATTCGACTTACCATGCAGACATGGCAAGTCCAAATAGAAAAGGTTGTGGTGATGTGGACAGCTCGAAATTTGCTAAGCAAGGTGGTATTACTAACGGGGCTAAATGGTACAGCCTTCAAGGAGGTACGATCTTACTGAGTACTTTTTATTATCAACAATATATCTTTTTGTAGTGTTCTGTACGGACACTTATGGAATCACTTCGGCGTCCGTCTCTCCCGATTTTCTTTGAAATTATTTGACACTGAAAGTTAAAATTTGGCACAAATATAGGAATTAATAGCCCAATCCGAGCCGTGTAATTTTGAAAGTTAAATTTTGACTTAAGGGCTTAGTTTTGAGATGTGAAATTGGAAATGAAAAAAAAGTTTTACCAGGTCATCGAGTACGGTGTCAAATGAAAGCTTGTGAAAACATGAATTCAAAACTTCACTCTTTTTTGTATTATTAAAAAATAACCGGTCAAGCGCAAGTTAAACTTGCGAAATTAGTGTTCCGTACGTTGATTGCTTTTAAAATAAAAAAATTTGATACGGAGGTATAAAATGATCAGTAACTTCACAAAACACACCCCAAATGAGTTTTCAACAAAGTTTGTTTCCAATCTTTACTGAAAACTGATGACCTTGAAATTTTTTGTTTTTTTATATGCCAGATAAGTTATTAAAGGCAATGCACTCGTGATCATTTTCGTTCAATTTACACTCCGTGGAGAATATTCCAGATTTTTTTCAAAATTTTTTGATCAGTACTTTTCGAGATAATCGTATCATTTATACGATTATATATATATATATATATATATATATATATATATATATATATATATATATATATATATACTTTTCGAGATAAGGTGGGGACAGCGATTTTTCGCGATTTTTTAAAAATAATACAAAGAAAAGTATATATACACTCCTGGACAAAATTAACGCAACAATATATTAAATCATACAAATCTCTATAATGAATTAATTTTAATAATTTTTTATTAACATTGGTTACACTAAAAGTTAGAAAAAACTTATTCGGATACTTTAAAAGTGAATTAGCTACCAAATTTTTCTATAAGATTCGAATTAAAATTATTCTTAAGACCTAATAACAAAATCGTTGAAATTATGTAATAATGAAAAAAATAAACTGGGACACTAGTAGCAAAATTAATGGTGTAACTGGGACACTAGTAGCGTGTGTTGCCTCCTCCACTTCGGATGACAGCGTTTATACGCCTAGGCATGCTTCTAATTAAATTTTGGATAAAATCTTGAGGAATTTGCTCCCATTCTGTGATAACTGCATTTTCAAGTTCCCTCAGGTTTCTAGGTGCAGGTATATGACGTTTCACATTTTTCTTAAGGTGATCCCATACATGTTCTATCGGATTCCAGGCTTTTTGGTGGCCATTGCATAATCGGTATATCAACTTGATTAAGATAATCGAGTACCTCCCTAGCCACGTGAGGTCGAGCGTTGTCTTGCATAAACAGGAAATTGGGCCCCACAAAATGACCGAAAGGCATCACATGTTCTATTACAATATTCTCAAGATAGTAGTCAGCATTCATGGATCTCGTACAGACAGGAACTAACTCTGTGCGAGCAGATGCCACCTCAGAACATAACAGAGCCACCGCCGAATGGAATCCTTGCAGAGATATTGCAAGGAGCAAACCTCTCTCCTGGTCTTCGCCATACTCGCTCACGATCATCTGGATGTTTTAGACTAACCCTAGTTTCATCTGTGAAGAAAAGTTGTTTCCAATCATCCACAGACCAGTTTTCGTGATTTCGAGCAAAACGTAACCTGGCAACTCTGTTCTCTCTAGTAAGTAAGAGCGCAGTAGCTGGTCTCCTACTGTTTAATCCAGCTTCATTTAACCGTCTTCTAACTGTTTTAGAAGAAATTGTGACATTGCGAACAGCTTCGAGTTCGTTTCTTATTATAGAACTAGTGACAGTCCTGTTTCTTAAAGCATATTGTCTTATAAAACGTTCATCTAGGGCGCTAGTGCATCGTTTTCGCCCTTGCCCTAGCCTTCTAGAATAAGTTCCTGCTTCATTCAAGCGTCTTACCATACGACTTATTGTGGAACGATATTTGCCTAACAAATTGGCAACATAACTGACAATATCCCTCGTCAATAAAACTGAGGCTCGCACTACCTCGTGTTCAGTTAAATTCCTTATTCGATTCATTTTTCTAATTCTTCGGGGTCAAAAATAAAACAGTCTACCACAAAAACGTATTACTTTGAAAAAGGGAACAATTTATAAGCTTACTTTTAAAGAAAATCTATCGCATTATTACAGCAAATTGTTTATCTTCTAAAAAATTCTTTAAAACTGTAAATCTAAACGAATTGTTTTGATTTCTGTCATGAACAACGAAACAAATATATAAAATATGCATAGCCTACTATTCAAATACTCGATAAACTTTAAAACTGACATAAGAAAAAGATAAATTAATTTTTAGATTGTTGCGTTAATTTTGGAGTTTATATTATATATATATATATATATATATATATATATATATATATATATATATATATATATATATATATATATATATATATATATATATATATATATATATATATATATATATATATATATATATATATATATATATATATATATATATATATATATATATATATATATATATATATATATATATATATATATATATATATATATTTATATATATATATATATATATATATATATATATATATATATATATATATATATATATATATATATATACTTTTCGAGATAAGGGGGGGACAGCGATTTTTCGCGATTTTTTAAAAATAATACAAAGAAAAGTATATATATATATATATATATATATATATATATATATATATATATTTTACTCGTGTTTTCACAAGCTTTCATTTGACATCACACTCGATGACCTAGTAAAAGTTTTTTTTTCACTTCCGATTTCACCCCCCAAAACTAACCCCTTAAGTCAAAATTTAACTCTCAAAATTACATGGCTCTGATGAGGCCATCAATTCCTATATTATTACCAAATTTCAATTTTCTATGACAAATAGTTTCGGAGAAAATCGGGTGTGACAGACAGACGGACAGACAGGCGGACAGACAGACGGACAAACGGACAGACAGACGGACAGACGGACAGATAGACGGACAGACGGACAGACAGACGGACAGACAGACGGACAGACACCGAAGTCATTTTATAAGTATTCCGTACGGAACATTAAAAATTGCTAAAAAACGCTGTCCCCCCACCCTATCTCGAAAAGTACTGATCAAAAAATTTTGAAAAAATTCTGGAATAGTCTTCATAAAGTGTAGATTGAGCGAAAATTATCACAAATGCATTATGTTCGATAATTTATCTATATAAAAAATAACCGGTCAAGTGCAAGTTGAACTTGCGCAATTAGTGTTCCGCACGTTGATTGCTTCTGAAATAAAAATTTTTGTTACGGAGACATAAAATGATCAGTGACTTCACAAAACACACCCCAAATGAGTTTTCAACAAAATTTGTTTCCGATCTTTACTGAAAACTTGAAATTTTTGTTTTTTTTTATATACCAGATAAATTATTAAAGGTAATGCACTCGTGATAATTTTCTTTGAATCTACACCCAGTGGAGAATATTCCAGAATTTTTTCACAATTTTTGGATCAGTATTTTTCGAGATAGAGGGGGGGAGAGCGATTTTTCGCGATTTTTTCAAAATAATGCAAAGACAAGTGTGCGCATGTAAGACGTTATATATATTTGTGAACTCGTGTTTTTACAAGCTTTCATTCGACACCCCACTCGATGACCTAGTAAAAAAATTGTTTCTTCACGTCCGATTTCACTGTCCAAAACTAACCCCTTAAGTCAAAATTTAACTTTTCAAAACTACACGGCTCTGATGAGGCCATCAATTTCTATATTAGTACCAAATGTTAACTTTCTACGTCAAGTAGTTCCGGAGAAAATCGGGTGTGACAGACGGACAAACAGGCAGACAGACGGACAGACAAACAGACACCGAAGTGATCTTATAAGTGTTCCGTACGGAACATTAAAAAACTATATGGCTTGACAATATGATGGAAGTTTTTTAATATAGTTTTCAGCACGTTACTCTTATCGCGTCGCTTTCACGAGACAAAATAATTTTATTTTATTTGTTTATAATTAAACAAATATTTAGGTTGTAAATATTTGTGTTACACTTTTGGTACTAGATTCTAGATTGAGCTAGATTGATTTACTGGCTGTTAGGTAGCCCGATTTGAACTTGGCCGTTTTTTTTTTGTTTAAGGAATGCAAGATTTTAATTATCTTTCAAGCAACGATTTTGAACTAACATTAGAATTAGGATGTGAAAAATACCCACCACCCAGTGCTTTGGAATCAGAATGGGAGAGGAATAAAAAAGCATTAATTAACTACATTTGGCAGGTAATTTATTTAAAACTAAAATCAAAGGTTGTCCAAGTGAGAGATATTCACACCTAGAACCGACATTCCATTTACTTCCACTGTGCGAATTTAAGTTTTGGTTTAAAACCCATAATAATAGATGGTGTCACTTTCTTGACTAATCAAATTGCATAATTTAAATCAGTCTTAAAAGGGCTAACTCTCATTTAAGCACGTTTAACGCGAAAAAAAAGTAACCAAAAGTTCACTGACTATGATGAGCAACCTGTAAAAATAATTTTTAAGTAATATTGTAATTACATTTAGGTTCTAGCCAATTTTTTAAACTATCAACTTTGCTTATAAAAAAAAATATATAGATTAGGGCATTTAAAAATCTTTAGGTTCTGCATATTAGATTGCGACTTATGAAATAAGGCATCCATTTTTAAGCAGTTAGAGCAGAGATTCCCTAACTGCACGCGACGTAATAAGCTAGTGCGCAGCGCGGCGCGGCGCACGTCTCATCAGCGACTCAGTAAGCCCACAGAGATGTTAGAATAGAGGAGAGAAAGTCTATAGCAGGGGTCGGCAACCTATGGTACGCATGCCATCACTGGCACGCCAATCAATTTTGAATGGCACGCGTACCTATTCAAAGTTTACACATTAATTCTGTAATCTGTGACATGTTTCGAAATTAAGTAAATACTCGAAGACAGTATTACTTTAACGATACGAACAAAAACGATATATTATATAGGTCACTAGGTATTATTACCAAAAACTACAAAATATATATTTTGTAATTTATAATTTTACTGAATGCATTGGTTTGGCTTTAATTTCGGCAAGTATTAAAGACGGCAAGCCTCAAAATATAAGCCTAGGCAAAAACACAAATAAACGTCCTCAATTCAGATCAAAAGAGCCGCTATAAGGCGGTTTTTGTTTGACTTGACTTCAATCGTTCCGACGCGCGCCGCAACTGTTTTTATATTGTCGAACTTTAGTTTTTGTTAGATTTAACTTCTGGGCGGCCCTTTGATTGCAATGGACGCGTTGTAGATAATAATTTTTGTTCTAAGAAATTTAATAAACGTAATTATTGGAATTTTCTGGAAACATTATTTTTCTATATATAGCTACACGTTTGGATCATTTAGTATAGAAGTAACATCCGTTCCAGTCAATAGTCGTCGAAAAGTTTAAAAATTAAAATTACGTTGCGTTATGGCCGCGAAGAAACAGAAGGTAGACGTTCAATCATGTCAAACTTCATGGACAACAGATTACGGTTTTGTACAGCAAAACGATCGGGCCATTTGTGTCCTATGTCGGGAAAGCGTAGTTTTCCGGACATCTAATGTTCAACGACATTTCCAGATAAAACATGAATCGTCATTTAAAGATAACGCTGATAAAAGGGAGGCAATACAAAGAGCAAGTAAACAATACGAGAAACAGTCAACATTCTTTAGCAAAGTTTTGCAAGGAAAAAATCAGGTAACTGAATGCAGTTTCACAATTGCACAATCGTTGGCACAAAAGGGTAGGCCGTTTACTGACGGAGAATTTATGAAGCAAACGTTTTTGAGTACTGGCGAGATTTTATTCGACGACTTGCCCAATAAGGATACAATAGTGGCCAGGATTAGGGATATACCGGCATCAGCGCGGACCATCGAGAGACGAATTACCGAAATGACACAAAATGTCCAAAAACAGCAGAGAGATGCTATCAAACGGAGTTTTGTATTTAGTGTAGCATTGGATGAAAGTGTCGATATTAATGACATTGCCCGTCTGGCAATCGTTGCGCGATAGTTCGATGATGGCATTGTGTATGAAGAGCTGATTTGTCTGCTCCCAATGCAGGGAACTACAAGAGGAGAGGATATATTTTCATTCACATTGATTTAAATAAAAATTTTTGCGTAACGACAGATGGCGCTCCTGCTATGATTGGAAGACAGAAAGGATTTGTTTTCCTTCTTATTGAACGCATGGGTCGATCAGTTTTGAATTTTCATTGCATAATTCACCAAGAGAGTTTGTGCGCTAAAATCTCCGCTGGAAGTTTAAAATCCGTGATGGATAGGGACCTTAAAATAGTTAACTACATTGTCGGTCGTTCTTCACTGATCCATAGACAATTTAAGGCGTTTCTGCAGGAATTAGAAAGTGCATATTCAGATATACCATTGCACAATAATGTGCGCTGGCTCAGCCGTGGTAAAGTGCTTTCTAGATTTGTGCAATGTCTGGGCGAAATTAAATCGTTCTTGTTGGAAAAAAATCAAGTGGATGCTTATCGTGAACTAGAAGATAAGAACTGGATCTGTATGTTAATGTTTCTTACTGATATTACAAACCATCTCAGTGAACCCAACTTAAAGTTACAAGGTTCAGGCAAAACAGTTCTGGATTTATACGAATCCTGGAAATCATTCAAATTAAAAATAGATTTATTTATCAGCGATATTACTACAAACACATATAAATATTTTCCAAATTTAAAAACTTATATATCCAGTGTCGACGATAGTGCACTAATAGACGAAATTAAAAAAGGAGTTTATCGAGAGGGGTCAGGATTTTGATAAACATGGTCCTATGTTCGCTTTTTTAATCAAACCAGGTTTAATGGATTTTTCCAACAGTTGCTTTGACATATCTCTTTTCTCATGGATGGACATTAATGATTTTGATCTTCAATACATTGAATTTAAAAGCTCCGAGTTATGGAACACGAAACTTGTAGAATTAAGCAGGATATTAGAAGGTGACTGCCAAAACTATTCAAACGAGATACTGAGTTGTTGGATGAGTTTACCAGAGAAATTTATTTGTCTTAAGAAAGTAGCGTTTGCCATGCTTACAGCTTTCGGATCAACCTATATCTGTGAATAACTTTTTTCCCATATGAGAGTGATTTTAAACCTGTACCGAAGCAGGCTGACAACAAACAACTCGGAAGCATGTGTGACACTGAAAATAACCAGACATGAATCGGATATTAGAAAACTCTCTAAAGAACTTCAAGCACAGGGTTCACACTAGGTTCTAGGACTAGTATAATAAAATTATTTGTTAAATGTTAAAATTTTTTTGTAATTAAACCTTCTAAAAGCAATATTTTAAGTTAATTTAAGTTAATTTTTGTTAATTTTAGTTGTAGTAAGTACCTATGTCGGCACGCAAAATGTTGTATGGATGAAAACTGGCACCCCTAAGTTAAAAGGTTGCCGA
Source organism: Pachyrhynchus sulphureomaculatus (assembly GCA_019049505.1). Classification (NCBI taxonomy): domain Eukaryota; kingdom Metazoa; phylum Arthropoda; class Insecta; order Coleoptera; family Curculionidae; genus Pachyrhynchus; species Pachyrhynchus sulphureomaculatus. The sequence continues at coordinate 78,535,101 of CM032452.1, read as the reverse complement.
CCCCTGGTCTATAGCTTGCTGTAAGCGAAAGCGTATAGTCGTTAAAGAGAAAAGGAAATAATATGAGACAATTCTATCTCTCTTTCTCTGCGCTTGAGCGCTGAATTCCGGCGCCGAGTAAGAGAGACAGAATGACTCTTATATTATTTCTTTTTGTTTCTATGAGTACTACGCTTTTCCCAAGAACTTACCCCCTATATTCTAATATCTCTATGAGTAAGCCCAGGTCTGCAAAAAAATATTTTTTTGCAGACCTGTGTTATGTGAGAATTTTGTAAACTTTGTCACAATGGCATTACAGTGTGTATAGTGCTAATTTTAAATGAAATTTTATTTATATAACACTCGTATTACCTTGAAAATATTGAAGAAAGTGATAGCAACCTACTAGACGCAGCTTTAATTTAGACATTTGTGTTGACCTATCTAATTCTAATAACCGGTGTGCTTACCCATGAAATGAATGAAAACAGATCCCCTAAGTTTATAGAAGATGAATACTAACCTAACCTTGCAATTTCTTCGCGTTAATAATGCGCATGCTTGAGATAACGATAAGGACAAAGGCATGTGAAAAATAAGCGTTGCAAAATCTCTTTATTCCCTTTATGTTCTTTAAGACTAGAAATTACACCTTAAATTAGTTTTTTTTTTAAGCCCAACTTTTGTCAAATTATACTTGGTTAAATACATCCTAGTCTATTCAACATAGGATTAATTTTTTTTATATTTTAGTAAAATATATTGGTCCCTACACAGTTATGTCAGAAAAAAAATACTACTCAGTATATATCACCACTACACCAAACACTTTTTTTGCACTCGACGCGCGTTTCGCTAACCATGTTAGCTTCATCAGGAGCGATGATTGACAATCATCGCTAACATGGTTAGCGAAACGCGCGTCGAGTGCAAAAATAAAGTGTTTGGTGTAGTGGTGATATATAGTGAGTAGTATCATTGTGCCAAAGATTCCACATTCCCAATTTAGCAGAAAAAATATAGCAAAAATCGGAATAAAAATAAGTAAAAATAATTAGTATTAATCATTTGCTGCAGATTTGAATAAAAATAAGTAAAAATAATTAGTATTAATCATTTGCTGCAGATTTGCTAGAAACAATGAATTTTTATTTGCGTTAACGATAAATTATGGCTCGAATTAGTTTTTTACTTGACAAAATACCGTCTACGTTATGGTTTTCATTTATAATAGATGCACACATATTTTTACAAATCAGTTCCATATTCTTTGAACCTAAACTATTTTTTTAGAGTCATATTGGAATTAAAGGTATAGTTTATGACGCAGATTCCAAACAGCCAATAAGTAATGCCGTTATTCATGTCAAAAATGTAACTGGGGGACAATTAACTGATGTTAAGCATGACATTACTTCAGGTAAGACAAATAAATATGAATGCTAGTGGGTAGTAGAAATCTATATAAATAAATAAATAAACATATATATATATATATATATATATATATATATATATATATATATATATATATATATATATAGGGTGTTATCAAGTTCACTGCATATATTGGAACTGGTGGATCCTTGTAGCAAGACCGATTGCATAAAATTCATCTCAAATAGCGGAACTCAATAATAAAGGAAAAAATCGACCCTCAAGAAATGATCTCGTGAATATCTTTATCACGCCACCACTCGTCAACGCTAGAACTCGCCAATCGTTCGTAAGGTTGAGATTTGAGTCAGCTTTTCTAAATTGAATTAAAAAAAGATATTAAAATATTTTTATTCTTTTATTCTTCTAAAACCGACAAAGGATTTGCTGGTAATCCACATTCTGCGCGGACATGAAAGGGTTATACCGGAAGTGGCCGCCTTCTAGGGAAACTTCAAAATCAGGTTTAATTGTGCTTTCTTGTCAGTGAATGTTTACAAATTTTGCAATATATCGTGGATAATGCGAAGTAACGATCAATATTATTGCAGATTTTTTTAAAGACGTTTGTGTAAATTTGTAGAATGTGTAGAATATAGCAGCAAATGTGATAAATTGTGTCATTCAATACAGTTATTTAGTTATAATTGTGTTACTGACAACTTAGGATACTTTATATGGGGATCCGATTGCACATTTAAGGTACATTTATTTATTTATTTCTTATGGATGTACATTGCATAGAGCACAATTGAAGCTGAGTAAAATTACCTAAATAAATTATACAAAAATAGGAATAATGGTACAACACGTCAACAATAAGGTACCGATTTAAGGTAGATAGAACTAATACACTTTTTCACTTAAGACTAAAAAATCTTACTCTTTTTACAAAAAAATCGTTTATCATTTAGTTAAGTAAAAAATAGCCCATCTCAGAATAAAGAAAAAAATGTACCCTAAACAAATTTAATAAAAAAAAATATTATAAAAATTGTTGTCACTATTTTTTATAAGGAAAAATTTTAACACATGTAATCCCCTAAATTTTAAAAAGAGATACTCTACGAAATAAATTATTTAGCTGTGTTTTTAAAGTCATTCTTGGTCGCCTCGCATAGTTCGATGAAGTAGCACTAACTTGGACAAAATGATGTCTGCCCTTCAATTTTCTTCGTTTTGTAATATTTTTTTTTTAAATGCTCATAATATTGATTTTTTTTATTTCTTTTTAGTGTTCCGTACGGAACACTTATAAGATCACTTCGGTGGCTGTCTGTCTGTCTGTCCGTCTGTCACACCCGATTTTCTCCGAAACTATTTGTCATAGAAAGTTGAAATTTGGTAATAATATAGGAATTGATGGCCTCATCAGAGCCATGTAGTTTTGAAAGTTAAATTTTGACTTAAGGGGTTAGTTTTGGGGGGTGAAATCGGAAGTGAAAAAAAATTTTTTTTACTAGGTAATCGAGTGTGGTGTCAAATGAAAGCTTGTGAAAACACGAGTAATATATATATATATATATATATATATATATATATATATATATATATATATATATATATATATATATATATATATATATATATATATATATATATATATATATATACATATATATATATATATATATATATATATATATATATATATATATATATATATATATATATAATGTAATACTTGCGCGCACTTTTCTTTGTTTTATTTTTAAAAAATCGCGAAAAATCGTTGTCCACCCGCCTTATCTCGAAAAGTACTTATCAAAAAATTTTGAAAAAATTCTGAAATATTCTCCACGGGGTGTCGATTGAACGAAAATTATCACGAGTGCATTACCTGTAATAATTTATCTGGTATATAAAAAAAACCGAAATTTCAAGGTCATCAATTTTCAGTAAAGATTGGAAATAAACTTTGTTGAAAACTCATTTGGGGTGTGTGTTTTGTGAAGTCACTGATCATTTTATACTTCCGTTACAACATTTTTTATTTTAAAAGCAATCAACGTACCGAACACTAATTGCGCAAGCTCAACTTGCACTTGACCGGTTATTTAATATAAACTGATTTTTTTAAGAAAAAATTATAAATTTTCCGTACATTTACGTGGACATGAAATTTTCCAACGTTATAATAGGTTTTTGGGGTCACAGATTACGAACAAAGTAACTGTCTTTTTTTAATGTGTAAGATTTTCAAATATTTCCCAACTTTGGATATGTTTCGCCTTTTTCGAGATTGTTTAGTTGTTTAGTGAATATGAGAATTACATCTGAGATGTTTGACAATTATTTAGAATTTAAAAATAATCAATTTTACAATAAACGTAAAAATTGACAAAATTTGGACGTATTTTTTGAGTTTTTCTAGTGGCTATATGAATTTACTCTACTTTTTAGCTATTCCCATATCATCTCAATAAAGTTAACTAAATATGGAACTAATCGTAAAAATCAGGCCAATTTCGGCCATTTCCCACCTTCTTCTACTGCTATGGTCTAGTCTCTACATGCAAATTTCACATTACTTTTCTTATACTGAAAAATTATTTAAATTTAAAATTATCTTATGGATAAACTCATTTCAATTACCCCCAACTTGGCATAATCTACTGATGGAGCTTTGCACCGAGAACTCCAAACTAAATATGAAAAATTCATATATTCTCTTAAACAAGGCAAAACATGACCAAAACGGGTAATTATTTGAAAATCTTACATTTAAAAAAAACGGCTACTTTTATCGTAATCTGCGACCCCAAAACCTATTATAACGTTGGAAAATTTCATGTCCACGTAATTGTACAGGATCCGTTAACTAACCAAATATCTAGTTTACGAAAAATTTATGATTTTTTCATAAAAAAGCGGTTTTTATTAAAAAAATAAATAAAAAAAAACAAAAAATTTGCAAGTACTATTCATTGGGAACATTTTAAAAATTAAAGGGCAGACAGAATTTTGTCCGAGTTAGTAGTATTTTATTCAATTGTGCTTCGATTCCGTCTACTCAGCATTTTTTGTCAAAGGCTGAAAATAAATCTGTCCTTTGGTATGGCGTACGATGTCGTCTTCAAAGGGTGCTTCCGCTTCATAGTTTAAGTTTAGGGAAAGTGGTGAAAATGGTATTATTTTGTAACTGCCGTTTTCTTTTGTTATTGATGTCATTACCTTTTTTTTAATCTTATTTTGCTCAGCTTATTTGGTGGTTCACTATTTGAATATTTCATTAATTATAATAACTAAAGCGTCTTGTAAGATCGATATGCTTTCATTACTGAATTTGTTAGAGAGAGAGAACATTTATATTTTCAGCTGCTTTAAACAAATGTTCGGGAAAGACGTTTTTGTCCACGGGCCATAGCAGCTCTTGGTAAGCTTCTGTAAATAATCTTGCAACTTGATATTGCGTTTCTTGACGACCTCGATTTGTCCTCAATCATTTTTCTGTTGCTTGAATATAATAAGAGCTCATAGGTTTAAAAACGACACGTCGAGTGGCTGAAGCCGGTGAGTAGTAATGCCTGGCAGCTGTAACATTAGCCATTAGTCAACGCTTCCCGGTTCTTCGAATGCGTTGTATTTCCATCAGAACTTTATTTTCAAGGATTGGCTTTACAAGTTTTACATTTTGGCAACCTATTGAGAATTACTGGCGAGAAACAAAAATGATCTTCCTGTACCACGTTTTTTCCGGCGTTCTTTGTGGTGTCTTTCCAGTCTAATTATATTGTATTATATTAATTTTAGATTTTGGATGGTTGTAGCTTCTACTTGATGGAAATTCATTATAAATATATAATAAAAGACTGTTTTTAGTCAATTTCCACTGGTTTATTTAAATTGCGATGACGCGTTTCGCTGTCGATGCAGCTTCTTCAGATCTACATTTTCCACTGTCAAGTTAGGTTTAATATTCACAGTTTTATATAATTTCTTAATTATAATATTACACCTAATTAAATTACATTGATAGTATTGGGAAATCCACACAGATTTGGAGTTAGGAGAATAAATTCAATAATGGTGAATTGCTTAAATCTACCTGGTCGTTGAGTAAAGTACCTGTAGTCCTTAATCGATTTATTTGCATTGTCTCTAAAAGGTTTAGTTTTAAACCTTTTTGTTGGGTGTGTAAAATTTTGAAATTCTTGTTAAATGTGTGATTTTCTGTTAAAAGATGATTAGCATATGTTGAATTAGATTTTCTATGGATGAAACTTTTTTCGTGTTCTGTAATTCTTTGTCTAAATGTACGTCCAGTTTGTCCGATGTATGTTTTAGGACATGACCCACATGTTAATTGATAAAACCCCTGATTTATTGTCTTTATTGATTTGTAGTTTGTAGTTTTTAAGATATTTCCCTATAGTATTGTTAGTCTTGTAAGCTATGTTGATATTTTTTTGATTTAAAAATTTCCCCAGTTTTTCCGTTGGTTTGCCGAAATAGGTTAAGCACTTAAAGGTGGTATTTCTGTCCTTAAAACGTGGGTATATTTCTGAGATTGCCTTGTTTCTAAGTTTTTTCCTAACGATACTATTGATTAAAGTAACCGAATAGCCGTTGTTAACGGCTACTTGTTTTATGTAGTTTAATTCTTTAGTAAAATTTTCTTCTGATAAGGGGATATTAGTTAGTCTATGTATAAAACTATGATAAGCTGCAAGTTTATGATGGTTAGGGTGGTGAGAACTATTGTGAATTGTGGTATCTGTATGACAAGGTTTGTGATATATTGCAAATTCATGTTTTTTCATGGCTTTACTGATTGTTAAGTCTAAGAAATTGATTTTCCCTTCGACTTCTTCTTCCATTGTAAAACTGATATTTCTATGTAAAGAATTAATATACTGTAAAAAGTGAGTTAATTGTCTGTCCGTACCTGTAAAGCATACAATTATATCGTCTACGTATCGATACCAGTATAGACAATTATTACTATTGTTATTATGGTTGTTAAATATCATTGTTTCAATACTGTCCATGAAAATTTCGGCAAGTAATGGACTTAATGGACTCCCCATAATTAACCCTTCCCTACTATTGTAGAACGTATTATTAAATGAAAAACAATTTTGTCTTAGGCAAGTTCTTAATAAATTAATTATGTCCATTTTTATAACTTCATTTACTTTGTTTTTTGTTAATAGGTTCTCTATTAAAATTATTGTTTCGTCTGGGGGAACACTTGGAAATAAGTTTTTGACATCGAAAGAGACTAATTTAGAATTATCTGGTTTTGTTATATTCTTAACTTTATTCACGAATTCGTATGAGTTTTTGATACTATATTTAGGTTCAAATTTTGTATGATATTTGATTAAATCAATTAAAAAGGATGACGTCTTATATGCTGGAGCAGACATGTAGGAAACAACTGGTCTGATTGGGTGGTCAAGTTTGTGTAGTTTTATGAGTGAATAAAATTGTGGGATTTGGGGATTCATATTTATCAATTTAATTTTATCTTTATCGTGAATGATACTTTTAGCCTGTTCAATTTGTTGTTTTATTTCTTTTTGAAAAATGTTTGTTGGATCTTTATTTAAAATTTCGTATTTTCCCGTTTTGAAAAAATCTAACGTTTTATTAATATAGTCGATTTTGTCTATTGCTATTACCAAAGCAGACAAAGGTAACACAGTTAATCTTACTCCGGGAAGAGTATTCCTGCTGTTAAGTACGTTTATTTTTCCAAAATTACATCTTTTTACTCCGGAATATTTACACATTTTTGATTTCCTGAAGAAGTCCACATAACATACATGGACGATAGCTAGAAAGTTCTAATAAAAATACAGTTCCTAAGAGCTACTCTTTTATTGTTCTGTTTTCAATATATTAGGAGCTATCCCAGCCTTTAAACTATTACTTATATATATATATATATATATATATATATATATATATATATATATATATATATATATATATTGTGGCAGTGGCAGTGGGCTCTAGCTACGAATCACTGCTAAATATGCTTTCCTCTAAATTAATCAAAATTGGTTTAACATTACTTACAGTAAATGAAATTAATAATTAACACTGGTACTGTCGGTCGCACAATTCACTACAATTATAGATATGGACTCAGTTGTCGCTGGAAAAATGAACTTTCCCTAGAATCGATATACTTATTTTGAACGTGGAAGAACATTGCTCGATAGAATAGATTCAACGAGTTGCGAACCTTATTCTACGGGGAGCTACGAAATAAAATTTGTATTTGTCAAATTTAAATGAACAAAAAAAAAGTACTTGTCAAGTTAAACAGTACTTATGCTTAGTAAATGCTATTTGCTTTTGTTTCATTTCATTTTAAAGGTTTTTTACCCAGTAACCAAATATCAGTTTAAGATACGTTTTTATTGATTTATCGTTTTGCTGCGATTTAAATAACACTTTAAATTCACACTAATGTTTATGCAATTTTTATAGTTATGTCGTGAATACATTATTTATCTTCGTACGAGAGGGTGGCAGATAGAGTACCACTGTCGTATGTTTAGAAGGCTAGATTGAATCGTTTCCGATTTCGCCATCAAAGAGCAAGATTTCAGTCGATAGATGGCTAAATTTGGCGAAGATAAAGCGATTAGTTTATTTCTGGTAGATATGGAAAGTGACAGTTTGCCAACTTGTCCTGATTTTTCGATACTAAATCGTGATGGACGACTGTCGATGAGCTTGTAAAGAGATAGTGAACGTTCTTATTTATCCAGAACGAAAATGGTTTTTCACCACGATAACACACCAGTACCAGGTGTACAAGTATGAAATTCGTATTTCAGACAACAGATGGTGCACCAATGCAGTTTGTGCTATAAAGATTTGACACTGCGCAATTTTGTTGTGTCATCAACAAGTGTCAGACGCGCACGAGTGATAAATTGGAAAAGTGTGTGCATTGTGTTGTGTTGTGTTCAATATGTCGAAATTTATACCGAACAAAGAGCATTCGCGGACAGCATTAATATTTGGTTTTCATTTGAAGAAAACTGCTGTTGAATCATACCGATTACTTTCAAAAGTGGTGACTTCGATGTTGCAGACAAAGAACGTGGAAAACCGGCAAAAAAATACGAAGATGTGGAATTGCAAGCATTGTTGGACGAAAACACAAACACAACTCGCCGAGTAATTGGGCGTTAGCTGTTTCCAATTGGCTACGAGAGATGGGAAAGATTCAGAAGACCGGTAGATGGGTACCACATGAGTTGAACGACAGGCAAATGGAAAAGCGCAAAAACACGTGTGACGTTTTGCTCGCTCGATACAAAAGGAAGTTGTTTTTGCATCATATAGTTACAGGGGATGAAAAGTGAATTTATTTTGAGAATCCCAAGCGCAAAAAATCATGCGTAGACCCAGGTGCACCATGCACATCGATCGCAAGACCGAATCGCTTGTGTTTGGTGGGACCAGAAGGGCGTGGTCTATTATGAGCTGTTAAAACCTGGGGAAACGGTTAATATTAAACGTTACCAACAAGAATTGACCGATTTGAACCGTTCGCTGCTTGAAAAAAGGCCAGAATACCGAAAGAGACAACACAAAGTCATTTTTCTTCATGACATTGCTCCATCACATACGGCAAAACCAGTTCGCGACACGTTGGAAGCACTCAGCTGGGAAGTTCTACCCCATGCGGCTTACTCACCAGACTTGACTCCTTCCGATTACCACTTGTTTGCATCGATGGGTCACGCACTTGCTGAGCAGCGCTTTGGTTCTTATGAAGATGTGAAAAAATGGTTTGCAGCAAAAGGGGAAGATTTTTACTGGCGTAGTATTCACAAATTTCCCGAAACAAGGGAAAAATGTATAACAAGCGATGGAGCATACTTTGAATAAAGCACTTTTTATCATTCTTCCGAATTTAACATGTTTTTTTAGAAAAAAAAAAATTCCCATTTCATACTTGTACACCTTATAAACTGGCAATTTTGAAGACGAAATTGCATAAACTCAATTTCAAGTAAGAATTGATTGCACCCTAGTCTCCAGATTTGGTTCCATCTGACTTTTTTTTTTCACATTTAAGAAAATGACTGTTCGAGGAGTAATTTTTATCCGACACTGAAGTAATTAGGGCGCTAATGCGAGAGTTTCTTATACGTTGAGGCACCTTTTTTATCGTGGAGAGTAAATTCACTTTCAAACTTTATAATTATACGCTGAATGCACGATCATTTGGAGCCGAATGACGATTTTTTGATTAAATTATGCGAATTTGCATAGTAATTTTGGACAATTTCCAAATGTTCTTTTAACGTGAAACGATTCATGATTGAATGGCAAACCTTACTAAACACAACTGGCATCAGATGTCAAACATCTGCCAACAAACATAGCCGCTATTAGCTGTCAAAAGTCGGAAATCCCTAATGGAAAACCCTTTACTTACAATAAATGGTAGAAAAGACATATAGAATTGTTAGCCAAATGGTAAACGTAAGTAACGGAAAGTCACAGTAAACCCAATACAGTAGCGAAAGTAAGCTCCAAGTTGGTGACGAGATTTTGACGGCGCGTATGTCGATGGGTCCCTCTTTCAAAATGGCCGCTCAATGTTTTCATCTGATTTCGGAATGTGTCTTTTGAAATGTGCTGATCGTTTCTTGATCTGACTGCAGTTTATATGAATTTAAAGACAGAAGGAAAAGAGAGTTTGTATAAAAAGAGAATTAAAAACGTTTGTAAGTGAAGAGAATTGAAAAGGTTGACAAATAATTCATATAATCATGGGAAAAGGAGGTTACTGTTGTGCCGTTGACAATTATAAAAATAAATCAAAAAATACGCGGATAAATTATTGGAGAATTCTGAGAAGCTATGTCTCTTATGACATGTTTTTGGTTATAGAGCAAAGATTTGGCTTGCAGCAACCAAACGCGTCATCAATTGTCCAATTGAAAATTTGTGCAGAAATTATAAAATACGCGCCTCACATTTTTCTCAGAAAATGTTAAAAAATGATTTGAAACATCGTTTATTCGACTATGCGTATCCAGACGTTAATATAGGATCAGATAAAGAATACTCCGTGAGTCAAAGGCTAATAACACAGGTAAAGATCCTTATAAGAGTCGGATTTTATTGTAGTTACAATGAGGCCCGATCACGCTCAGAAACATTCGCTTTGTATTCGGGCACTTCCTTGCTGAATTCAAACATGTATTTAAAAATTTGGGTTCCAGTTTCAGTTTTTACTTTTAACCCTTATAGAGTCCCAACAAAGCCTTGGGCCCAAAATCTGATATGCTCCCTGGAGATGCTAAAACTTTTGTCTGCCACATTTTTCCTGAAAATGCCTTCCTGTCAAGTTTGTATTCATCTCTTTTCTAACAAAGCGCTCTATTGTTTTTATTTGTTTTTTTTTATATTACTCATGCTGCATTACCTTGACATTTTAGTAAATCAAAAATTTTCAAACAATATCTGTAACATTATTTCTATTTAAAATCTCCTGCTTGTCCCTTTTTGAACATAGCGGACTGCCACGAGACCCCTTGAAAACCGAGACGCGATTTTCCTATAAGGTTATTCCTGAGTTTCGCTATTGTATTATCTACAAACATTTTTTAGCAAAAGCACTTACCCACGGTTTGGAAACATGAGCTTTTGTCTCGGAATGAATTATTAACTATTAGATAGAAATATGAAGAACCTCAGTTTCAACGCGTGCATAGAGCAACTAAAAAAAATTAATGCTGTTAAAATCAAATAATTTGCAATTATATAATCTAAATCACAGTGACAATAACACCATTTGTTATTTTCTTCCAGTTTATGGTGGTGATTACTACAGATTGCTAACTCCGGGAACCTATAAAGTAACAGCTTACAAGGATGGTTACCTTCCCCATACGAAACTAGTAACGGTTACTAATCCTGCCTTAACTGAAGCTCAGAGGGTTGATTTTCGGCTTAAGCCCATAACGGTAAGAATAATCTATAATATATATAAAATGCAACGTCTCTTTGTCTGTCTGTCCGTTGGTGCGCTTATCACTTGAGAACTACTTATCCGATTTACCTACTTTTTTTTTTTAAACATACACATGTTCTCTGGCCAGGATATAGGCTACATTTTATTACGTTAGGTAGCGTAGGTGAATCAAGTCGGAAAAAAGTTTGCCGCTAGCGTGTTCTCTTGCAATACACAGCCTAAACCATTAAATATGGAACAATATTATCTAGCAGAGAATACCTATAATCTACATATATATATATATATATATATATATATATATATATATATATATATATATATATATATATATATATATATATATATATATATATATATATATATATATATATATATATATATATATACAGGGTGGCCCAAAATTACCGAAGGGGTTTGAGTTAATTCAACTTTTTATTTAAGACATAATTATAATTTTTTTTTTTTTAAATAGAGTATATTAATGGAGAATATTTTTAATTTAATTATGAAAAATTATATTTCGCAAGTGGTGGCCATTTTCTGCTTCGCATATTCGTGCTCTTTCCAAAACATTTTTCCATAACCTTTCGCAAAACTTCAGGTGTTATGTTGTTGATTTCGTCGCGTATATTGTTTTTTAATTGCTGGATGGTTCTAGGCTTATTAATATAGACTTTTCCTTTCAAATAACCCCAAAGGAAAAGGTCTGGAGCGGTTAAATCCGGTGAACGCGGAGGCCAATTAAAATCGCTTGTACGCGAAATAATTCGTTCACCAAAGATGTCGCGTAAAAGAGCCATTGTGTCCCTCGCAGTGTGCGCTGTGGCTCCATCCTGTTGGAACCATACTTGCGGATGGTTTTCCACGGCTGGCCTTAAAAAATTTTCCAACATTGTCCGATATCGAATACCAGTGATGGAAACGGCGACACCGTGTTCATTTTCAAAAAAATATGGGCCAATTATCCTTTCCGACGAAACACCGCACCAAACAGTACACTTAAGTGGGTGTAATTGTCGCTGTTGAACTACTCTTGGATTTTCCGTAGCCCATATCCTGCAGTTTTGCCTATTAACGAACCCATTTAATTGGAAATGGGCTTCGTCGCTCATAATTAAATTATGAATAAAATCATGATTTTCTTCTGCTTTTTGCCGGAAATAAATTGCATAATCAAGTCGTTGCTGGTAATCTGTCAGTTTCAATTCTTGGACAAGCTGAATTTTGTATGGAAACATTCTTATTGTATGCAAAATTCTCTGCAGCGACCCTCGTGGGAGGCCAAGTTGTGTCGAACGTCTTCTGGTTGATGTTTCTCCATCTTCTCGAATACTCTCCTGTACCCGTTCAATATTGTCATCCGTGTGCACCGTTCGTCGTCTGCCGGCACCAGGAAGGTCCCTTACTGCCCCTTGTTGTCGAAAATTTGCAACCAGACGGTTTATTGTTCACTCTGAGGGTCCAACCCGCACATTAAAATAACGACGATATGCACGCTGAGTCAAAACAATGGACCGTTGATTTGAGAAATAAAGTTCAACGATTTGGGCACGTTGTTCAATTGTGTACTGTTCCATTTTAAATTCCCCAAGTCTTCTTTACAAAATACTGAAAAGTAATAAAAAACAAAATTATAATAAAAAAGTTATAAGGAATTCAAACCCCTTCGGTAATTTTGGGCCACCCTGTATATTTATATAATGCAACGTTTCTCTATCTGTCTGTCCGTTAGTGCGCTTATCACTCGAGAACCACTTATCCGATTTACATGATTTTTTTTTAATTCATACATATGTTCTCTGACCAGGTTATAGATTTTATTACATTAGGTAACATAAGAAATAAGTAGTGACAATAATAGTGAATCAAGTCGGAAAAAAGTTTGTCGCTAGCGCGCTCTCTTGCAATACACACAACAATATCATGTAGCAAAGAATATAATATATATAAAATGCAACGTCTCTCTGTCTGTTAGTGCGCTTTTCACGCGAGAACCTCTTATCCGATGTATAATAATAACTTTAGTGTGACTTGTTTTACTTTCCTTTGAACATTTAATAATTATTATTATTTATTTTTCTAAGCATTAGCGCCTGATCTAAATAAAAAAGTAGGGAAAAATGATATTAGATTTTGTTTACTGTTTGTAACGAACTTCGGATATTTTTAGTGATTTTTTGGAGTTTGTTATAAACGGACTTCACTGTACTCTGATTCTTACTAGATTTTGTGTCTTGCTATGGATCATCCATTTTCCGGCTCTTCTTTTTTATTTAGATCTGTAATATTATATGTTCCTATAGCTAAATATGTTAAAAATATATTTATGCACGTGAGTAACCACAAAACAAACTCTCTGTTTTATTTTAATCCATTTTTTCTTGCAGAAAAATGGTCATAAGAAACATCATAAGTAGGTATTTCTAGTTCTTTTAGTTTTATCGGTGGTGGTTGCTGTTATCTGTGAAGTCTGTATGGATAGTAACTAATCTTGTGCTGTAACTTTGTGTCTAGATATAGTCGGTCAAGTAAGAACGTCTCGCCTATAACTTATAGTGTGTTGAGGTTATTCTTGGCTCCCCTGCAAACCATGTTTGGCGAAAAGATTCATTTCTAACCTTATTTGTGGTTGAATAGTACCTTATCGAACATGAATGCTGAATACGCTTCGCGCTTCGAGGCTGTGTTGCTATGTAATCATCCAAAAAGTCTGCAAATGACACCTACAGCGACTGGTAAGTATATGGGCAAGTCGGGGACATTCGTTAGCAAGTGGGTGAAACGATACTTTCATTTAAAAAATGCTGCTAATCTACCAGAACGCGGTTCGAGAGGAAAAATGTCGGACAATGACGAAAAATGATTATTTACATGTTTTACCGAAATCCTCACTTCCTCAAGAATACGCTGAAAATCCCGTCGAAAGAACAGTATATAGCAGTGTATCTATGGGTGATATCCAAATTATAGAGTAGTTAAAGCAACTTAAAAGTGGTCATACTTCCGTTGAAAGTTATCCTTGTACTGACAGACCCGTAAGAGAAACACTCTTGGAAATTTGGAACGAGTGTCGAATTCGTAGTAACAAAAAGGGGAGAATTTAGAATTCCAAAACCTATAATTTCGGAAATTTTAGCTCAAAAATTGAAGACGAGTCACATTGTTGCAAAATTCGTATTGCGGCTTCCGATAGAAAAACAACTATCAAGTGATGGTCGCTCAAGTCAATTTTGAAACAATCAGGAACAACCCTAGTGTTCAAAAAAGTTAGGGAGGATTTCCAAACAGTAACGGCCCAAGAAAGTGCGCCAGAGTCGGAGCAGCATTAAGGCAATGTTCCTTTTTTTGGACCAAGAAGTTGTAGTTGATCATGACTACACTTCAAAAGGTCAGAAGGTGCACGTAGCGTATTTCCAAGTTGTGAAGCGATTACGTAACGCAGTGAGAACAAACTGGCCCGATTTGTAGTAAAGTAACAAGGTACCTGCCGTTCGTCGTCACCATTTTAGTAATTTCTGGTGAAACACGGAATTGTTCAACTACGTCAGTCTTCTTACAGTTTTGGTCTGTCTCCTTGCGACTTCCGGTTGTTCCCCAAATTGAAAAACCCTTTAAAAATAAGAAGGATTCACGGCGTAAATAAAATAAAAAGGAATGCCACGAAGTACCTGCTATCTATAGCGCAAGTTCAATATAAGGAGTGCTTCCGAAGGTGGGAGGTTCACTGGAAGAAGGTTATAGCTGTCATTGTTACTTTAAAGAATGCAACGTGATCAGAGTTAGTTCTTTCCGTTACCAAAACACAAGGTTAAATATTTTCCAGACAGGCTTTGTAGAACGAATGTCTTTGTGGTGTGTCTTAACATTGCACTGCTATTGGTTTGTACAGATTTTCCACGGCATATTTGCGAATTATTAATTTACAGGCGTGTTTCAATACGAGTTCTAACTGGCGAAAATTGAAAACCGGTTCTAAGTCGTATTCCAACAGACCTTACGAGATAAAAAAGCGGATTTAAAATCGTTTAATATTTTGTTTCAATTTCGTGGTGACGCAGTTACCCTAAGATTTTTTCTTGACAGGGACCCATTGCCGATAAAAACCACAAGAAAATTTATGTTCGCGCCATAAACCAAATAAACTTTTACTTTTTTATGGGACACTCTGCACATCTTTTGATTGATTGACGTTCATTATTTCATTGTTTTAGATTCCCACATTCATCCAACCTGATAATTATATTGACTCGAAAATTGACGACCAATATGGTTCCCGTAACCAAGACTGGGCCACATGGGCAGAAGACAGAGAACCAATTTTAGAACCCATTGCCATTGCATAAAGGGATGAAGGATGGTCACTTTAAAAGTAAATATTATTCTTGCATTCGCCATCTATTTTTCTTTAATAGCGTAGCCCTAGTAAGGCACTTGTACCGATGCGCCAGCTTTCGTATATATATATATATATATATATATATATATATATATATATATATATATATATATATATATATATATATATATATATATATATATATATATATATATATATATATATATATATATATATATATATATATATATACGAGTATATGTATAAGTTGCCTCTTATGTATTGGGCCAAGTCAAAACAAAGGTTCTCGTTTATATAGCAGCGCTGTCCTCTCAACCACTTCTTAATCGCCTAGAAAAGGTGGAAGTCACTTGGGGCTGTGCAATAGCATATAAAGAGGGTGATCAAACATGGTTGGATCTGTTCAGAAATTCTTTGATTTATGCAGTTCTATCTAGTCGGGCATTGTAATGAAAGAAGACAACACCTGGAGTGAGTATGCCTCTCCACTTGTTTTAGAGAGCTCCTTGTAATCTTGTCAATGTCCCACAGCTTGCATTTGCATTGATTGTTATTCGTGGCTCCATAAAATCAACATAAAAAACTGGCTTTTTGATCCCATGCCATGAGCTTTTTGCTGCTGAAAGTTTGTTCGAACTTCTTGGGCTTGTTTGGGGAGCTGCTTTTTGGTTTTTGGATTTTCATAATGGATCCACGTTCCATCACCTGGCACAATTGTTTCCAATAATTTGCCTCCCTCTTTTTCGTAACGTTTAAGCGGATGTGATTCGCCACTCCTTATGACTGCCAGTCAGCATCTTGGGCGCCCACTGTGCCCAAATTTGACGGTATCCAGGGTGTTCAGCATAAACAAATATTAAAAACAAAGATGATAAATGCAGGAGTAATATTTTAATAATAAAATATATAGACAGGGATACAACTGGGAGTGATAGAAAACAATTAATAAAATATTCTTAAGTTTTAAAAACTTTTTATTGATTATTATTGTTTAAATAACTCTTTATGTGTGTTTTGTTGGTATTTTTTCGAGGAAATTAAGGGGTAAGGCCACTTAGGTCCCAAGAAAAAAGGCTAATTTCCGGATTTTTTTTCAGAAATATAATAAATTTATTTGAAGTACTTTATTAAACAAATAGTCATTGTGACCGTGCACGAGTTCTATAAAACACTACATAGTTCCATGTAACAGAGATCAGTACCGTAAAAGAACGATTCAAAACACAGGACCAGAAGAAATACATGAAATAAGCCTAGAACTGAAAGTTGCGCTGCAAAAGATAAGGAACGGTAGATGCCCATCCGATCCGATCAGCAATGACATGTTAAAGATAGGAGGTGAATCGCTGCTCGAAAGTGTACGAGTTTTACTTGATAAGTGTCTAATGCAAGCAAGAGTCCCAGAGAGCTGGCAAAGGCAGAAGTCATTTTATTTTACAAAAAAGAGGATCTAGATAACATAGAAAACTATCGACCCATCGGTTTTCTCTCCCACTTATATAAGATACTGACTAAAATAATAATAAACAATCAAGCAGGTTCGATCAATATCAGCCCTTCGAACAAGCAAGATTCAGGAAGGGTTATAATACCGTCGACCATCTTCTGACACTTCGTACTCTCATCGAGAAGTGTACAGAATATATCTTTAGTGGCCTTCGTTGACTATTGTAAGGCTTTTGATTTGGTAGAAACATAGGCCATCCTGAAAGCTATTTATAATGCCAGGATAGACTCTAGATACTCAAACTTAATTAAATACATATATGATCATGTATCGCTGCAACTAACCATTGACGAGAACACAAAAACCGATAATATCCGTACCGAAAGGGGAGTACATCAAAGGGACACAATTTCACCCAAACTGTTCACTTTAGCGCTGGAAGCGGTGTTCAAAAATACGAAATGGCATTGACGAAGGATTTAACATAGATGGCATACGACTCGACCACTTAAGGTTCGCAGATGACATTGCCATTATTAGCGAGACAGCAGAGGAACTTCGAATCATGTTGCAAGAACTCCACGAGGCTTTTTTAAAGGTTGGACTAGAAATTAACGCAAATAAAACCAAAATAATAAGTTCCCGAGACATAGATGTGACTGTTGCCAATCAATTGTTCGAAAATGTGCCTTCGTACATATATTTAGGACACAAGATCCAATTGGGAAAAGAGAACCAAGATGCTGAAATCTCCAGACGAACAAGTCTTGGATGGGCAGCATTCGGTAAACTGGGACATATAACGAAGTCTCAAGTTATCCCAATAAATCTTAAAAGGAAAGTCTTTAACAGTTGTATAATGCCTGTTCCCACTTATGGTCTAGAAACTACAACACTAACTCGCAAGTCGGCTAACAAGCTCCAAATCACTCAAAGAGCAATGGAAAGAGCCATGCTTGGAATAAGCCTTCGAGACCAGATCAAGAACCAAGATATCCGAGAAAGAACAAAAGTACCGGATGTGTTGGAAAAAATAGCACAGCTAAAGTGGCAAAAGGCGAGTTACATTGCGAGACAAGATCCGAATAGATGATGATGATAAATTGTTAACATAGAGACCAAGAGAAGTGTGGGAAGACCACAAAAGCGATGGCGAGACGACATCCAGAGGATTGCAGGAACGAACTGGACACAAATTATAATGGATAGAAGGCCGTGGAACATTTTAGAAGAGGAGTGGATGAACACAGGCTGAGAAAGAAGAAGATTAAATAAATATTTAAGTATACAATAATATTTTTTTTTTATCTTTTTAATTCAAAATGAAACAACCTAAAACTGGTGAAACGATGGCTCCCGTTGAACAAAAAACCAAAAAATTTTCACTAACATAAGTCAAAAACTAATGGGTAACGTATGGAAAATTGAAAATATCGTTTCTGCGAGAAATGGTGCACATTTGAAAAAAATGTTCATTTTTAACCCACTAATTTCAGGAAAAATTGTTTATGAAAGGGAAGTTAGTTTATCCACTACTTTTTGACATATATTACTGAAAATTTTTTTGGTTTTTCGTTCTAGGTTCAGTTTCAGGCCTCGCATTGTCGTCTTGGGTTCTGAAGCGGCCATTTTGAATTAAAAAAAAGGTATTTGTTTAATAAAGTACTTCAAATAAATTTTCGACTGTTGTTATTGTACTCTTGAAAAACCTGGAGTGGTTTTACCCCTTAAAAACGAAACTTTAAAAAGGTATTTTAAAATATAATTTTCATTAAAAAGGAGTTTCTTAAAAATTCAGAAGGAGGAAAAACTTAATTATTTTTTTCTTCAACGTATCTAACTCGATATATGTTTTTTTTTGAGTACCTGTATAACCATAACTGTAAGACGTTTAGACCTAATATCGCACAAGTCGTAGTCAGAATAATAAATAACCTGTTAGTGTCGCTCATATAAAGCACTTTATACCAAAATAGGTAGAAACCAAATATATGAAATAATAATACAATCCAAAAGGGTTGTTTTGTAACCCCTACACCCTGATCATACTGATGAACAAAGTCCGTATGACTTTTCAAATGGTCATTTCCGATCTCAGGCTCGCTTCCATTAAATTATTATTGCAGTTAAACGGAGGTGGAGAATTAGAATATTTCAATGTAATATGTTTTTGGATGTAGAGTACGATAAAAAAAAAGTTTGCTAAAGTTTGATAAGCCCACAACATCCAAAATAAAATCAAAAATTCGTTTTTTCGGTAATATATCGAAAAACTAAGAGTACCACGTGAAAGAGCTGGAAAGAATAACCCCGAAAATCGCCCGTTTTGGCAACCTTGAATTCCGATACAGATTCTATGCTAAATGATTATTAATGATGATGACTTCCTCACGACAAAGTTTCAAGTTGAGTATACATTTGTTTTTTGCGGTAAAGCGGATGGAAGTTCCCCTATTTGGATGTATGTTACACAAATGGTGTTATAGTAAGAGATGTAGACATATCTTATGTGTATAACAAAACAGCTCATTTACATTTTCACACATACATATATAGCGATGTCAAAAGCGAGCGGTATTTTCTGGGGGTGAAAATCTAGCGAAACCAGTGATGAAAGGGGTGGAAAATCGGAATGGCAAACGTGTTGTTTGTTCTGTAAGTTCGTATTGGGGGTTTTTGGAAGTGCTGATATCTAGTGGGGTAAAAATCTAGCATAAAACTTTATTTGATCGCGCATATTTGCTTATATCACCCGCGTATTTTGACGTCAGTCCCTCTTACCTCAAAAAACAAAGGTATACTCAACTCAAAACTTCGTCATGAGTAAGTCCTCATCATTAACAATCTTTTAGCATACAATTTGTACCATAATTCGAGGGTGCCAAAACGAGCGATTTTTGGCCTGTTTTTGGGGTCATTGTTTTACAAAAAAATAGTATATAGTTTTTTCTAGATTTTTTTTATTAGCGGGAGAATTTATTAAAAATTCGGAAAGGTGATTCAAAAATTGTAGAGCGACAAACAGCTTAATCTGAAAGACTACGCGCACCGCTCGAAGGTTAATCGATATTACTTGTTTTCAGAGTGTAAAAAAAATTAAAAGATAACTTTTTGAAGAGGAGACTTTCAGCTTTCCGATGATACTAATGTTTTTATTTTTGTTGTTTTATAATTTGTAAAACTTAAAATGAAATTTTTGTTTGCATGATTTTAACGGGCATACAGTAAATTACAAATATTTAATAAAATATAGTTTTGAAAAAAATCCTTGTGCTTATATCATTATTATACCTTAAGTTCCAGTATAAGAATAATTAAAAATACCCACGTTGTCTATGTGCACCGCCGGCAATTTTACGTTCAAAGCAGTACGAAATGGTCAAAAAAGTAGAACATTTTTTTTAGTTACAGTTAAAAGTATACTTAATATTAGAAAATCATTAAAAACTTTAAAAAAACTTTCTCTTTTTTTGTAATTTTGCTCTTAAAAAAGTGTTCATGATAAACGTATTTTTTTCTTATTATTAATTATACAACTTAAATTTAAAATAAAAAAAAAATTAAAGGTGGGAAATGAAAGATAAAAGTCTAAGCTTTAAGTATAAAGTATTTATATTTGATTTAAACATCCAGGTACAAAGAAAACAGTTACTGAGAACATAAAAATTCTAAATTACTTAAAGGAATTTTGTTAATGGCGATCGGAGAGGGAACGCACGCGCAGGGCCACCAACCCGATCTATACAGAGTATTGTTAAGTAAACTTTTAAACGAAAAATATTTAACTTTAAGTGTAAATTAAGTGTTGGTTGCTGTTTAGTGAAGTAAGCTATTTTTAACTGTTGTTTTTAAGTGTGCTACATTTTACGCTTCTACATTTTAAAAATTATCAATGAGTAGTAATAAATTAATAATAATATTACAATAAATAAATATAGACTTTTATGTGAAACTTACTGTTATAATAACCTGAAAATACATCACAAAGACAGGTAACGTACAAAAGTGTTTTAATAAAGTTAACTCTTAAAAATAAGTTAAAGATTACTAAAAAAAAATAAATATTTATATGTGTTTATACTTATTTTCCAGATTGTATAATCTGTCCTCAAATTCTTAATCAGCACTTCAAAAAAACCCTTAGTAAGACATTTTAAAAAGAAATTTGGAAAATTAAATGAACTATGCACTCTGTGGCCGCCATATTAGATCTGCCATTTTGAATTTTTCAAATCTGTCATCGGATTCTTAATCAGCACCCCGAGAAACCCTTAATAACCAATTTCAAAACATTTAACGGTATACAGAAACGTTAATTTAATCATAAATGACCTTGGAAGCATGATTCCCACTACAACTGAAGCCATTTTATTTTAAATATATTTTTTTTTAATTACGGCAAAAGTAAAAAAAAAATCCATATACCACTTCTCTTTAAAATTTCCCGTTCTTTCACGTGGTGCTATTAGTTTTTCGATATCTTTTTGTATTTTTCGAGATATTTGCGAAAAACCGAATTTTTTATTTTCGATTTTGTAGGGTACACTTTAGAGTAGCAAACTTTTTTATCGTATTCTCCGTCCAAAAAAATTACTTGTATGTCAAAATGTAGCCTGTTAACATTTAATGAGAGCTTTTCGTCAAAATTTTCCTCTGCCGACTGGGCTGTAATGGAAACAAAACTAAAACCCGAAATGATCAAAGTTGAGTAAAAAAATGTATAACAGTAGTCAAATATTACTTTAATGGATTTTAGAAAGAAAATAAAAGACAATGATGTAATCATATCTAAATAAAAAATGTTTAATTAGAATACTGTGTTTGTTTTACTGAAAAAAAATTCTACGGAACATGTTGAATCTTAATTTGGTTCTTGATTTCCACTTAATATAGGAGGGGAAACTACAATCGAACTTCTTTCTTGACCACATCGATCCCTGATAACTTCAGCTTAAGTTTTACTGTTTGATTTTTGACCGTTTGTCAGTTTGAAGGTCAGTCATGTTTCCTTTTTTCAGAGTAGTACTTAGATGAAGAACTTTTGCTGCTACTTTTACTGGAGCTGGATTTTTTCTCTTCAGATCTACGATAATAGAAAGTAGTTATTTCTTTACAACGGTCAAAAAATGATGACTATTTGACAATAATTTTAATTTGTGAAGTACGGTCTGTCAAGTAAGAACGTGTCCGAAAGAATTCATTTTTGGTAGATGCGATTCAATAAACAATCAGTAGAGGGAACATTTAGCTACGACGCATTTTAGTAAAAGTATCAGTCGAGTCCGAACTTTCGTCGAAATCGCGTAAAATCCAAAATGAGTCACTTGTTTGCACGTCGGTTCGTCGGGTCTTTGTTTGTTCCCATCCAAAGGGGATTAAAATGACACTTTCTGCGGCCGCTAAATATATTAAAAAGTCGGTATCATTTTTGAAAAAGTGGGTGAATCATTGTAATGAGACGAAAAATGGCGACGATTTTCCAAAACGTGTCTCGGTAGGTAAAGTCACTCCGAAAGTCGAAAAACGAATCGGGACTCGAAATTGACGCTGCATCAAGGAGCGGCAAAATTAAGAAAACCGGGTTTAAATATGTCCCATGAGCCCATTCGACAACATTTTCGTGCTCATGATGTCAAATTCCGAAGCACGTTGAAAAAACCTTTGCTGGGCGAAAATCACGTCGCGAAGCGACTAGCTTGGGCTCACGATAAGATACTAGAGTAGTCCCCACAATTGCCGGACAACTCTATTGAAAATGTTTGGTTTCTTGTAACGAAAAAGCTCAGAGGAAAGATTCTGAGGAATTTTGACTCGCAAGATTCGAAAAATTTGGAGATCATTGCAGAAAATCTCGTCGACAGCATGCCTCGAAGATGTCAGGCGATTATTGATGCAGGAGGCGATTGGACAACTTACTAAGCTAATTGCGCCGTTGGTAGCACACCAAAGAATTCATTTATATCAAAAAATATTCTCGAAACACATTTTTTCAAGACTACGAGCGGTCACGTTCTTATTTGACAGACTGTATTGATTTGCAAGGCGACTATGTAAAGAAATTTCTCATCAACCTTGCGTTTTTTTTGTTAGCCTGAGAATTTTCGGAACGACCCCCGTACATGGACAAAGTTTGCTGATCCAGATTTTTTTGTCCTATTTATAGGGAATTTTTGAAAAGATATGACTGAGAAAAATTGTGAATTTAGTAAAATCGATCGGTGATAAAGTATCTCTTTTTGAAAGGTCTGCCAGCTACAAAAATTTATGACGACATGCTTAATGCATTAAGAGAACAATGTCCTTCCTATGCCACCATCAAAAATTGGGTTGCGGATTTCAAGAGAGGAAGAATCCATATCAGTGGTGAATATCGTGCTGGACCACTCGTTTCTGTGTCTACCCGAGAGAACGTTGAGGCTATGCATAAAATGATTTTAGAGAATCGGCAAATTGGACTGAAACGTTAAGCAGAGACTTTGAATATTCCACACGAACTATTCTGGTTTGGGTATGAGAAAATTATCCTAAAAATGGATTCCTAAATGTCTGAATACAGGCCAAAAATGACTGAAAGTCACAACATCCAAATTGATTTGTAGCTGTTTTGAAGAAAATTCATTTAACTTTGGAATGGTAACTATAGATAAAATGTAGGTCCATCATTATGATCCAAAAACAAACGAACATTCGAGGGAGTGGAAACATGGTGTCTCACCAAGAAGTTTTACTTACATAAACAAGCAGAAAAAGTTCTTGCTTCAGTTTTTTAGGACAAAGATAAAAAACTTCTTACAGATTATTTGCAAAACAGCAACTGAAGAATGATATACTTCATTATTTTACTAACCGTCGCCAAAAAATGGTAGAAAAATATCAAGGAAAAGTTTCTAGAATTGATGCTGTTTTGTAAGATCACAGCCTTGCTCACAAATCGCTGTTAGGTCTGCAGAAAGAGAATAGAAAATAAATAAAAAAATTAGGCTTTGAACTAATTGATCATTCCCTATAGTCTCCTGATTAGCTTTCGCGAACTATCATCTATTCACAAAACTGAAAAAAAACATTTGAAACACCACAACTTTCATTCAAATGAAGACTTAATAAATGTTGTTGAAGAATGATGTACAAACAAAGATAAACCATTTTTTTTTGAAAGGTTACAGTTACCATACAATCATTTTTGTTTTTTAAATTCACTTGTTCTTTTTCTGCTAGACTAGAAACTTATCAATACGCCCTCGTATTATGAAACTATTGGATAAAGTGGCTTTTTAAAAGATGGGGGCAAACTGTATTAATTAAAGCGTATTTATTTTTTACATAGGACTTCTTAAATATTTATGGATGTGAGTTATTTTATCCCTATTCTGAAGATGAATAGTAATATCAGTTGTTTTTACCTTGAAAAAGAATGGCTGGGTGAAGCGTTAGTTGATTTCGATCCACTTGATGACTTACTACTGGAACTGCTGGACTTATATTTGTCGCTATAAAAAAAAATGATAAAAAAAATAGTGTTTATCTTGTTAAATATCTCTGCCGAATCACAAATTTCCGCATCTTCGTGGGAAGTTGTGCGGACATTCTGCGTAACAAAAGAATACACAGGTCTGCAAAAAAATAGTTTTCTTCAGCTGCATGGGATGTTTTTGGTAAATATTATGGTTTCTAGTCTGCTGAATCCAAAAATGATCTCCATTTCTCTTTATCACGTACAGTTTTTTTGCAAAATACAAGGTGTTTGCATAAAAAAGCATAACACAAATGAAAAAAAACACCATTTTATTACAATGAACTAAACAATATTTCTTATAATTAAATAAACAATTTCCTCATAAAATGTACTTAACATTCCGTGTTCATTCTTTTTGCCTATGAAACCTTTTCTTCTTCTCTTTGATACGTCTACGAACACGCTTCCGCTTTCCATTTTCTGTTTCCCGCTTAAGTATCCAACAGTAGTCAGCTAGCCTCATGTTCCTTGGTAGAGCTCTCGATATCGCGAACATCCTGGTGAAATCTTTCACCCTGCTCTTCGCTGAAGGCTCCCACGTTTTTGGGAAAATAGTCGACATGGGAGTGTGAGAAATGAACTTTTAAGCTCATGTTGCATTCTTGAGCTTTATACGCAGCCAACATGCATGGTTTTGTAGTGAGAGTCTTTAGTATTACCCCAAAAACATGTGCACTATGTCTTTGAAAGAGCCCCACGCTTCTTTTTCTCCCACTGTTTCTGAAAAGAGGGGATCGGATAATAGTTTTCGTATGTCGGGGCCAGTAAAAACTCCCTCTTTCAACTTGGCTTTAGACAGTTTTGGGAACTTGGAACACAGATATCTGAAACATCTTTTGGCAGTGACTTAACAAAGTGCTTCATAAGCCCCAATTTAATATGCAGAGGTGGTACTAAAACGTTGTCAGGAGGAACCAAGGTCATATTAATGACGTTATTTTCGCCGGGAGTTAAGGCGTCTCGAAGTGGCCAGTCAGTTTTTGTCCAATGAAAATGTCTTGCTCGACTATCCCATATTTTGTATAACCTGCTGGCCCAACATCATGGTTAATATTTTGAAGTCTCCACAAACCATCCAGCGATATTCTTGACATTTTATTTTGTCAAGAATCGTTGTCAAATCGTTATAGTTTTCCTCCAAATTCACCGAGTGTCCTACAGGAAGTGATGCAAATTTATTGCCATTATGCAGCAAGATTGTTTTGAGGCTTGTTTTTGACAAATCAAGGAATAGGCGCCACTCAGATGAATCATATTCTATTTCCAAACACTTCATTAGCCCTTGAACATCAATACAAAAAACGAGGAGAAAAATTTAGTGAATTCTCTCTCTCGGTGCCTGTACCACGAAAGTGAGGTTCCGGTTGACAGCAGGTTTTTATTTTTTAGTCTTGACCCCAGCAATTCGGCAGGCTTTAGGCCTAAATCTGAAACCAGGTCATTGAGCTCGCTCTGAGAAAAAAGTTGAGGTCCCTCATCAACAAAAAAATCTGAAATAGATTCGTCCTGGGGAGGTAATGTGTTTCCGTCCTCAGAATCACTCGGGATATCATCCAAACTGGAAGGTGGGTGTGGAACTGGTATTTCAGAGTTATAAGGCACTGGACAAATAGCCGAATTAAGGTTTGGGTAAGATATTTTTGTTTTATTTTTTGTATTGAAACCTTTCACATCTACCGAACAGAAATAGCAGTCGATAGTGTGGTTTTGCTGTTCACGCCACATCATAGGAATGCCAAAACGAGATGAGTGTTTCTTACTCTTAAACCACAAACGAAGATCTTCCTCGCACCTTCTGCACACCTTATGACAAACCCAAGCTTTGTCTTAATCCCCAAGTTTCAACTTAAAGTAAGCAAAATACACTTTCTTAACGAAAATGTTTCTTTGTTGACTTTTAATAGTGTATTCACCACAAATAAAACAAAAGTTGTCCGGAGTAATACCTCTTGGAGCCATAATATATAACTAAAAACACGAGCACAGTAACGTTTGAATGCAAAATGTAAACTGAGTTTGGCTTATACAACCAAGATCTTGACCGGCAACATCTTGCCGAGCTCTGCTCTAAATGAAACTACAAACACGAGTTTTGCAAGAAAAGCTGATGAGATGGAATTTTTCGAGTATTTTTCCCGGTTTTAGTGAGTAAAAATCTATGAGAGACAGTATAAAAATCCTGTGCGGCTTTTTGGTTGCAGACCTGTGTTATTATATTAATTTCGGTAGTTTCTAACTTTCAGCCTTCAGTTCTTTAAAACTAATTTCGGTGATTATATTACATTTCTATTCATGTTTGAAAAAAATGGTTAACGCTATTTGCACAGTATAAAATAAACCCATGATATACAAGGAGGACCCAAAAGTAACGGTAATTGTGTTGTGGTTAGGTTGGTACTTGGTGTTCGCTCGCTAGGGTCATGTAGTTACACTGCTCCCAAGTCAGTCTGCCAAGCGGCATCGGTATAGAAGGTTCGGAGACGTTCCTGATTTTTTTTTGTAAAAGTTGTTTGTGTATTCATCGTTTTTTAAGATGGTCAATCCTGGGGAACAACGCGAGGCTGTGAAATTTTGTTTTCTACGCGAAAAAAGTGCCGCAAAAACTGTTGATATGTTGAAAACTGCTTACAAAGGAGGTGCTATGAGTAAAACTCGACTCTACAAGTAGTTTAACCGCTTCAAGAAAGGTGAAATGTCGATTAAAGACCAACCACGTTGCGAACTGACGAAAATGTCAACATAATTTGGGAATTAATTTTTGAAGATCGACGTAGTGGTGTTACCCCAGTAGACTTGAGGCTCGATTTAGCGAATTTTATCAAAATATTTGTAAATGAAAAGAATGCAGCCAAATTTTAACTAAAAATGGAATAATCCCTTTGCCCCATCCACCCTACTAGCCGGATTTGGCTCCATGCGACTTCTTGTTTCCCAAGCTGAAAAGGGATTTGAAAGGAGAACGTTTTGCTGGCTCAGAAGGGGTGAAACAAAAAACGAAGCAGGCTCTGAAGGACATTGGATTAGACGAATTTAAAAAATGCGTTGACCAATGGAATATAAGATTGTATAAGTGTATTAGCCCCAATGGAGAGTATTTTGAAGGAGACTAATAGTTGTTTGTAGAAAAATTTAATGAAACTTTTTAAAAAAAAAATTTCCGTTACTTTTAGGTCCCCCTCATATTCAAAGCAAGTAAGCTGCTGATACTGATCTTTCAGCTTCTTCTACATATACCATACAGTATCTCAGACCATACCACATGACCAGAAAATCTTATAGACACCTTCAGTTTGTAAATGAGTTATGTTTTTGGTGATGTTTAGCACTGTCCCATTTTCTTTAAGAGAGTTAAAGATCTTATACTTGTACTATCTTCTTAGTGGAATTTTTTACTCTTTCTAAGAAAGTAGCTGTTTGACTGAATGAATACAAGATTTTTGCTGAATTTTGCAAAAATATGTACTTTAAATCAACTAGATTATGAATAATTCAGTTTGAGTATGAATGACAAATATTTCAGATTCTTTAATACCTATACATTACCTAGACGATTTATGAGATGATGAGCTGCTACTATGTCTATGGCTGCTCTCAGATTTGGAACTCGATGAACTTTTAGATGATTGATCCTTTTCTGTAGTTTTTAGTTTTTTGGAACTAAAAAAAAAACATTTTTAAATGTGCAAATCCCATATATATATATATATATATATATATATATATATATATATATATATATATATATATATAACACATGGGCTGAAAAGTCCCGGGCCTAACACATAGATGGCGCTAGTTTTATTGCAGTCACCTTTTTTTCAGTTAATACTAACCTTCAAAAGACAGCTGTTAAAATTTCATGATATTCTATTCATTAGTTTGTGAGTTATTGTGCTAAGAGTGACGCTACTTTTGTTATTTTCAAAACAATGGATCAAAAACAATTTCGTGTTTTAATTTTACACTGCTTCTTGATGGGAAAAAATACCGTTCAAGCGAAGCAATAGCTTGAAAAGTGTTATGGGGACTCCGCTCCATCAGAAACAACAATAAAACGTTGGTTTGCTGACTTCAAACGTGGTCGTAGAGACACCGATGATGCAGAACGCAGTGGACGTCCAAATGAGGCGGTAATACCAGAAAACATCAAAAAAATCCATAAAATTGTTTTGAATGATCGAAAAGTGAAGTTGCGTGAGTTAGCTGACATCGTAAAGATATCAAAAGAACGTGTTGGCTTTATATTGCATGAGCATTTGACTATGAGAAAGCTCTGTTCAAAGTGGGTGCCGCGTTTGCTCACTGTTGATCAAAAACAAGAACGTGTTGACGATTCTGAGCAGTGTTTGGCCATGTTTAAACGTAACAAACCGGAATTTTTGCGTCGATATGTGACAATGGATGAAACATGGATCCATCACGTCATTCCGGAATCAAAACGATCGTCATCTGAGTGGACAGCAACTGGTGAACCTCGTCCAAAGCGCCCGAAAGCACAACAATCGGCTGGAAAGGTTATGGCCTCGGTATTTTGGGATGTGCGTGGTGTAATATTCATCGACTATCTTAAGAAAGGAAATACCATCAACAGTGAATATTATATAGCGTTATTGGAGCGTTTGAAGGCCGAAATTGCAAAGAAACGACCGCATATGGCAAAGAAAAAAATTTTGTTTCATCAAGACAATGCACCGTGTCACAAGTCAATCAAAACAATGGCAAAACTACATGAATTGAACTTCGAATTGCTCCCACATCCACCGTATTCGCCAGATTTGGCTCCTAGCGACTACTGGCTGTTCGCAGACCTGAAAAAAATGCTCGCCGGTAAGAAATTTCGCACGAATGAAGAGGTTATCGCTGAAACTGAGGCCTATTTTGAGGCAAAAGATAAATCGTTCTACAAAAGTGGTATTGAAATGTTAGAGCGGCGCTGGAATGATTGCGTTGCTCTTGATGGAGATTACGTTGATGAATAAAGCTAATTTTGAACCAAAAAAACCGTATTTTCTTTGTTAGGCCCGGGACTTTTCAGCCCATGTGTTATATATATATATATATATATATATATATATATATATATATATATATATATATATATATATATATATATACAGTCGACTCTCTATATAGTGAAAGACCAAAATGTTGACCGAAATTTCACTATAGAGAGTTTTTCACTATATAAAGAAAAATATCTTACATACATAGCAATATATACGGATTTTTTCTTTATATAGTGAAAAACTCTCTATAGTGAAATTTCGGTCAACATTTTGGTCTTTCACTATATAGAGTGTCGACTGTGTATATATATATATATATATATATATATATATATATATATATATATATATATATATATATATATATATATTTGATGTGTTTGAAAATAAACTAATTACCTACCTACTAATGCTTTTACAATTTGAACAAGTCCATGTGTCCATCATGTCTTCGTCTGTGACTACAGGCCTATGGCACTCTTGATGATAGAGGGCATGGCAGTCACTACATTCTAGAAGGCGATTTCTAGCCCCTACGTCCATTTTATTGCATACGACGCAACTAAGGTCGTCTTTAAAAAGATCGAGCTCTAAATCATTGTCAGAATTATTCCCTAAAAAAACAGTGAAACTATACATAAGTCTAACAGAATGTGCGAGTTCTATTGATGGTACACCATGTTTCAGCGTAATTGAATAGCACTCCATCACTTCTAATGAAGTGGGAAATAATCTGGCAACAACTTTTTCCAGAATATTATTTTTTAGTAAGCTATTTAAAAATGCACTCCAATTATAGAAATAGAAATATGCTTTATTGTCCTAAAATACAACGTATTTGTTGACAAAGCAAGCTTAACTTAAATTATTATTATATTAATAAACAAACAGAAATTTAAAGAAAAAAAAAAATAAAAAAACAGAACAAGATTAGTAGTCAATGCAGTAAATCCAAAATAAAAGAAATAAATTTACACATAAGTCAACCCAACTCAACTACTGTTATATGCTTATTCCAGTCTATCATTGTAGAATTCCTCAAGTGCATAGTACGCCTTTTTTATAAGTAGGGCCCTAGTCTTTCATCTAAAGACTCTCTCGCAATTCAGTCCTCTCAATTTGAGAGGCAGATGATTGTATATTTTTTTGCAATTATAAACAATTGCAGATTTGATCAGCTCCGATTTCGGGGCAGGCAATGGCAGGACGAACGCTCGCCTAGTGCCGTGCCGGCTAACCGGCAGGCGGTCATAAACAGTATATCTCAAAAAATATTCTGTATTAAACTACCAGTTAAAATATTTGTGATGGAAGCTACATCAAATTGAGACAAATAATTTTGCAACATAATTATTCTACTTTTGGGCCAGCCTTATATAAGATTTCTACTTCAAAAATATAATTGATACCTAATAAAACTTGTTAAAAATATTCTGAGGTAGTTCCAGTTTGATACTTTAAAATGACCATCGGTTGGATTACTTCCCTAACACTTGCAATTTCACTTCTACTTGCCCTCCTACATACAATTTTTCATACATCGTTAACCAGTGGAATTTTTCCTGACTTGGCAACAGAGCTACATATGTCTATTCATAAGTCGAGTAATCCAGAAAAAAAATAGTGAGTAATTACCGTCGTAAGTACCATTCCAAGAGTCTTCGAGAAACTAATAACCAAGGTCTTAACTTCTCAACTTAAACTGAAAAAACCCTGCCTTTAGTCTGCTGACTTATATTCACTTTCTATCAGGTATTTTGAAGGAACACACTTACGTGCCTCTCTCTAATTTATACCGATTTGTCCAGGACGGTCGATAGATTAAATCACATTGTTCTTTGGTCCAAGCTTTTGGTGGTGCAATTGGTGGAGCAACGTTTGATGAACTGTGGAACGAGACCCTCATAGATTGTTTGTTTCAACAATTATTTATCTAACAGTACACATGTCAGCTCTGGAATTCACCATTGCTCACACCTGAAATCTTTTTCCTTTATTTTATTTACTAATCATTTCAATCATTGTCTTTTTTAGTGTAGTCAGTTTCTCCTTTTTGCTGATGATTTAAAGTTATATATAGAAGTGTCCTCTTTTTATGACTCCTTTAAAGTTCAGGCTGATTTGGATTACCTAGTAACTTAGTGTAAAGATAATGGAATGGTAGTAAATGCTATTCTATTCTTTTTTATAGAGCTAGGACAGTACTGAAACTCCATTACTTAATTGAATAACTTTCTAAAGTCAAATATTTGGGTCTTATGATAGATTCACGATTAACTTTTATGTTTCGCCTTAATCTTTAAATCTCTGCAACTTCTACGATTTATAAAGCGTATTACTCACGACGTTAACAGTATAACCGTGCATATATATTGCTCATCAATCAGGACTCGTTTAGAATATTCTTCTAGTGTCTGGAACTATTATTAAAACATACATCTTCAAAATACTGAAATAGTGCAACATATATTTTTAATGCATTTAAATTTCATAGAACAAAACTAACTTACTTTCAAATTGAGTCTGACTTCTACACCAAAACTCTTAAGGGTCACTGAAATTTATTACAACTTACAATGTTTTACATTCTGCTTATATATTCCTTCTTAAGAGACTGATTTTATGCACAATTTTTATATCAACCCTCAGAATCAACTGTGGACATAATAATTTGTAACAAACTCATGACAGTTTCCCAATGAGCACTCTCAACCTGACCATGAGACTGCTAAATATGATTTAGGGTCCATACTTATCCTTCTACTAATATTTAATTAATATAAATATTTTACATATGTAAGTTACTGTGGCAAAACTCTAGAGACCAACAATCAGTAATTTATTATATTATAACCAATAGAAAATTTATGCCAACAACAATAGTAGATGTATGAACGCTGAATTCGGCTAATGTAGGTAATGATCACAAATTGCTCATATGTAAACTTAGACTTAAAATAAAAACCCCATCGAAACTAAAACCTATATTCGTTAACAAATATAACATCGAATCCTTCGACACCAAAAGCACAAAACAATTATATGAGAACCGCTTAAGACAAAACATATTATTAACGCGGCAAAGGAAACCTTAGGCCAAAGATGAGTAAACATCAACAAAACAAATAAAATAATAAATAATGGAATAAACACGTAGATCAGATGGACGACGACAGACTGGTAAAAAGGACCAAACTCAATAAACCCTGTGGTAGAAGAACTAGGGGCAGACTTCCGA
Source organism: Pachyrhynchus sulphureomaculatus (assembly GCA_019049505.1). Classification (NCBI taxonomy): domain Eukaryota; kingdom Metazoa; phylum Arthropoda; class Insecta; order Coleoptera; family Curculionidae; genus Pachyrhynchus; species Pachyrhynchus sulphureomaculatus. The sequence goes on along the minus strand of CM032452.1, from coordinate 78,502,160 downwards.
AAAGATGGAAGGAATGCTGGACATCCACATCGGAAGAGGCTTAATGGGGATAAAATAGGCAGTATGCCTACTTATGTGACATACCATATAAGAAGATGAAATTACTGTGTGGCTAACTATGTAAAATGATTTTGAGCTGTGCTCAGGAAAACTGAACAGACAAAAGACATTCACAATAATAGCTTCTCAAAAGGTGGCTCTTGGCAATACATATACTGGTACATTGTGATGGCATTACCATGAAAGTACTTAAAAGCAATTCCTATGGCAATACAGGTGAAAATGGGAGTACTTATTAAAACTGCATAGCCATTATTAGGACATATGTCACATTCCAAGATCGAATTACTATCATTACATAAAAGTTCCTTTTACTTAATAAAAAACTAAGTAGGATACCCCTCGTGGTTTCTACCTTGATGAAATCTTAAAGGTAAGTTTGAAAACCTTTGGCTAAAACTGTTTTTTCTTACCTTTATCATCGTATAGAGTGGTAGTTGTTGTAGTTGGAGTTGTAGATTCCTCAGTTTCTCTAGAACGGTAATTGATTTTGAAAGAAGTCAGTGTAGTCCTTAACTACACCATATTTTTGATAAATTGCTTCTTCGAGGACATACTGTAACGGCACGGGGTCACCTTTCTTCAATTTTCTACTTTCATAGAGAAGACCCATACATTTGATGAGATGGGGATCTAAATCGTTGTTTGACATTCTTATTCGGAGCTTCAAGAACTAGAAAGAAAGTTAAGAACAACAGAAAATAAGGCAATTTTAGTGATATTTTTTTTTGGGATTCACGTATTTTGGGCCACAATGTGGAAACGAAATTTGGAACCAAGACTTAGTTTACATTGATAGGAGAAACACTATACGAAACTATTACCATTTAGTAATTTGATCTCATATTATTAGGTTATATTGCCTGAGTACACCCCTGTCTACTACAAACCATGTTAAGTGTGACATTTCATAAACAAAAACGTCGGCAAGCTCACAATAAATGAAAAACTTCGTTCGCAACCTTAATTTACAATAAATTTTAAAGAATATGAAATTAAATATTAGCTACTTTTTAATAAATATTCCTACCTTTTAAAAGTTGTTTAAAAGGTATGAAAAACTGAAAATATGTTCCAAGCACACCAAATCAATTGACAAGAGTGACATCCAATGTTGCCAAGTCACCTTTTTAACTCGCATGAAATTCAATAATTCCTTTCTAAGTTCGGTAAAAATTGTAATTTATTTATTTATTTTTATTGATAACAAGAAAAAAAGCAGATTTATACACTTGCACTAATAAAAAGTTCTTTTGTGTTAAATAAACCAGGTATATAACGATTCTAGTTATGAAATACTATAGAATTATATAGACATCTGGTCTTATCTTGTCGTAAAAATTAAACCATTATGTTGCATAATTTTTATACACTAAAAAATGTTTTCTAAAGAAAAAAATTGTACTAAATTAATCAATTTTACGCTAATTAAACATTGACAGCAAATTAGGTATGTTTCTTAAGGTAGGTTAGATTATTGATGAATTCGGTAGATCCATACATGAACCACCAGAACCTGGCAACCCTGCTGACCCTGGTACCGGCCTTCCCTGTATGCATATACACAAAGCGCAATTTGGCAAGCAAGAGGGATTCGCAATTTTAAAATGGAAAAAAATTGCGATAATATTTTTACACAATTGTTTCATCATACTAGTATTATGAAGTTTCGTTCAACGTTGTCTTTCACTTCAAATGGGTTTCTTGATAAGACCATTTGAAACGTGGAACAAACATGAACGGAAATATTGTATTAACGCTACCTGGATACGACAGATCCGGCTATGCATGAAAAAAACAGACAAATTGTTTTTTTTTTCATTTTATTGTACAGGACAACCAAGTGAACCGCTCGGCTTGAAATTTTCAAAAAATATGTTTTTTGCTATAGCACAAATACCCTGAAATTTTGGTACAAAAATATTGAACATAGTGGGTACAATTGAATTTTTTATTTAAAATTTGAATTGCCCGCCATTTTATGTCATTTGGTCCAAAATGAATCTTTTTTTTTTCAAAATTTAGGTCTCGACGCCATTAAAAAAAAATTTGGACTCATTTTAACCGTTTTTTTTTTTTACATTCGTTTACCGTTTTTCGGTAATTTTGAAAAAAAAAAAATATTTATCACATCTAGTAGAGAATCACGAGACCTTTATTAAAAAAAAATCATTTTCGTTAACAATTTGACTTAACACTTAACAACCCTTCCGCTTGTTGCTTTAACTAATGGGCAGTTGAAGTATGGCAAGCATGTAGACATATGTATTATCTTTGACGACTTAATATGCTCATTTTCGAATTTTATGGGTATGGTTTATGACCATATATGACCTTACAAGCGTTTACTTATATTCAATATATGACCATAGAGGTTCTAAATCATTTGGTTCCAAAAAAAATGTTTTATAACGCCGATTTGCTACTATCAAAGGACTGCATGATTTTGATTAACCTGTTCAGCTGTGTCAAAATAGGCACGATTGTATATTTACAATAACCGGCCAAGTGCAAGTCGGACTTGCGCAATTAGTGTTCCGTACGTTTTTATTTTAAAAGCAATCAATGCTTTTAAAATAAAAATTTTTGTTACGGAAGTATAAAATGATCAATGACTTCCCAAAACACATCCCAAATGAGTTTTCAAGTTTGTTTTCGATCATTGGTGAAAATTGATGACCTTGATTTTTTTTTATATATACCAAATAAATTATTAAAGGTAATGCATTCGTGATAATTTTCGTTCAATCTATATCTTGCGGAGAATATTCCAGAGTTTTTTCAAAATTTTTTAATCAGTACTTTTCGAGATAAGAGGGAGGACAGCGGTCTTTGCCAATTTTTAAGAAATAATACAAAGAAAAATGTACGTAAGTATTACATTATGTATGTTTTTGAACTCGTGTTTTCACAAGCTTTCATCTGACACCTTATTTGATAATCTGGTAAAAACTTTTTTTTCGCTTCAGATTTCACCCCAAAAACTAACCCTTTAAGACAAAATTTAACTTTCAAAGCTACTTGGCTCTGATGGGGCCATCAATTTTTATATTAGTGCCAAATTTCAACTTTCTATGTCAACTAGTTTCGCAGAAAATCGGATGTGACAGATGGACAGATACCGAAGTGATCTTATAAGTGTTCCGTACGGAACACTAAAAATCCCTAACAGAAAAATCATGTTTTTTGCGCATATGCATGTAAGGCACATTTTACGTTATATGTGTAACTAAATCCAAATTCCTGAAAATATTAAATAAAGCGGAAGTTGTTCGTTCTTTTATATCAACTTTTCAGACTCGTTCACACCAAAGAATGGACTAGATATGACCATGAGCATGGACGAATGCGCATTCTAATGCCTATTATAGCAGAAATGATTTTTCTGGACTGGAACTGACATTTTCAACTACATTGTCAGTTCCAAGCTTCAAATCAATATATTTAGCAAGTAATTTCACAAAGTATATAGATGTGTTATATTAAATGTCCGGGCTTGTCCGATGTGTCATCAATACTCGACGTTAAATCTGACTCACATCCTGTCAATGGTAGTAATCTTTCATTTTTGTCGGTCCGTTTTCTAGTGTCCATGTTTTTTCCAGAGTTTATGGTTATATGGTTTTTTTTGGTTTGTAAAATTTATTGAAATTCTTATTTTACGAACGAATAAGTTCTATTTTAAAGTATATTTATATATGAAGCTAATTAGCCTATCAAAGAATATTATTTAAGATATAGTTTAGGTACCGTATTTTTCTAAAATGCGATACCTACTACATGGGGTGAACAATGTTTTTGCCAAAAGTTGATTCCATTCTTCAACATAATTTCATTCAAGAGTATCGTACCATAGGAAAAATGTCCAAATGTTGGAGATCACTTATACCAGCGATCTTCCAACATTTGGACATGTTTCCTATGGTACGATTTGTCAAGCTCTCTAAAATAAGATTCAGTTTCCCATTCGACCTCTCCATTTGAGCCAAATCTCTTCCCCTTAAGCCAGCTTTCAAATTTGGAAAGAGGTAATAATTACTGCGTAATCATCTGGTGAAAACATCGTATAAGGAAGTAATTCATAGCCCAATTGGTCCAATTTTACAATTGATTTTATAAAGTTGTGAGCTGGTGCATTACCTTGGTAAATCAATTCTTTTTCTTTGTTAAATTCGGTCTCTTCTTCTTGATTGGACCGTTCAAATACTCCAATAAACTAACGTTATAGTTACTGTTCGCCCCCTTCTCAAGATAGTCGATCAGTATTATCCCATGTGCATTTCAAAAAATACCTTTCCAGCTGATGTTCGTATATCTGGATATTTTGGCCGGCTTTCATGCGGTTCCAGTCACTCAGTGGACTGACTGTTAGACTCAGACGTGTAGTGGTTAATCCATGTTTCGTTCAATGTTACAAATCGACGCAAGAACCCCTTTGGATTACGCCGAAACAGTGCCAAAGAGCGTTCTAAATCTTCGACACATGGCTGTTTTTGATCAAATGTGAGAGTGCGCGGCACCCTTTGGGCACATAGCTTTTTCATATGTAAATATTCATGCAAAATAGGCCTCACGCAGTGGCGGCTCCTCTATAGGAGCACATGAGCACGTGAACCCCCTGTCAACAACAAGGCAAAATGCCAATTATTTTGTATTATACCTTAGTCATACAAACGTCTTTTAAACAAGTGAACCTTCCCTACAAATGGTCAAGAACAATTTATAACAACCCTAATACTTTACGCACCGTTAAACCTCGAGTTGTCACTGAAGCTCCCTAAGCGCACAAACTACAAGAATTGGATGTAAAGCAAGGCGGTACGCGGCGCTGTCTCGTATTATACGTTTTTCCGTTTTGGCAAACTGTGTTTCTCTCTAATACGAAGATGTAAATTCGTCGTTGTTCTCTCTCCATGATTCACACTTACTTGGTGATCTTACGGACTTGAATTGGGATAAAAGCGTCGTGTTGATTCGTTTATATTTTACATCCAATCTAAGCGGTTCCAGTCAGAGTAGTTTAATTTGGTTCTGGCGCTCAATATTTTGCAACAAAGGGTGTATCGTTAATATTAAGTCGTTAATGCAATTACATACAAACATAAACTGATTGATGTAATGAACGAAAAAATGCACAGCAGGAGTGTAGTAAATTGTTAGGCGTTAAAAGAAACTTTGAATATACAGTGAATTACTTAAAACAAAATTTTTCGAAGTTGCCTTTTTTTAACTTAAAGTGAAAGCTGTAGGAAAACCGACTCCGAATCTTAGTACTACTCAAGTAAGTAAGGGACAAAAACGCGAGTTCAAAAGAAATTTTAAAAGTGAATTATATAAAAAACATGAATAGCTATGCGGATGCAGTATTAAAAACGACTTGTTTTGTTTTCCATGTTTACTATTTGCATCTGAAAGTGCTGAAGCGAGTAGGGTGAAAAGTAGGTTAGTCGATCTGGCACACTTCATCACAAAAAAATAAAAAGCATGAAAGTTCGCAGGTTCATATAAATTCGCTGTTAGACCTAAGACTTTTGGGAAAAGATATAAAACAACAACTGGATAGTGCCTACAGAAGAGGTATCGAAAAACATAATGACAATGTTTTGAAAAATAGATACGTTTTGTCGAAAATTATAAATTATATAAAGTTCTGTGGATATTTCGAATTAGCTTTGCTAGGACACGATGAAAGGGATGGTTCGCAAAATTCTAGCATTTTCAAAGGTCTAATCAATTTTAGTGCAGAGTTGAATTTTTAAAAGAGCATTTTGAAAAATCTACGGTCTTCAAAGGTACTTCAAAAATGATTCAGAACGAATTATTAGATTGTATGCTACAAGTTTGCCGCGAATATATAAAGAATGAAATAGCAGACGCCCAATTCACCTCTGTTAACATATAGCAGATGAGACCACAGATATTTCTTGTAAGTTTCAAATTACTTTTCAGATACATTTTAAAAGACGGTACCCCAACTGAACGATTTTGGGCTTTTTTGAATCCACAAAATCATAATGCAATTAGTTTAGCAAATTGTTATAGATACACCAAATAAATTAATTTCACAAAGTTATATTGGAGGAAATGTTATGAGTGGCCGCCATGGTGGAGTAAACAGAATTATTCAAGATGATTATAAATACAGCTATTATATTCACTGTTATGCTCATAAATTAAATTTAATTTTAGCTCATGCAACTAGCCCGAATCCGTACGTATTTTCTTTTCTAATATAACAGATATTACGAATTTTTTTTTAAATTTCTCCTCAACGGGTTGAAATATCAAATGAAGCTGTACGCTGCCATATTCCAAGAACTTCTACGACACGGTGGCTTTTTAAAAGTAGAGCTATAAATATTATTTTTGAGAACAGAGAAGCACTTATTGAATGTATGGAGAAGGAAGAAAATACTTCGAAACAATCTGCCACAATTAATCAAGCTTCTGTAATCCGTAGAATGTTATACACGTACGATGCACAATTTGTATTCTGGCTAATATTTTTTCATAAAATTACGCCACTCGCCGATATCCTATATAACAGTTTACAAAAATCGAATTCTGATCCTGCACAGGTAGCCACAGCAATTAATATATTTGAAAAATGTATAGCGACTGAAAGACAAAATGCTGAAGAAATTCCTACTTTAATTGAAGATGTAGTTCATTTTCAGAATCAAAGACGTAAGGAAGTAGTTGCAGCAAAAGAAGTATGTGATTATATATTAATTCAGATTAAGGAAAGGTTTTCATTTAATAGTCATCTAAGTGGTTCGCTTCTGTTTATGTCTTCTAAGTTCTCAAAATTAGATTACAAACTGAACTTGAACTTACTTATAAACGGCCAGATTTTAGAAATTTGCCAGGAGGGATGCATTGTTTGCGATTTATAATCGAAAATAATTTACAAAATGTATTTTCCGCAACGTACACTTTACTGCAGCTAATTGTTACCATTCCGATGACAACTGGTGAAGCTGAAAGAAATTTCTCCACTTTAAAAAGAATTAAGTTGTTTTTGAGAAGTACCATGAATGAAGAAAGACTTTCAGCATTGGGAATGTTGTCAATAGAAAAGAAAATGATAGAAGATATTAGTGATTTTAATCAATTATTGATTGACAAATTTGCAAATTGAAAAAATCGCCGTATGGACTTTTCGTTTAAACATTGTGTTTAGAATGTTCAGCTTATATTTAGATGTTTTAAACAAAACAATGAATTTTGCTATATTTCTAATATGGACTACATTTTCTTTCGTCAAGTGTTGTATAGGGTGGGCCATTTAAAAGTTTAAATTTAAAAATGCAATAAAACAAAAACGGTTTGAAATTTTGCCAAATTTATTTTTTTGTTGTGAAGTACAATTGTTCCGGTTAGAGATGGAATATTATTTCATTCATATGGCTGCCGCGGCTGGCCTCACAGTACCCCATTCGATCGGACCAATTTTCGAGCACTTTTTCGAGTGTATGGGGTCGTATCTTGGCAATGGCATCACGAATGTTGGCCTTCAAATGCTCAATTGTCTCTGGCTTGTCGACATAACAGATGTCTTTAACGGCGCCCCACAGAAAATAGTCCAACGGTGTCAAATCGCAGCTTCTTGGCGGCCAATTGACATTGGCTAATTAAACGGCCATCAAACGTTTGACGCAATAAATCGATTGTGGCATGAGATGTGTGGCAAGTTGCACCATCCTGTTGAAACCAAACATCCTTCACATCAATACCATCAAGAGCGGGCACAAAAAAATCGGTTATCATGGTGCGATAGGTGTCTCCATTGACCGTAATGGTTGCGCCGTCCTCATTTTCAAAGAAATATGGGCCAATGATGCCTCCACTCCACAAGCCGCACCAAACAGTCACTCGTAATGGGTGGATTGGCTTCTGTAAGATCACGTGTGGGTTTTCTGAGCCCCAAATACGGCAATGTTGCTTATTAACGTACCCACCAAGATGAAAATGAGCTTCATCCGAAAAGATGATTTTTTTGGCAAAATCGACATCATCGTGCAGTTTCTCGTTGGCCCATCTAGCGAAGCGAAAACGAAGCGGATGGTCATGCGGCTTCAACTCTTGAACCAATTGAACTTTGTAAGGCGTCATCCGAGATCTTTTCGCAAAATTCGACGTAAACTGGTGCGTGAAATGTTCAATTCTTGAGAACGATGACGAGTTGATGTTGATGGATTCTCACGCACACTCTCAGCCACAGCTTCGATATTTTCGGGTGTACGCACTGTACGAGCACGCTCACGTCTTGGCGCATCAACAATGAAACCAGTTTCACGAACTTTAGCAATAAACTTGCGTATACCGGGCACTGTTGGTCCTTCTCTGCGACCAAATTTTGTACGACATTTTCGTGCAATTTCCGACCAATTGTCTTTGTTTTGGAAATAAATTTCCAATAAATCCCAACGTTGCTCAAGCGTAAATCGATTCATTTCGTTCAGTGGAGATAATATACTGAATTTTGTGACAGAATAGAATGACATAAGTATTGCCAGATTCGAAATAACCGGTGGTTCAAATTTAAACCGATAGATGGCCCACCCTTTATTTAGATGTTTTAAACAAAACAATGAATTTTGCTATATTTCTAATATGGACTGCATTTTCTTTCATCAAGTGTTGTATATTATTTATGTTCGCGTTTATACATATGTGTCAATACACTGCGCCCATTTGCCTGTTATAGTTGGACCTTGTGTATTGGTAAGTGATTTTATATTTGATATTATATTTAATCTATTGACATTTAGCCTTTTCAATTAATATTAGATAATATATTTTCATTTGTGACCATGGACCTTAGAAAATTCTAGATAAGAATAGATACATAAAATTTAAAATTAAGTAGGTATCTGGAAATCGTGTTTTCACGCTCTTATTGGCTCATAATGCTACGTACAACATAGCCTGGTGAGGTATGTGAACCTCCACCGAATTCCATCACGAGCCGCCACTGGCCGCACGTGTTCTTTCGATATCTTCACGACGTCAGCTATCTCTCTCACTTTCACTTTGAGGTCGTTAAGAACAATACGGTTGATTTTTTTGTGTTTTTTAAAATGACTACCTCATTTGGACGACCGGAACCTGTTGCATTAGCGGTGCTCGACAAATAGTTGCTTTCGACGGAGTAGATATGCCATAACACTTCTCAAGCCGTTCTTGGCTTCTGGCTGTATTTTTTCCCGTCAAAAAGCAATGTTTAATCAACACTCTTTCGTCGTTTCTCAGAAATTAAACGCGTCATACAAAGAGCCGTAACTCGCAAACTAATAGACAAAATATCATGAAAATTTTACACGAATCTTCTGAGAGTTGACACTAACTGAAAATCATATGCTTTTTTGTCTGCGCTACCATTTCTCGGTGAGTCTCGGGACTTTTCACCCCCACGTAAGTACCCCTATTAGAAACTCATCGATTAGAACAGGCGATTTAAAAAAATATTTATACTTTTGAAATAAAATACAGTATAACTGTTTCAGTGAATTTATTTCGATCACTCTGACACGTGTTTTGGTCTCGCGATTTTCGAAGAGGTTTACAATAAGACTTATCGTAAACCTCTTCGAAAATGGTCGCCAGACCGAACCACGTGTCAGAGTAATCTGAATAAATTCATTGAAACTGTTATACTGTATTTTATTTTAAAAGTGTAAATATTAAGATGTTTCACCTCGAACGGACCGCAAACTCCATAAATTTTAATTTGAAAAGATTTTAAATAATTAATTACACCAGTGAATTAAGTCAGGGGTTCCCTAACTGTGCGTCGCGACGTCCTGGGGCGTCGCAACTCTATCCTAAGGGAGTCACGAGACAATAGGCATAGGTCGTCTGCACGCGTCGTACTCAGCTACTGCGCGGAGCGCGTCTCATCAGTGACTCAGTAAGCCCTCCCCTCCGTTTCCCCGCGATTTCGTTCGTTCATCGTTCTGTCTTTTGTTTCGTTGCTTAATTTATTCGTCAATTACAAGCGTTGACGAGTGCAGTGTTTTGATTTCAAGTGTGTTGTATTTAATTTATGCGCGCGTATTCATTACTTAAAATGGATAACTTTATTCAAATAAATGTCGAAAACGCAGGAGAGAATAGAAAAGAAACTGTAGAAAAACGAAAAAAGTACAGAAAATATGATGACCAATATTTAGATTTTGAATTTACTTACGTTAGCAAAAGAAATATGGAACTTCCCCAATGTGTCGTTTGTCATAAGGTACTAGCTGCTGAAAGTCATTTAGAAACAACTCACAGTAATTTACGATAAAAGCCACGAGATTTTTTTGCAAGAAAATTGCGAGAACTGAAACTTCAGTCAATATCCTTGTTTTCCAGAGCATCTATTCCTTCCAAAGCACTGCTCGCCTCTTACAATATCGCGTTTCGAATAAATATTTTCCAGAGAATCTGAATCAATACGACTGGATTAGAAACCCATTCCAATAGACCCCACCACCATCTACACTCGAGGAACAGTCGAGGAAGAACAGCTGTTAGAACTATCTTGTGATACGAGCCTAAAACCACGATTCGATAAAGACAAACTGCTTCAATTTTGGAGCAATGCATCCCGAGAATATCCTACTATCAATACTACGGCTTTGAGGGTTCTTTTACCATTTGCTACGTCATACTTATGTGAAACTGGCTTTTCTGCAGTTGCAGTAATCAAATTAAGTACAGGTCATAAATAAATTTAGAAAAAGAAATGAGAGTAGCAATTTAAAAACTTCAGCCCCGATTTGAGAAGTTATGCTCAGAAAAGCAAGCTCATCTTTCTCATTAATGGTATTGTTTGTAGTTTTTTTTATGTTTTCTAATAAATAATAATTAAGATTCCATATTCTTTGGAGTTGTCTTTGAATAATAAAGTAATTTTATTGTCTGCTAGAGCTACACACAAATATTTTCTTTTAGGACGTCGCCAAAAAATTGCAACCTGTCAAGAGAGTCGCAGTAGAAACAAGATTGGAAACCCCTGAATTAAGTAATAGATACTATACTAGTGCAGTAAAAAAGCATTTAAAATTGCACAGTCTAGATACAACAATATTATGATTTTATCCTTTCTGGAGTATTACCAGAAGTATTAACCTAAGTTTTGGACTTCCAAAAACTTGTGTTCTTTTGTTTATAAACAATTTAAGTTTACAAAACGCGTTTTTTGAGAGTAAAATGTGAATAACTACGTTTATATAAGTTGGATCGAGACAAAAGAAAACAAACACTTCGTAATGAAATTTCCAACAAATCCACGTTAGTTTTAGATAGCTCAAGTGCGTACATAACTTAAATATTAAAAAAACGGATAAAATAGTGTTTCTTTTTTTCATTTTATTGTACAGGTCGACTAAGTGGACTGATCGACTTGAAAGTTTCAGAAAATATGCCTCAAAAATACTCTGAAATTTTGGTACAAAAATATTGAATTGCCCACCATTTTATGCCATTTGGTCCAAAATGGATCTTTTTTTTTTTTCAAAATTTAGGTCTCGATGCCATTAAAAAAATTTTTGGAGTCATTTTAACCGTTTTTTTATTAAACATAAAACAACAAAACACATCTTTTTCGGTCATTTTGCCTTTAAACACACCAATAACTTTACATATTATTCGCTATTGATGGTTTTTCCCTTCTTAGTATAGTCGATGAAAATTATTTCATGCGCATCCCAAAATACAGAGGCCAAAACCTTCCCAGCCGACTGTTGAGTCTTTGGTCGCTTTCGGCGGATTTCACCGGCTGCTGTCCACTCAACTGACTGCCGATTTGATTCCGGTGTGTAGTGGTGGATCCATGTTTTATCCCTTGTCACATAACGCATGAAAAAATCCTTTTTATTGCGTCTAAACAGGTCCAAACAGCGCTCAGAATCATCAACACGTTATTGTTTTTGGTTCACTGTGAGCAAACTCGATACACATATCGAACAGAGCTTTCTCATGCCCAAATGTTCACGCAAGATATGACCAACACGTTCTTTTGATATCTTTGGGGTGTCAGCTATCTCACGCAATTTCACTTTACGGTCATTCAAAACAATTTTGTTGATTTTTTTGATGTTTTCCGGTGTAACCACCTCATTTGGGCGTCGAGAGCGTTCAGCACCATTTGTATCTGTACGAGCGCGTTTAAATTCAGCATACCAGTACACGATGAGTGATTTTCCAGGGGCAGAGTCCCTGTAACACTTATCAAGCCATTGCTTTGCTTGAACGGTATTTTTCCCATCAAAAAACAGCGTTTAATCAACACACGAAACTCGTTTTTTCCATTGATTTGAAAACATCGAAAGTGGCGTCACTAAAACCACTGTAACTTGTAAACTAATAGTTGAAATGTCAAATTTTGACACGTGTCATTTGAAGGTTGGTACTTCCTAAAAATCATATGGATTTTTGAAAAGGGCGACATCTATACCAAAAACTTTTCAGCCTACTTGTTAAATAACTATTATAGCTCTTTTTTCACTTTCACGGTTTTAGTATCGTGATCTTTCTAAAACAGGTCAAGATAAACAAACACTCTATACGTTCCTTCGATAACTGCCGAGATTGCCTGAAATACTTTTTTCTGCTTGGTAATGGCGTCACAAAGGGCGACAATATTGTTAGAACACACAGGCTGACAGGAAAGAGGAGGTTTCCCAATTCTAATGAAAATCACTGGCTTAATAAGAGCCCTTTTGGGTCGTGAACTGTTTACTAAATCACTATTGGCTTTAGTTAGATTGGCAAATGGAACAAAATTGGGAGAAAGTTTAAGCGAAAGTTCGGCAAAAATGCGTTTGGGTTTTATGTACGGGAAATTCAGAATACCTCTTTTATACAGGGTGCTAATAAAGATAATTTTAAAAGAAATAACTAGGTTGGTCCAGGAGAGTATGCGGAAATAGTTATTCCAGTTAAAAACATTGAGGGACTAAGGTTAAACACACTAAGACATGTGGATGGTGTAGTCTTTATTACGGATGATTGTTTGAAATGCAAGAAGTGTATATATATATATATATATATATATATATATATATATATATATATATATATATATATATATATATTATTTATTTATATATATATATATATATATATATATATATATATATATATATATATATATATATATATATAGGACGTTTCACGTCAACAGGGACAAAGCTCTGCCCAAAATTGTAGGCGACGGAAAATATTGTTTGTTTTTTTTGTATTGTTCCAAATTATTTGGAATACCAGCTGTACAAGTATGAAATGCGGATTTTTTTTCTAAAAAAAAAGCATGTTAAATTCGGAAGAATGATAAAAAGTGCTTTATTCAAAGTATGCTCCATCGCTTGTTATACATTTCTCCCAACTTTCGGGCAATGTGTGAATACCACGCCAGTAAAAATCTTCTCCTTTTGCTGCGAACCATTCATTGAGCCATTTTTTCACATCTTCGTAAGAACCAAAGCGCTGCTCAGCAAGTGCGTGACCCATCGATGCAAACAAGTGGTAATCGGAAGGAGCCAAGTCTGGTGAGTAAGCCGCATGGGGTAGAACTTCCCAGCTGAGTGCTTCCAACGTATCGCGAACTGGTTTTGCCGTATGTGATGGAGAAGACTGTCATGAAGAAAAATGACTTTGTGTTGTCTCTTTCGGTATTCTGGCCTTTTTTCATGCAGCGAACGGTTCAAAGCGGTCAATTGTTGGTAACGTTTAGTATTAACCTTTTCTTCAGGTTTTAACAGCTCATAATAGACCACGTCCCTCTGGTCCCACCAAACACAGAGCATCGTCTTTCTGCCAAAGCGATTCGGTCTTGCGGTCGATGTGGATGGTGCGCCTGGGTCTACTCATGATTTTTTGCGCTTGGGATTCTCAAAATAAATCCACTTTTCATCCCCTGTAACTACTCGATGCAAAAACGTCTTCCTTTTGTACCGAGCGAGTAAAATGTCACACGTGTTTTTGCGCTTTTCCATTTGCCTGTTGTTCAACTCATGTGGTACCCATCTACCGACTTCTGAATCTTTCCCATCTCTCGTAGCCGATTGGAAACAGCTTTTTGACTAACGCCCAATTGCTCGGCGAGTTGTTTTTGTGTTTGCGAATCATATTCGCCCAACAATGCTTGCAATTCCACATCCTCGTATTTTTTTGGCGGTTTTCCACGTTCCTTGTCTGCAACATCGAGGTCACCACTTTTGAAACGCCGAAACCATCGTTCACAAGTATCTTGCGATGGAGCATGTTCACCATAAGCTTTTCGAAGTAATCGGTATGATTCAACAGCAGTTTTATTCAAATGAAAACAAAAAATTAATGCTGTCCGCGAATGCTCTTTGTTCGGTATAAATTTCGACATATTGAACACAACAACACAACACTATGCACACACTTTTCCAATTTATCACTCGTGCTTGTCTGATACTTGTTGATGACACAACAAAATGGCGCAGTGTCAAATCTTTATAACACAAACTGCATTGGTGCACCATCTGTTGTCTGAAATCCGCATTTCATACTTGTACAACTGGTATAAAGCACTTTCGAATGCTGAGTGGCAAAACATGATTTCAAAATGGCGAGTCCAATATGGCGGCTACAAGTAGGGTTTGCATCGAAAAAATTTATTAAAACTATAAAAACAGCTATAATATATTCGAAAAAACATTTAGATTTATAAATTTTAACTATCCACCTTAGTGCGTTTGTATCACTGTTGAGAAATTCAAAATGGCGGATCCATCATGGCGGATCCATCATGGTGGATCCATCATGGCGGACCTCAAAATCGATCAGATCTCTGATTCTCATATGACTTGATATAATACGTGTTCTTGAGGCCTCTAAAGTGTGATTATAAACCTATATTTTTCAAATATGTTTGAATGGACAGACCTCATCTCCTAAAAAGGCTGATCCTATAACCAATATATCCAAATTAAAAAAAAAAAAAAACTAAAAATAAATATAAATTATTGAAAAAAAAGTAGAGCGGCCTTTAAAATTTCAGTTAAAGGCGCAGAGATCTTTTTTCGAAGACATGTTTATAAACATGGACCTTCAGTACCCCAAATATGAAATTACACACAGTTTAGGAATTTATCTCTCGGAATCTATGTATTTTAGTGAAAAATTACTACAGACCTTTTTTATTGCAAATTTCATGTAGAATACGATTATATTTTTTTTTATTTCAACATTTTTAGTTATTTGGATCAACGTCTGCCATATTGGATCCGACATCTTGATTTTTAAAATCTGACTTTAGATTCTTCATCAGCATCGGCAACCTTTGAACTACAAACAATTTCATATCAGAATTACTCAAAATCTCCAACCTTAAAAAGGGTTAACGCTTACCTCACTTGCAGCCGCCATATTGGATCAGCCTTTTTAGGATATGATATTCGAAAGTTAAACATACGAGGCTGGTTTGAAAAGTCCGTGCAAAGTCCGAGAGATGGCACCACCGGCGCGTATCGAGGTCATGTTTAGTTAGTAGCATCTCTTGAATGAACGCACACCAAGTTTCAGCCATATTGGTCAATTTCTTTGTGTTTGGCATTCGTGTGAATCAAGGAAGTCGAGTGATTTTCAAGAAATGGACGAAAAAGAATTTCGTGTTGTGATTAAACATTACTTTATGAAAGGCAAAACGCCTCAGGAGACTAAAGAGAAGCTTGATAAACATTATGGTGACTCTGCACCTTCGATTAGAACAGTTTATAAGTGGTTTCAAAATTTTCGGACTGGCCATATGGGCACAAGTGACGCTGAACGTTCTGGACGGCCTGTGGAGGTTACGACTCCAGAAATCATTGATCAAATCCATGATATGGTGATGGATGACAGAAGAGTTAAGGTGCGTGAGATTGCTAGTGCTGTGGGCATCTCGACTGAACGGGTACATAATATTTTGCATAAACATTTGGACATGAGAAAGCTATCCGCAAGATGGGTGCCGCGATTGCTCACGCTTGACCAAAAACGGAATCGTGTGAAGTGTTGCAAGGATGGTTTGCAGCTGTTCCAGAAGAATCCGAAGGACTTTAAGCGTCGTTTCGTCACTGTGGATGAAACATGGATACATTACTATACTCCTGAGACCAAACAACACAATCTAAACAATGGGTTACCAAGGGGGAATCTGCACCAAAAAAGGCGAAGACCGTTCCTTCGGCCGGAAAGGTTATGGCGACTGTCTTTTGGGATTCGCAAGGGATAACTTATCGACTATCTGAAAAAGGATAAAACTATTACAGGTGAATATTATTCATCGTTATTGGACCGTTTGAAAACCGAGCTGCAAGAAAAGCGCCCGCGATTGGCCCACAAGAAAGTCCTTTTCCATCACGACAACGCACCAGCACACACCTCAGCAGTTGTGGTCGCAAAATTAATGGAAATAGGATTCCAACTCGTTTCACATCCCCCCTATTCTCCAAACTTGGCTCCCTCAGACTACTATTTGTTCCCCAATTTGAAGAAATGGCTGGCGGGACAAAGATTTTATTCAAACGAGGAGGTGATTGCAGACACTAATGGATATTTTGCAGACTTGGACAAATCCTATTATTCGGAAGGGATCAACAAACTAGAACATCGTTGGACGAAATGTATAAGCCTAAAAGGAGACTATGTCGAAAAATAAAAAAGGTTTACCCCCAA
The DNA here is from genome assembly GCA_019049505.1 of Pachyrhynchus sulphureomaculatus. Taxonomy (NCBI): domain Eukaryota; kingdom Metazoa; phylum Arthropoda; class Insecta; order Coleoptera; family Curculionidae; genus Pachyrhynchus; species Pachyrhynchus sulphureomaculatus. Next base: position 78,485,423 of record CM032452.1, on the reverse strand, counting down.
CACATGCATAGTTTTTATTTTTGCACGGACTTTTCAAACCAGCCTCGTATTTTAACAATATAAGTTTATAATCGCACTTTAGAGGGCTCAAGATCACTTAATATATCAAATTCTATGAGAATCAGAGATTTGATCGATTTTGAGGTCTGCCATGCTAGATCCGCCATTTTGAATTTCTCAACAGTGATGTAAATGCATGAAGGTGGTTAGGTAAAATTTATAAATAGCAATCTGAATGTTTTTTCGAATATTTTATCGTTTTAATAACTTTTTTCGACGCATACCATACTTGTTTTGCCACTCAGCATTCGAAAGTGCTTTGTATTCCGAATAATTTTAGCCTGAACTAACCTGAACTACTTCCGGTTTTATCGGAAGTGATTGCAACTTTCTTATTTTTAATGGAGCCCTGTATATTTCTTTATCAATTTCAATTTGTTTTGAAATTCTCTTTTTAACGATGTATCACAAGTAGACATTCGTTTGACAGGTGACGGGCAAGAACTGATTTACTCTTAGACTTAGGCGGCCATGGCAGATGTACCAAGTAGACATTCGTTTGACAGGTGACGGGCAAGAACTGATTTAAACTCTTAGACTTAGGCGGCTATGGCGGATGTACTTGCAATTGTTTTTGTTCGTTTTATCTCACTTTGGAAAGAATTTAAGACTATTCATTTATCGTGCCATTTTCGCGAGTCTAAGTGGCTCCTACAAAATTTTATGATTTACATTCAGTTACAGAATTTTCTCTTTAAATAATGATCAATATCATCGAAATTAACATAGGAACACATATTTTTTATTTAACCTAGTTAGATTTATTATTATTTTCAGAAAATAAGAAACCTATTTATTAAATAAATATTTAAATGCAAATTATAAAACCAAAACATTTTATAATAAGAATAACACAACAAAACCGTTAATTGTAATTAATTAATATTAGAAAGAAGTAATATTTTAACTAAGTAACACAATAAAAATAAATAGGTAAAACTATTTTATACTAGATATAAATTTGCTAGGTTTTTATTCCAAATGTTTAAAATGCTACACAATCTTGTTGTTCTCACCGTAGCTATCATAACGTTCTCGAACTGAATTTCAGTAATTTGATTTACTGCTCTTCTTAAGCGCATTTCTGCCTGTTGGTGCATTTTTGTAACCTTTCTCCTTTAGGTGGTTCCATATAAAAAAATCAAAAGGCGTAAGATCTGGCGATCTTGCAGACCACTTATTAAGTCCATTGGTACCTAATCATTTGCATCTTTGATTGAAGTAGTTTACTACATTTCTACTATTGTGGGCTGGAGCACCATCCTGCTGGAAAATAATGTCTCCACGATTTAAAGGTAAAGTTTCTAAAAAATCTTCAACATAATTTTGAATGAACTCCAAATATCTTTCTCCATTTAACGCACCATTTATTATAATAGGACCAATAATTGACAACGCACCAGCGCACAATGCAGGAGTTTATGGCGAAATATGGAATCTTCGTGTTGAGCCGTCTACCCTACTCAACTTTTTTTTGTTTCCCAAAGTAAAGTATGCGTTGAAAGGAACCCGTTTTGAGTCTATTGACTCAGTCAGGTTAGTTCCTAGCCACACCTCGTATATATATATATATATATATATATATATATATATATATATATATATATATATATATATATATATATATATATATATATAAGAGGAAGGACAGTAACAGGGCACTGGCAACAAACAACCGTAAATTTAATTACTGGGAAACGCCCTTATAAGGAGAAGAGATGAGCAATCAAAGATCTAAAGGCTCTAGTATTTACTTTTGTTTTTGTTATCGAGCTTTCCCTGCCTAATGGTAGTTTCTTCTGGATTCTAAAAATGCAAACAAGGTACAGAAAAATAAACTAAGACGTTCGTTTTTGAAATATGATTCAATAAATTATAAGGCTGTCTGAGAAATTACTTACAAAAATTTAGCAGTTAATTAATCTCTGGTGAAGACAATAAAATTTGCATTTTTGTTGGCTAGATAGTAGGTATGATTACAAAAAACATGATAAATGGACACTTAGAGAGTTACACAAGTATTAAAATAAAACGTTGTCAATAAACATTAATCAAAAACAGTTTTTAAGACAGAACACAACTGTAAGAAAGACCATGATGTTGAAATGTTATTCCATTTTAAAAAAATTTTGACGTCGAGTTTAGTAACTTATTTAGTGATATTTGAGTCTGAACCGGATATTGTTGGTAGTCTATGTTGTCATTAGGTCGACAAAAAACCCTAAAGCATTAAAGTTAGGGATGAGGTAAATTTTTGGTGGATGGATGCTACTATTAGACAAATTATTTATTATTAATGATATTTATTTTTTTAATTTTATAGCAAAGGGACTTAAATTTGATGAATGTTAGACGAGTTATTTATTATTAATTATATTAATTCTTTAATTTTATAACAAAGGGAGTCATAGACTAATTTAAAGTATTTGAAAGAGATTGGATGTTATTTATTATTTATCATATTTAATTTCTAAATTTTGTAACAAAAAGACACAGAAAAAGTAATTAGTAATATATAAAAAGCAGGAATAACAGAAACAGAAAAGAAACGTCAAGTTTACTGGAAATTAATTTTTTCATAAAAATCGTTCTTTTTCATTGGTTTGGTATGATTTTGTGTTAGTAAATAGGTATACATAGAGCTCAATCCTTTTGTCTTTTTTGCGATTGAGATTATTCTTACAAGTTTTTATGTAGCACATTTCCAAGAAACTTCTTCAGAAGTAATTAATCTCAACATCCAGAATGAAGCTGTTGTTATATTGTACTCTGTGATCTGTATTATTTACGTGTAAACTCAAGCTAGTTGCGTTAGGTTTGTGTTTGCTATCACTTTTGTGTAACGCTAATCTCTTAGAGAGCTTTTGTGAAGTTTGTCCAACGTAGACGAAACCACATTGACAGGGAATGTCGTAGATTATATTAGATCTTTGTAAAGTATCGGTTTTATCTTTTTATTTTGGTATAAAAACAATTCATTCTTTTTATATTGTAATTAGCTAATTACAATATAAATAACATCCAATATTCTCTTTCAAATACTTTAAATTAGTCTATGAGTCCCCTTGTTATAAAATTAAAGAATTAATATAATTAATAACAAATAACTCGTCTAATAGTAACATTCATCAAATTTAAGTCCCTTTGCTATAAAATTTTAAAAAAATAAATATCATTAATAATAAATAATTTGTCTAATAGTATCATCCACCAAAAATTTACTACATCCCTAACTTTAATGCTTTTGGGTTTTTTGTCGACCTGATGACGACATAGACTACCAACAATATCCGGTTCAGACTCAAATATCACTACATGAGTTACTAAACTCGACGTCAAAAAAATTTTTGAAATAGAGTACCATTTCAACATCATGGTCTTTCTTACAGTTAGTTGTGTTCTGTCTTAAAAAGTGTTTTTGATTAATGTTTATTGACAACGTTTTATTTTAATACTTGTGTAACTCTCTAAGTGTCCTTTTTTCATATTTTTTGTAATCATACCTACTACCTGGGCCAACAAAAATGTAAATTTTATTGTCTTCACCAAATATGAATTAACTGCTAAATTTTTATGAGTAATTTCTCATACAGCCTTATAATTTATTGAATTACATTTCAAAAACGAACGTCTTAAGTTTATTTTTCTGTACCTTGTTTACATTTTTAGAATCCAGAAGAAACTACCATTAGGCAGCGAAAGCTGCTCGATAATAAGGGCGTTTCCCAGTAAACTTACGATTATATATATATATATATATATATATATATATATATATATATATATATATATATATATATATATATATATATATTAATATATTATAAGGCTAAAGGACAAAATAGGAGATATCAAGAGCACAGTGCTAAAGGTAAAATTGAAGTTAGCAGGGTAAGTAATAAGAATAGAAAGGACAAGATTTTCCATCTACGAAATGGAATGTATGGGATAAAAATGAAATCCATGACGAGCTGTACTAAGATGGCATGATGACATTAGGAAAATACCAGAGAGCAGATGGACGAACGTAACACAGAACAAAAACAAAGAAACGCTGCTACACATGCGACATATTCCCACCAAGATATATTTGATTCCCAGCTGGAATCTAATAAATTGAGTGACGATTCTAGTGAGTAGAGTATCCTGACATAACTATTTCGGGCTTTCCACTGGTAAATCTTATAAAAAACTGCTACCTGAATTTTTGTAGCGCCAAATCCTATTTGGGGACCTCCATCACAATTCGGAATTCTTCCCAATTCAGGAATTCTGACATCAGCAAAGCTGTAGATTTTATTTAATCTTTTTCAGTAGGTTTTTAATGTAAAGAAGAAAAAAGGGTAGGAGACGAGACGAGTCCTGGGATAAACAATCCCCCCCTGAAAAAGTTCAAGAGCCATTGACCGACATACCATAAGAACGAAGTTTAGGCAGCAGTCGGTCACGCCAAACGCTATGGAACGTCTTACTGCGATGACACAAGACTCTCCATAATGTTTATTTGCGTTGTTCCAAAGATGCGTTTCATCGGTTAGATCAGTTTATTTTTGCATACGAGAATCATATCGCTGGTTGCTTATAATATTGAATCCACCCAGGCACAATCCGATAGAGAAATCTCAGGATATTAAGGTTATTTTCCTAAAATTATAAACCCTGTTCCTGGTGCACGGTGGGGCCGACGAGAAGAGGACGGAACTGTGCAATTCTTCCGGGCTCAGCTTTTACCAGGAAGGCCCGGTTTCCCTGCCAAGCGTTTTTATTGGTGACAAAATTTTGTTATATGTAAGGGTTTTTTTTGTCATCAATTTTAGAAAGGGAAAAAAATTTAGTATAAGGGAGGGTTCTTTTTAATATAATTTTGGGAGATCTTTTTTGTAGAAATTTTCCCGCCAGTCATCATTTCGAGAAGGTTCAAAATTTGAATATACGAGATTTCTTTGTTTACATAAGATAAGGTTCTTTATTTCGAAATCACCGCCTCCTATTTAACGTCTTTTTTAACAAAATGATTTTTGTCTCTTCCCCCGGTCATCTTTTCCAAGTTCCACTAAACGAGAAAGTTTTCTTAAGAGGGCCTTTCATTCCCCCGGGCTTGGATTTTTCCGCAGCTGAGGAGACAGAAGGCAAAAATCAGAAACTTTTTAAAATGTAATTAATGTTGCACACATGCTTATTCATCATTAATAAAACCGTTGGGAAAATTTTTCGTATTTTTTCTACTCCGCGGGGACTTTTTTTACGGCTATCCGCAAGACAAAAGAAGGTTTATGAAAGGTAAAAGGCGAGGATGAAGCATGTACAGATAGGAAACTTCATTTAAAGCCTAAAAGAAACCATAAATGTTTTAAAAGACAGAACAAAAAGCCGGAATAAGTTGAAAACCCAGAGTGACTCTATGCAGAACAGAACGAGGATGCGACGGGAAATGCGTTCATGTTTTATGGAATCTACGTTTTCCATACTAGAAGCTTTACTGTGCAAAAATGAAATTTTCAGTTAAAACAAGAAAAGGGATTTTTTTGAATATTTAGAGCAAGGTTTAATTTCATTTTTTACTTTCCTTGCTAAACGGAAGTATAGTATTTGTAAAAAAATCACATTCCAAAATTTTTGCTTTTCTTTACGGTTTGGGGGTTCCTAGATCACTAAAAACATAGTCGCTCATTTCCGTCCGTCTGTCTGGCACGATAACTTTCGAACAAAACGAGAGAATTTCAAAGTAGGTACATATATGTATATATATATATATATATATATATATATATATATATATATATATATAAATATATATACATATATATATATATATATATATATATATATATATATATATATATATATATATATATATATATATATATATATATATATATATACAGTCGACACTCTATATAGTGAAAGACCAAAATGTTGACCGAAATTTCACTATAGAAAGTTTTTCACTATATAAAGAAAAAATCCGTATATATTGCTTTGTATGTATTTTATATTGGTAATCATTTACTTGTATTTTATAAGGTACAAGCAACAAAAAAAATTGCAAAATTGAATTATTAGAAAAGATTTTATTAAACATTTGAAAGTTTAAATATTATATAGCACGTACAGGGCTAAATACATACATAAAGTCCGTACGTTATATCTTTACCTGTGCGTCATAGTTTTCAGGCCATATAACAGACGACTATTATATTATTTGCCTCTTTTCACCAATTAATCGTAGGTATTGGTAAAAAGAGACAAAAAATATAATAGTCGTCTGGGATATTGCCTGAAAACTATGACGCACGTGTAAAGATATAACGTACGGACTTTATGTATGTATGTACTACATATGAAATAAAAAGAATAATACAAAATCTGTTAATACATATGCACATACTACGGACATACGTACTAGGAAAAATAATCAGTTATTTTCTTTTGAACATTACTTTTGAAAAATAATTGTTACTCAACAAAATTCTCGCATTTATTCAAATGCATAAAGATTTGATCAGGTACACTTTCCTGGCCCCTGAGAGTAGTTCGCACAATGTCAAATGCATTTCTTATTTCATTTTCACTAAATTTAGCAGGACATTCCCCGGTTTCAGTTTCTTCTTCATGATCTTCTATACTTTTTATATCGTCAATTATGTCTTGGTCAGTTGGGAGATCTGTCGTGCCAACATCATTGTCGATTTCTAAGAAATCTTCAAGTAAAAAATCTGCGTCGACGGTAGCAGTTTTTTGTAGAATATCCCATTGCCTTTTTAAGGTAGCGAGATCCATTTCGTCTTCTTTTTTCCATTCGTCAATTTTTTCAGTAAAACCTGCTTTAGAAAAGCAGTTTTTAATAGTTTTCTGAGAAACATTTTCACTCCATACTTTAGCGACTTCGGTTATACACTCTTTAAGGGTAATCAATTTTTGGACTGGAAGGTTATCAATCGCATTAACAATTTTGTGAACAATTCTATTTCGGTAATGATGTTTTATGTTTTTTATAATACCCTGGTCCATAGGTTGCAATTTGGAGGTCATGTTTGGTGGAAAAAAGATCAAATCAATATTCCTTAATTTTTTACTTACAGTAACTGGATGTGCAGGACAATTGTCTATAAACATCACAATCTTTCGCTTTTGGCTTTTCATTTTCGTGTCCAGTTCTTTGATCCATCTTTCGAAAATCTCAGAACTCATCCATGCCTTTTTATTATTGGCGTAATATAACTCCTTTTAAACAACAGGGATTTTTTCTTTTACCTATGAGCAGTAATTTCAGTTTTTCTGAGCCATCCATGTTTACTCCAACCATAAGGGTCACCTTTTCTTTACTTGTTTTAACACTAAAACATTTATCACTTTTAAAAGCAAAAGTTTTATTTGGCAAACATTTAAAAAACAAACCGGTTTCATCACAATTAAAAACGTTTTTTGGCTCGTACTTTTTCAATGCACATTTTAAAACAGTTTCAGTCCAAAAGTCACAGTCCTTCTGACTAACGCTTGCACTCTCGCCAGACACCGTCTTGAAAACAATTGAATTGCGAGTCTTCCTGGCACTCAACCACCCTTCACTAGCTTGAAAATTAACGGTTAAATTCTTTAGCAAATTGTAGAGCCTTTTGCTTTATTAAATTTCCCGATATTGGTACGTTTTGATGCGTACGGGCCACTTGAAACCATCGTAAAACTGCTTCATTTATATCTTCGTAAGTACTCACCCGCACTCGTTTTCGACTGCTTGGAACACTAGGTTTCTTGATGATACTGTCGCGACTTTTTATTATCAGAGAGACGCAACTTGGAGAAACACCAAATTTTGCAGCAACATCAATTTTTTTGCAGCCTTTATCAACTTCCTCCAAAACTTTAATTTTCTCAGCTAAACTTAAACACACTCGCTTGGATATCTTACTTGATTCTTAAACAAAAAATAAACTGAACCTGAATTTGCGAATTACTAGGCCTTGACTATAAAATGGATTTTTCCCCGGGTTTCTATAAAATGGGTTATTCCCCGGGTTTCTCACAGAAATCTACCTGATTTATTGCCAACCATTAGGCGTTATAAACGCGTTAAGAACCTTTTCAAAAGAATGCGTCATAAAAATGGAATTCCTGCTAATGTTAGATAAAAATGGGAAACCCGAAATGGCCAAGATCTCAATAAATGCATAAAGATTTATACATAAAATTCCGGTAAAAATTTTATTATATAGAGTGTTACTATTTTACAGATTCACTATATGCAGGGCTTTTTACATGAAATTTCATTAAAATATTCTAGGTCTTGAAAAAATTGCACTATAAAGAGTTTTTCATTATATAGAGTTTCACTATAAACAGTGTCGACTGTATATATATATATATATATATATATATATATATATACATATATATATATATATATATATATATATATATATATATATATATATATATATATATATATATATATATATATATAGGGTGCCCCAAAAGGTATAGTTAAAAATGAAGAATCTACTAGAATGGACCAAAATAAGGTTAGAAGTTCCTATAAAAATGTCTCCTATCTCCTCATTGTTGGAGATCGAGGTAATTTTTGTACGCCTTTTGAAAATAGTCTCTATAGTTGTTTAAAACTTGGTTGTACAGTTTTGGGCACCATTCATTTTAGATTAAGAAGAAAAAATACCGAAGAGTTATTTAGTTGCTAAAATTAAATTAATTTACTTATAACCTATACGTTCTGAAAGAAAGAGCAGGAGTTTAGTGAAACGCTACACTTAGATAAGAAAGGTATATTAAAAAAATAAAAATTCTTCCTTTTGTTACACTCTAAAATTACATAGACTTAATAAATAACCTATTAGGCTATGAGAGTGTACACATTTAAACTAGGGTTCTATGAATTACTGATCCTGAGTGTAAAAAAACAAAAGGTTTTATAAAACGCGATCTAAAAGTTTGTAAAATTAACTTTCTCGATTACACATATTGAGTAGTCGTTGAAAAGACACGTTGTAGACAGGAAGTGAGATATTTTAACTGGTGTGCTTATCATTTACTACTTGGTTTCTCCTCGTGGGTTTTCCATAAGCTGCTTGGCCTCTCCTGGTGTGGTTCTCATCAAAAATATTGTCTCAGCCACTAGTCTCCTATTCTTTTTTGGGTAGCTAATCACTTTTTGACCCGAAATGCGTTAGGATGAGCAGAATATTTAAAGAACGGAAAAAGGCCTTAAACTTCAGAGCTAGAGACGACACCCGCTTGGTGATAAAAAACCGTTACTCTACTACTGCATCACTGAGAAAAAAAAATACTACGGGGTGCTGGAGGAACAAACCCCTTAAAATTCCAAATGGCCGTTTATATATCTTCTCCCTACTTCTTGGGTCACTTCCGGAATGCAATTTTTTAACAAATCAGACGCATTCAATGCAAACGAAATACGTTAAGTCAGCAACACCCTATTGAAAACGTTTGGTCCTTTGTAAAGAGAAAGCTCAAAGGAAAGACTCCAAGGACTTTGACTCAGTTGACTCGCGAGTTTCCAAAAACTTGCAAAATATGTAGAAAATCACGTCGACAGCGTGCCTCGAAGATGCCAGGTGATTATTGATGCAGGAGGCGATCGGACAACTTACGCTGTTGTTAGCACACCAAAGAACATATTGATAGCAAAAAATGTTCTCGAAACACATTTTTTCAAGAATACGAACGTGTTCTTACTTGACAGACTGTAGAACATGATATACTTTAAGTTACCTCATTTCTTACACTTAAGCTTAATATTACCTTTTTGCAAAAGAAAAATACAAATAATAATACATATTTTTTAGGGCACTCTGTCACAACCCAGTTCCCTCTACCCCGCAGGCCATGTCAGTTCTTTATTTATTATTCCAAATTAATACATTATACAAAATACAATGCATCATGAGTTTGTCAAAGAACAATAACGTATAAAATAAATATTACAAAACAAAGTAAATATTCAGCACAATATAGCCAAATTAAAAGTTAAAAATTCACTTCAATTATCTAGATTAACAACTGTATGTACTCTCACAATAATAGATAAAATTTATAATGTATTTATGTGGATTTAGATTTTCAATTCTATAGAAGCTATTGTTTATTTAAAAAAATGGTTGTTAAATATTGCATTTAGAATTCCCACATAAAATCGTGAATGATTCTAATGGAAATATCAGCCACATATGTCGATAGTCATTGATATATCGATATATATATTGTAACTTTATGAAAAGGTGTTTAATTGCGCCCCACGTAGACTGCGTCATTTTGTATATGTGGGAAACTGTCCTCAGTTTGAGGCATCTTTTTTTTTTTTTTTTGTACCCTGTGAGAAGTTGTTTGTCCCACACTTGAGCGCAATTTTGTACCGTTTGAATATTGGATGCCCCAAGCTTGAGCGCAATTTTCTTGCAGCCCCGCTTTAATTTCTGATAATGAATCGAGTGAATCCTGATTTTAAAAGAACTAAAGAATTAAAACACACACCAGCTCAGTTTTCTTTGGTAGAGAGATATGGGTAAGAGATAATTTTTGTACGTCTTTTTGGAATTATTTTCTATTTTTAAAGAAACCTCAGCTGTACGACTTTTTGGGCACCATTCATTTTAAAATAGAAAGGATCTAACTTCAGCTAAAAAAATGAAAAAATACTGAAAGGGTGTACTGTTGGTAAATAAAAAAATCAGTTCGGTACAGCCGTTCTTATCCTGAAAAGTAAGATAGGTATTCAGTGAGACACTAGCTTTAATCAACAAAAAGAAAATTTATTCAAGTTTTTTAAAAATAAAAAGTTCTAACCTTTGCAGTTTTACAGGATTACCAAAAAATTTTAGCCTAACTGGTAGTTATGACATTTAAATTCTAAACTCTGACTACTCCCGAAGACGAAAAATAGTGCTTTTCACTTCACTTTTTAGTCAGTTCATATTGCTGTTAAGGCACTACTCAGGGATAAGTCTATGGAAGGATGTTTTGGTAACTTACTGTTTTTATTTCGGCTTCGATGGAACACGACCGATTTCACACTTTTCTAGTAAACACTTAGAGAGCCCACTACGGCTTTTCGTTAAAAAACTTGTGCATTATTTAGCTCTCATGATTGTTGTAATGAGCCTTTACTGCAGCTCCGTCGAAGGAAGCTTCTTGGCGGCTCCGATGAAAATTCGCCTGGCTGCGGCTTGATGGTACTCAGCCTCGACAGTAGTTCTCTCGACCCTTAAATAAGTCGTGGGCCTTCCCTCGGTAATATCGCGACGCCGGAACCAAAAATCCGGATACACATTTTCAACCAATCCCGGCGTGCCGATAGATTCGGTCAGAAACCCGCACAGCACACTAATATACCGAACGGCTTGGAATCTTTGATTAATATACCGCGTTCGATACAAAAATGAAAATAAGTACAATTTGAAGTGAAAAATCAGTAACATTACATGGTCTTAAAATCTAGGAAAAAATGAATGTTACAATATATATATATATATATATATATATATATATATATATATATATATATATATATATATATATTATTTTTACCCCCCGATCATTAATTTTGGAACGTAAAAAATTTTTTTTAGAAAAAGGGTTGTTTTTTTTGGAACTCTTCTCCTCCCTAATAATAAATTTTTGATCCGTGATATACTCTGATGGATTTTTTTATATAAACATTGAACAGGGAAGGCAATTTCAACGATCTGAGACTAAGTCACGGTGACGCTATCGACCTCAAAACCGATTTGAAATGGAGCAACCGGATCCCGGTAGCGTCGGTACATTTTCGATGCTATCAAGCCCATCCGCAGAGAGTTGAGCATCGATGACCTTCTTACAAGGTGCTAGAAGTGGTTTCACACAAAACCGAAACGAAAGCTTAAATGCTACGGTTTGGTCAATGGCCCCAAAAACAATATGAAGTGGGAAAACTGTCCTTGATATTTCAGGAAATGTTGCTGTGTGCACCTTCAACAATGGAATATGGAGTATTATGAAAATAATGGCAATTTTAAAGTCCGTTTGTTTGGAATTGATAGCACACAACATGGGTTATAAACATTAAAATGTCATAAAACATAAGCGTCCGAAATTTCTCTAGCAATTATTTGCATTTTTAGTTTTAATCACCTTTATTTTCTATCTCTATACAACACTGCGACCTTTTTCTAAAAAACACTGAGTTCTTTTTCTATATTTAGTTGAGATCTATATTTTGTTTTCAAAGCAGCCACCGTAGAAAATCCGGTTTCGCAAAGGTAGGATGCTGAAAATGGTAATAGTATACGAAATGCTCTTGTTTTCAGTGCAGAAAACTCATCATTCACCCCTGTCAAAAATTCAAAGAGTAATTTATTATTAAATTGTCTTTTGACTTCGCCACTTGCCGTGAAGTCTATGAAGATTTCTTCTTCGGAAGTTGAGAGCCCTTCGGGAGTATTTTGAAATGGATCCCTAACCCACTCGTGCTACCAAGTTGTCGTTAGTAAGAAAATACTTTTTAAAATTCTTTGTCAACATGGCTAGATGATTTTCAATGGTTACTAAAACAACTTTCACATGTTGTTCTTCAGCCTTTTATGTTTTAACATATTTACCCACATTTGCAAACATTTCTAGGTTTTTTTGGTTTACATTTCTGCTCCACAATTCAAATTTTCTACAAAAAGCATTAATTTTATCACTTGTATCGAATATATGTGTATTTGTTCCTTGGAGTTGAAGATTTAAGGTATTTAGTTTTTCGAATATATCGACTAAGTAGCTCAATTTCATCACAAATAAACTCTCTCGAAACTTCTCGGCTTCCGGTCGGTTTTCCTCTTCTAGAAAAATGACGATTTCATTTCTTAATTCATAAACACGTTGCAAACATTTCCCACGTGATAACCATCTTACCTCGCATTAAAATAGTAACGCTGAATGTTAGGCACCTATGTCTTTACAAAGTGCAGAACAAATTCTAGATTTTAGGGGTCTCATTTTAATATAATTTACTACGGTTACAACTGTAGTAAGCACAATATTCAGAGCAGGACTCATTTCTTTGGAAGCCAGAGCTTCTTTGTGGATCATACAATGTGTCCACACACAGGTCTGGATAGCAATTGTTTGGCAAAATTATCTCCAAACATAGTTTCTACAATCTCAATTGCTGCTGACAAAACAAGCTCTTCACCAATGGTGTGAGGCTTTTTACATCTGGCTATTTTATATGAAACTTTGTAAGAGGCAAGTAAAGCTGTTTTATTCACAGACAAAGTTTTTTTAAAAAATGATTTCTGCTTTACATATGATTTTAATTTTAATTCGAAATATTTTCGTGGTTTGTTAAGGTACTCACTATGAAGCGTTTCCGAATGTCGTTTAAGTTTATTTCACGATAAATCCGATAGCAGTAAAAGGATCAACTCGACTGAGACGGGCTGTAATTGAACGAGGAGCATCATTTATACACTTTTGGGCAGACTTTCTGAATGTTCGAGACAACTCGGAACTTCTCGCGAAGCCGCTACCGATATGGTGGACATGACAGTGCATGTCAACGCAGTAGATATGTGTTGCCAAATATGAATAAATTTACTTATTCTTGGTAGTTTGTAAGGTTTGTAATTAAGGTCATAGTGTAGCGTTAGCATCAAAATACTGAAAATACATTATTATTGCATGCATTGTTATTTTATGAGAGGGGGGGGAGGCGCAATGAAAATTATGTTTGAAAATTGGGTTGCAAATACTGAAAGGTTGAGAAACGCGGCCTTACAGTTACTCCTATGTAATGAATGTATCATTATGACACAGTTTTTGATGTAACCCCGTATATTCAAAAAAAAAATTGTACTTCTTGATGAATCATACAACTTCCAATAAAAATGTATGTTTATGGATAATGGGCATTTTGAGCAACTTTTGACAGGCCCTATACAAATACATATGTTTACGTTCTGCAAGTTTGGAATAACAAGAGTTTTTTTTTTTTAAATTTCACTTATTTGTAGGTAACAATTCACCAAGATATTCAATTTATACCAGAAATAAAACCGTCTAAACCCCTTAGTTATTCCTGCGATAGCTTTCTATTCAGAAAATATATTCAAAAGCCGATGACAGCTGCGATCGAGCTTTTATATACAACCAGAAAGCTACTTTCAATTCATATTCGAACTACATTACTCCTTGAATAATGTCCCTTTTTGTTCTATTCGAAATATGAAGTGAAGAAATATAAAATGACCATCATAAAAATTGTTTTTATGGTGGTTTTGTTTATTAACTTTTTTTTAATTGAGGTACACTAAATACGTATATTTCTCTTGCTGAAGGGAAGTATTGTATTTGTGGAAAAATCACCCATCAAGATGATTGCATCTCTTCACGTTCCAGGGGATCGACAATTATCGATATATCGATAATAACACATTGTTTTCAAACGTTTTGACTATTGTTCGAGCTCATTATTTAATAAACTCCCCTTTCTTCTTAGTAGTTTATAACATACTAGCTGTGCCCGCGGCTCCGCTCGCGTGGACTTGAATCACCTTTATTGTCACTGCTTATTCGTTATGTTTATATTATTCTATAGCTCTAGGGGCTTAGAGGCCCATGGCTTGATTGCATACTTGTCTCCACTTCTTTTTGTCCCCTGTTAGCTTTTCCCAGTGCGGGATTCCCATCTACTCCCGATCTTGCTTTACTGCCTGAATCCATGTAGATCGAGGTTTACCCTTGCCTCTTCTTCCAACCTTTTAGGGCTTGCTTTGCCTGTCTTTCTTCCTTCATCCTTGTCACGTGTCCCAACCATCTTAATCGGTGGCTTCTTATGAGTTGACTTATAAGGGATATCGTATATAGGCTCCATAGTCCCTCTTCTTTCCTTCCTCCGTAGATTCTTCTCAAAGCTTTCCTTTACCACACCTCCAACGTCTCCTTTTCTCTTACATTCAATTTCCACGTTTCGCATCCATATGTCACCGTGGGTCTGACAACTGTCGTATATATTCTTTCCTTTTGCTTTTCTTGATACATTCTTTGATTTCAATAATGGATTCATTGCCCCCAAATATCTCTGTCCTTTCGCTATTTTTTCTTGTATCTTCGTCCTTTTTTGTCCACTTTCTGTTATTGTTACTCCTAGATAATTAAATTTGTCTACTTTTTCAAACATATATCTTTTCCTTAACCTGATTATTATATCTAAACTCTTGTTATTCTATGTAATTTCCATGTATTTTGTTTTTTCCTTATTTATCTTTAGTCCTTTCATCCTTCCCCTATTATCCTACTTATGGCTTTTTCGAGGTTCTCTTTTGCTCTTGCAATCACTGCTACATCATCCGCATAGGCCAAGCATTGGCGAATTTGTTGGTATATCGTTCCATTTGTTTTTATTTCTGACTCCCGGATTATCTTCTCTAGTACCAAATTAAATAGACATGTCGACACTGGATCCCCCTGTCTTAATCCTCTCTTCACCTTAAACTTGTCTGATACTTTGCCCTCAACCAACACTCTATTTTCTGTGTCATTCAGGGTCATTCTCATCATGCGAATCAATTTATTTGGAATTTTTAGTTCTTCTATTATTTTGTAGAGTCCTTCTCTATTTACAGAGTGATATGCTTCTCTGAAATCCACAAAGACCAAGTGTAGTGTCAAATTTTGTTCTAAGCTATTATCTTGGATTTGCTTGATCAAAAATGTCTGGTCTGTAACCGATCTATTTTACCTCCCAGAATATACTCGGCTTTCTCTTCTAGTCTGTTTTTGATAGTCACCACTACTATCTTGTACACGACATCCAGTAAGTCTATAATTAGCACATATAGTTTTTTCTCCTTTTTTGTATATTGAACAAATGAGCGACTCTCTCCAGCTCACTGGCATCTTTTCTATTTGCCATATTTCTTGCACCAACCGACATATTTCATTTTCCAGATCTACTCCTCCAGCTTTTATCATTTCTGCACCCGGGGCCTTATTTTTTTTGGATTCTGAGTATTTCTCTTATTTTTTCTTTGCAGGGTTTGTTTGTCCCCTCCTGCCCTTCAGTTAATTTTGCTTCCTATTTCTCATCCAACTCCTCATTTTCATCTCCATTTAATGTTTCTTTAAAGTATCCCGCCCATCTATTCAGTCTTTCTGCCAAGCTTACTGCTAAACTTCCATCTTTTTTCCTACATATTAGCATTTTGTCTCTGTTTATTCCCTTTGTATTTTATAAAAAAAAAAACACGTAAATCGGATAAGTGGTTCTTGAGTACTAAGCGCACTAATGACCAGACAGATAGATAGAGAAACGTTACGTTTTATATATATTATGGATTATTTTATATATTAAGTTAAGAATTTAAAAAAAAATATATGTAAATCGAATGAGTGGTTCTCCAATGATAAGCACACTAACGGACAGACAGAGAGACGTTGCGTTTTTATATATATTATATAGATTATTATTATTATTATATAACCTGGCCAGAGAACATACGTATGAATTAAAAAAAAAAACACGTAAATCAGATAAGTGGTTCTCGAGTGATAAGTTCACTAACGGACAGACAGACAGAGAGACGTTGCATTTTATATATATTATCGAAGATTATAGATAACCTGGTCACAGAACAAATGTATGAATTTAAAAAAAAACACGTAAATCGGATAAGTGGTTCTCGAGAGATAAGCGCGCTAACAGCAGACAGAGAGACGTTGCATTTTATATATATTACAGATATTCTTTGCTACATGATATTGTTCCATATTTAATGGTTTAGGCAGTGTATTGCAAGAGAACGCGCTAGCGGCAAACTTTTTTCTGACTTGATTCACTATTATCGTCACTGCTTATTCCTTATGTTATCTAACGTAATAAAATATAGCCTATAACCTGGCCAGAAAACATATGTATGTTTTAAAAAAAAGCACGTAAATCGTGATTCTCCAGTGATAAGCGCACTAACGGACAGGTAGACAGACAGAGAGACGTTACATTTTATATATATTATAGATAATTTTTCATAACACAAAGTAGAAGCAAGAGCAAAAAAACATGCTTTCGGGTATTTGAACCCAAACCCTTACTTCTGACGGATTATCCAGGAATATTTTTATGGATGAAGAAACATACACCAGATCTATCGACTTTGCATAAAATTTATCAGTAGTCGGAGTATCTGAAATATCCTTTTAAAACGGATCCAAACTCAAATTTTGCAGTGGAGATTGGGGATAGTTGAGCATATTTTCGATATTTACAGAAAAAAACGAAAATTCCCTTAATATAATTAAATTCGTAAAAATTAACTACCAACTATTGCTTACATAAGTGACCGAATAATGATGGTTCTAGTTCTCTTGCTTATAAAAGGTAGATCATGTGGCATCTTTTTGTAGCTAACTTTTTCCAAGTGAATTCCAAAAAAGAACAGAGCACACCATGGATAACGGATGAAGACATGGGAGGTTATTAACAAAAGAAAAGAAATTCTGAAACACTCAGCAGGATCTAAAATTAATATTCAATACAGGACGTTATCAGCCACCATACAATATATGTATCGTAGAGACCAATACGATATGTGGGGAAATTGACAAACATACTCAGAACCTGCATACTAAGGCCCTGTATGCAAAACTGAAGCCCATCGTCAGAGAATTTAAACCCAGAGTATGGGCCATTGAGGATGAAAGTGGTACTCTAATTACTGAAATTAATATAGCAACAGTAAGATGGAGATTATACTGCAGTAATCTATACAAGGATGAAACGACGACAAAAACTAATGAAAAGCATTATATTAAGGAGAAAGTAAGGGAGTCAGACATCTTAGAGTCAGAAATTCGACACGCAGTAGGAAAACTAAAACTAAATATGTCAGCAGGAACAGATAATATATTTGCCGAAAAACTAAAACAATTTGGAAAACAGGGACTGCCTTACATAAAAAAGAGTCCAACAAAATTATCGTACAGTTCCTCTCATCTCTCATGCAAGTAAGATTCTGCTCTACATAATCAACGAAAGATTAATATTGTATCTCCAATGGAGAAACCGAGTGAACAAGCTGGATTCTTCGAGGGCCGAGGCTAAAGAAAACAAATTGTAAACATAAGACAGAAAAGTCGAGAATTTGACACAATCGACTATTGACTGCGTAAGATGGAGATACCTGTAGCTCTTTACATCAACAAGGCAAAAGCAAAAATCATGGTAACTGACAAAACCGAAAAACTGACCTATACCGGAGAACTGTCCGGCCTGGAAATGGTTCAAGAATTTATAAACTGCTGACCATTGAGGGCGAATATGCAAAGGAAATAAGAAGAAGAGTACAGATGACTAAATCAGCAATGAGTAAGCTTACAAGAGTCTGACAAGATCGGAACATCACAAACCAGACAAAAATGAGACTCGTACGGAGTTTAATCTTCAGCATCTTCCTCTATGGATCCGAATCATGGACAATTCGTGCTGCAGAAAGGCAGAAGATAGACGCCCTCGAAATGTGGTGTTGGTGAAGTATGCTTTTCATTCCATGGACAGCTAAAAGAACGAGAAAATCCATCCTCGAACAGCTAAATATTGAAACAACATCGTCCACAATTTGTGACCAGAGAATTCTCGGCTATGTTGATCACATAGCAAAAAGAGATCCGGACAATTCGGAGCGGCTGGTCATGACTGGAAAGGTAGAAGAGAAGAGACCACGTGACCGATCGCCTAACCGCTGTGCCGATTAGGTAAAATCAGTAACGTGGCTTAGAGTGATCGATGCCCTGAGGCTAGCAGAGAACAGAGACAGATGACGAAAACTGGTTGCTAAAACGACTAGAAACTTGGACACGACCTTCAGTAATGAAGCATACGATTGAGAAGATTTTCCAAATGGTTTGAAACTATCTAGTGACAAATGTTCAGTTCCTTGGCGATGCCGTGGCTACTTATATGCCGATCTTGATCAAATTTTACCAAAATTCTATCAGCTTTTTCTGTTATTGCTCGACTAATACGAAGAGCATCTTGATATGGAAATTTCCAGAACGAAAGCAATCTATTGTCTGTTGCTTTTGGTAACGTATTTTAACCATAAATAGCAAAAATTTCTTTAAGGTCTGCACAACATTGGTGCCTTTATTGAAATAAAATTGTAAAAATGAAGGGAATTTTTGCAGAACTTCACTTATCTTCAAGGCGCTCTAAATTAAGTCTGAATAAATGAATTTAAAACAGTTTTTTGTGAGTCTACTACTGTCAGATGGCAGCTTTTAATTGATGCTAAGTATGGCCCGATGAGATCTACATGACCTAAGATATGTGGCGCTAAAGCTATCTAACGAGAAAAAGACTAAATACTTTTTTGACAAACCAATATAATACACATTCCACTTTCTCTTATCAAGAGGTGGGTGAAAAACAAGAGATATAACTTTATAGATAAAAGTTTCCTTAAGGGAAACGGGAAATTAAACATCGTGATTTTTTATTTCTGATAGCTGTTCCTTTGTATGGGGCTGAAGTGGTCTTTTTTTAACGTAATATCAAGGAAAAAAATATCCCGAGCCAGTGGACAAATACAACATACTGAGGCAAGTAGATAACATGTGTTTGTTGTAACTTGTTGAGATTTTTACTTTTTGATATCCCAAAAAATGCTGAGGGTAAGTAGAACTTGTCTACTTTTATACGTTTATTCCAGTAAAAACTTACGTTTTCTATTAAAAACTATGTGTTCTTGCAGAAAAATAAATTTACTTTCCTTACCTTATCTTTAATCGAGAATACAACTGAAAGAAGAACAGCAAGGATTTAGAAGTTGGCGCTCGTGCACCGATGCCGTATATATGTAAGACTGGTAAAAAAAAACTTTCCAGCGTACTTGGACCTGATAGACCTAAAGAAAGTATCTTTTCGTCTTCTTCTAGCTATTCTCTATCTTTCGAAGATAGGCCTCTCTCATGTGCTTCCGTATGTCCCTGTTTTGAGTAATTTGATACCAATTGAGCCCCGCTGATCTTTTAATATCATCATACCAACGTTGTTGGGGCCTTCCAGTGCTTCTTTTTCCCCCATGGTCTCCATCTGGTCATTTTTTTTCCGCTCCAGTTATCTGTATTTCTGGCCACATGGCCAGCCCAGTTCCACTTGAGGGAAAATATTCTCTCAATTATGTCGTGGAGCCCTGTTTTTTTCCTGATCCAATCGTTTGACCTGCAGTTTCTAAGTGATATACCTAGGATTTTCCTTTCAATTGCTCTCTGATGAACTTGCAATTTTCTAATTTTCCGTGTCAAAACCCAAGTTTCGCAACCATATGTTGTTACTGATAGAATGCATTCGTTATATACTTTACTTTTAAGTTTTAAGGGCAGTTTGGAATAAAAGACTTGCGTCATTTTACTATAAGTCGCCCATCCCAGGCGTATCCTTCAATTGAGTTCCAGTTCTTGATTCAATTTTCCGAGTGTCACTTTTTATCCCAAATATACATATAAATCCACCCTTTCCACTTGTCCGTGTGTAGATATTACGTCACTAATGGTTGTTTGTTCGTTCATTATGAATTTGGTTTTTGTGATATTCATTTCTAAACCGACCCTTTGTAATTCATTTTCGGCAAAAGTGCGATGTCATCAGCCAATCGAAAGTTGTTGAGTCTCTTTCCGGATATGTTAAGTCTTCTGTTTTCCCAGTGAAGGCTCTTGAAGATATCTTCTAGTAGCGGGGTGAATATTCTGGGTGATATAATGTCACCCTGTCTAACATCTCCCTTTATTTTTACTTCCTTGGTATCCTCGTGTAATCTTACTTTCAGTTTTGATTGTTCATTGATTTTTGCCAGTATGTTAATGTACATTTCATCGACTTTTGCGTTTTTAATCGCTTTCTCAATTGCCCAGTATTCCACTGTATCAAAGGTTTTTCGGAAGTCGAGAAGTGCCATCCAAGCTGTGATATTGTATTCAGTTACCTTTTCTATAAGTTGTCTGAGTCTTTTTCGGAAGCCTACTTGTTCTTTGGATTGATAATTTTTAAACTTCTTGTCTAATCAATCTCATAAAGAGTTTGTATATTGGTGATAGAAGACTTATTGGCCTATAGTTCTCCAAATTGCTAGGATCTCCTTTTTTGTATATTAATATAACTATGGCAGTTTCCCAATCTTCTCGCATCACTCCTTCGATTAGACATTTATTTAGCTTTTTAAGCTCTTTGATTAATGGCGGTCCTCCCTCTTTTAGCATTTTCGGTAGAATGCCGTGTTATCCTGCTGCTTTTGCATTTTTAATTTGGTTAATCGCTTTTTCAATTTCTTTAACTTCGATGTCTGGTAGATCTTCGAAACCGATATTAAGTATCCTTCGGTTGTCCTCTCTTGACCTTCTCAGAGTTTCCTCATCGGCTTTCGACCCGTATAGATCTACATAGAATATTTCTGTCACTTTAAGTATTTGTGGTCTTTCGTCTATAGGGTTTCCATTTTTGCCTATCAGTTTGTTAATTTCCCTTCTGTGTGAGTTTTTCTTTCTGAATGTGTTCAAACCCCAATCTGTTGTATCAGTTATTCTATCCATTTCTCCTGGTATTCTTTAATATCCTCTTTTGCCATTCTTCTTGCAATTCTGATGATTTCAGCGTATTTCTTTTATTCGACCTTATTAGTTCTCTCTGTTTTTCCAGTAGCTGTTTTGTATTTTGTGTCAATTTATCCTGTCTTTGTTCCTTTAATATCGTGTGATTTGCTGCCGTTTCTTTTATCAATTTTGTCAGTCTTCCATTCATTTCATCTATATTCTCATGAAGCTGTGATGATCCTTTTGTTAACTGTTGTGTTAGTTGCCTCTTATAGTCTTCTTTGTGTTCCTTCAGTGAGCTCACACTAATGATTTTTGTGTGTTACTAAATCTCCTGGCTCTTTCTAGTGTTCAATTTATAAGGATTTTGCATCTTACTAGTCTGTGATCACTGCCGGTTGGGAAGGAACTATATATATATATATATATATATATATATATATATATATATATATATATATATATATATATATATATATATATATAACACATGGGCTGAAAAGTCCCGGGCCTAACACATAGATGGCGCTAGTTTTATTGCAGTCACCTTTTTTTCAGTTAATACTAACCTTCAAAAGACAGCTGTTCAAATTTCATGATATTCTATTCATTAGTTTGTGAGTTATTGTGCTAAGAGTGACGCTACTTTTGTTATTTTCAAAACAATGGATCAAAAACAATTTCGTGTTTTAATTTTACACTGCTTCTTGATGGGAAAAAATACCGTTCAAGCGAAGCAATGGCTTGAAAAGTGTTATGGGGACTCCGCTCCATCAGAAACAACAATAAAACGTTGGTTTGCTGACTTCAAACGTGGTCGTAGAGACACCGATGATGCAGAAACGCAGTGGACGTCCAAATGAGGCGGTAACACCAGAAAACATCAAAAAAATCCATAAAATCGTTTTGAATGATCGAAAAGTGAAGTTGCGTGAGTTAGCTGACATCGTAAAGATATCAAAAGAACGTGTTGGCTTTATATTGCATGAACATTTGACTATGAGAAAGCTCTGTTCAAAGTGGGTGCCGCGTTTGCTCACTGTTGATCAAAAGCAAGAACGTGTTGATGATTCTGAGCAGTGTTTGGCCATGTTTAAACGTAACAAACCGGAATTTTTGCGTCGATATGTGACAATGGATGAAACATGGATCCATCACTTCACTCCGGAATCAAAACGATCGTCATCTGAGTGGACAGCAACTGGTGAACCTCGTCCAAAGCGCCCGAAAGCACAACAATCGGCTGGAAAGGTTATGGCCTCGGTATTTTGGGATGTGCGTGGTGTAATATTCATCGACTATCTTGAGAAAGGAAATACCATCAACAGTGAATATTATATAGCGTTATTGGAGCGTTTGAAGGCCGAAATTGCAAAGAAACGACCGCATATGGCAAAGAAAAAAATTTTGTTTCATCAAGACAACGCACCGTGTCACAAGTCAATCAAAACAATGGCAAAACTACATGAATTGAACTTCGAATTGCTCCCAGATCCACCGTATTCGCCAGATTTGGCTCCCAGCGACTACTGGCTGTTCGCAGACCTGAAAAAAATGCTCGCCGGTAAGAAATTTCGCACGAATGAAGAGGTTATCGCTGAAACTGAGGCCTATTTTGAGGCAAAAGATAAATCGTACTACAAAAGTGGTATTGAAATGTTAGAGCGGCGCTGGAATGATTGCGTTGCTCTTGATGGAGATTACGTTGATGAATAAAGCTAATTTTGAACCAAAAAAAACCGTGTTTTCTTTGTTAGGCCCGGGACTTTTCAGCCCATATATATATATATATATATATATATATATATATATATATATATATACATATATATATATATATATATATATATATATATATATATATATATATATATATATATATATATATATATATATATATATATATATATACAGGGTTACAGGGAAAGTCGTCCTAGATAATTAAGGACGTTATAGTTTAGGTCGTTTCTGACCGATTTGACTCTATGACATGATGTCCTAAACTTAACCGTTTTCGAGATATTGAAGTTTAAAGATTTTCTAAAAAAAAACATGTTTTTTTTTTGCTTTTTATATCGATTTTTTTTTTATTAGAGGTTCTCGAGTGCGATTTTTTGGTTATTTTTAGTTAGTCTGTATGTCAAGTATCAAAAACCATCAAAAAAATTTGTACTAGTTACTAATAGTTTCAAATGACGGCTTGTTAATGTTTCTAAATTACGAATTTTTACCAAGTGTTTCCTACTTTAAATCAATAAAGAGAAAAAAAAATTAATGGAAGTTATTCTGCAAATTATTTTAAAAACTTTTACGTCTTTTTATCTATCAAAAAAGGTATAATACTAGGAGTTTAATAGGAAAACTGTACACAGAATGACACCTAAAGCGGGCTCGGGTAGCAAAAGGTAAATTTTTAGTTCTAGGTGAAAATACGAAAAATACACAAATAAAACAAAAAACCTTGCAATTTAATATTTTTTATTAATTATAATTCATGTTCTATATGGTCGCCCCTATTTCTAACACAAATTCTCATTCTTTTTCTTAAATTACTTTTCACAACGCTGGTTGTGAGGTGCCGCCTCATTTCGTCAGCCGCATCAATTATTTTTTGTCTTAGGACATCCACGTTTTCGATAGGAGTCATTTGGTCGTATACGAGACTTTTCATGTGACCCCACACATAAAAATCTATCGGTGTTAGGTCTGGGCTTCTCGTCGGCCAAGGTATGGGTCCGCCTCTTCCAATCCATTTGTTGGGATAATTGTCATTGAGCCATGCACGAACACTTCCTCTGTAGTGAGCTGGGCAGCCATCGTGTTGAAAGTACATGTTTTGTCTCAAACCAATAGGTAGGTCTTCCATCAAATTAGGTAAATCGTTCCGCAAAAAAATTGTCGTATTCCTCGCCATTCAAGTTATCTGGCAGGAAGAATGGCCCAACCAAATAATTTGAAATTATACCCATCCACACATTTAAGCTGAATCTTGTTTGTGATCCTTTCGTTCTTTTTTTGTTTGGGTTGCCTTCCTCTTTAGAAGCCCAATGGTGGGCATTGTGGTAGTTTGTAAGACCGTCTTTGCCGAATTTCGACTCGTCAGTCCATAGTATTTTCTTAAAAAAAGGTGCATCTTCGACATCGGTATTGAGCATAAATCTGCAGAATTCTAATCGTCGCAACGGATCCCCTTCTTCAATGACTTGCACGGGCGTATAGTGGTAAGGGTGTTGCTCAACAGTATGCATTACAAACCATACCTTCCACTGCGAAATACCAAGCTGTTGTACGACAACATTTGTAGATGTGGTTGGGTCCACCTCAAAGAGACGTCGTATTTCGTTTTTTCGTCTTCGTCAAAGATACGTGGTCGTCCCATGTTAGTCCACCGTCTTTGTACGGAACCAGTTTTTCGTAGTCTTCGATAAGTTCCATCAAATACGCTAACATCAGGTACACGACGAGTAGGATATCGCAGTATGTATTCATCACGTGCACGCGACGACACTCCTTCGCAAAATCCGTAACACATTAGGATGTCAGCATATTCCTCGTTGGTATACGTTGCCATATTCACAAGCAGAGATCAAAATCCAATTACGAGCCAATTCACACAGTCAGAAGATGAAACACAGATATTTTTGAAAAGCACGGTATAGCACATCTACCACGGACGAATAGCATGAGCAGACTAAACATCATTCAATAATCTTTAGTGAACAGAAAATGTCACTCGCACAGAGAGTACCCCGATCGGAAAAAATGCTTACCCAACCCTTTTTATTGTTTGAAGGTGCAGGTAGTAAACCGGTAATTGGTAGTATCTAAATTCTATTATTATGTTACTCTACATTTGGGCCTATTGAAATCCATTTTCTTAGAATTTTCAATAGATCCAGTAGATATTATACCGTTTTAGATAGCTAAAAAGACGTAAAAGTTTTTAAAATAATTTGCAGAATAACTTCCATACATTTTTTTTCTCTTTATTGATTTAAAGTAGGAAACACTTGGTAAAAATTCGTATTTTAGAAACATTAACAAGCCGCCATTTGAAACTGTTAGTAACTAGTTCAAATTTTTTTGATGATTTTTGATACTTGACATACAGACTAACTAAAAATAACCAAAAAATCGCACTCGAGAACCTCTAATAAAAAAAAATCGATATAAAAAGCAAAAAAAACATGTTTTTTTTTAGAAAATCTTTAAACTTCAATATCTCGAAAACGGTTAAGTTTAGGACATCATGTCATAGAGTCAAATCGGTCAGAAACGACCTAAACTATAACGTCCTTAATTATCTAGGACGACTTTCCCTGTAACCCTGTATATATATATATATATATATATATATATATATATATATATATATATATATATATATATATATATATATATATATATATATATATATAGACGAATGTTCTCACGGGTGTGAAATGTAGTAGTGGTTTTTTCGGGTATCCTGTGTTAGCTCCCTTGATGGACGGTTTCCGATCACAAACCTAACAGACAAAGAACATTTGCAACAAGAAACCAAGCTCCTTCGGAACGTTTTACTTTCAAATGGATACAATCAAAACACGAACCGGCGGGCCCTAAATAAACAACACAAACCGGAAAGAAAGACGTATACTACAAAAGCATTTCTCCCATATATAAAAGGCATCACAGACAAAATAGGAAGACTTCTAGGAAAACACCCAATTGAGACCATTTACACAACGAATCAAAAAATTAAAGATATTCTACCAACACCAAAAGACATTATAGCCTTAGAAGATCAAGGTGTATATGGAATTCCGTGTCAGGACTGCGGCCTTTCATACGTAGGCCAAACAAACAGGAAAATTAGCACCAGAAGAGACGAGCACAAAAACGCCGTAAAACAAAAATCCATCACCTCTTCTCTAGCACACAATACTGGCCACAAAATCGATTTTGACAAAATCAAAACCCTACAAAAAAGTGAAAACCTATCCACTAGGGTAATCAAAGAAGCCATAGAAATAGAAAAGAGGCTCAACAACTTAAATAATCGGGATGATAGCCAACGTTTATCAAACTCTTGGAAATATATTCTATCCCAATACCAAGTCAAACCAAGAGAAACAATAATTCAACCATATATTACTTCACCAACACAAACATTACAAAGAACCACAGGACCGAGAACGCGCAGTGAAAGCCGAGCCTCTATTGACCAGAACCGTTTGACCAATAGAGCCACGCCCCCAGCACATAAAACCGGGGCCCTCGGGTTCCAAAAACCACTACTATATATATATATATATATATATATATATATATATATATATATATATATATATATGTATATATATTTATATATAAAATAAAGAAAGAAAGCAAAAGTTGCCGTATCTAACAAAATCCATAAATATGAAATTAATTGGGGAACTCGGCAAAGGGCACAATAGATGTTCACAAAATGTTCATTTAGCCAATATTTCGGTTCTAGGTTGGGACTTTCATCAGGGCACAAACTGAAAAAGAGAATGAAGCACTAAATGAGGGAGCTTGGGCATTGAGAAAGACTATTGGTTCTTTTCTTTTAATAAATTGTTGTAGAAAAATATATAATAATAGATGTGAGTGGTTTTTATATCTATTATTATATATATTTATTAATAGAAAAGAACCAATAGTCTTTCTCAATGCCCAAGCTCCCTCATTTAGTGCTTCATTCTCTTTTTCAGTTTGCGCTCTGATGAAGGTCCCAACCTAGTACCGAAATATTGGCGAAATGAACATTGTGTGAACATCTGTTGTGCCCTTTGCCGAGTTCCCCAATTAATTTCATATTTAAAGTATACATATATATACATATATATATATATATATATATATATATATATATATATATATATATATATATATATGTCTGTATATATATATATATATATATATATATATATATATATATATATATATATATATATATATATATATATGTCTGTGTATATATATATATATATATATATATATATATATATATATATATATATATTGATTTGATTGATTTTGTCATATAGTTAACCGAATCTCTGGGCCCACATCCCCAACCTCCACTAGTCTGCGGCAGCGTTTTCGGTTTATGGCGATTCTTTCAATCGTTTCTTTTGATCTTCGTTCTTTTGGACAATCGTGGAAAAGAAGCCGCAGGCTACTTGAGAGATTTCCATCAAATAATAATAGTCGTCAATACGTCAAATGGAGCAGTTTCTCGCTGACAATGCATTCTGGCTTCTTTTCGCTTTCGTAATTGTATTCTATACACATAAGGTTTTTTTGTCTTTGATCGAGTCGGAGATATAACTTTATTCGAATTATTATACAAAAATAATACAAAGAAAAGTAGTCGCAGATATAACTTTATTCGAATTATTATACAAAAATAATACAAAAAGTGTGCGCAAGTATTATATTATATATATTTTTGAGCTCGTGTTTTCACTAGCTTTCATTTGACACACCACCAGTCGATGACCTGGTAAAAAAAAAATTTCACTTTCGATTTCACCCCCAAAACTAACCCCTTAAGTCAAAACTACACGGCTCTGATGATACCATCAACTCCTATATTAGTACCAAATTTCAATTTTCTACGCCAAATAGTTTCGGAGAAAATCGGGTGTGACAGACAGACGGACGGACAGACAGACAAACGGACAGACACCGAAGTGGTCTTATAAGTGTTCTGTACAGAACACTAAAAATGTATAGGTATACCAGGTGTACAAGTATGAAATGCGGATTTTTTTTCTAAAAAAAACATGTTAAATTCGGAAGAATGGTAAAAAGTGCTTTATTCAAAGTATGCTCCATCGCTTGTTATACATTTTTCCCATCTTTCGGACAATTTGTGAATACTACGCCAGTAAAAATCTTTCCCTTTTGCTGCGAACCATTCATCGAGCCATTTTTTCACATCTTCGTACGAACCAAAGCGCTGCTCAGCAAGAGCGTGACCCATCGATGCAAACGAGTGGTAATCGGAAGGAGCCAAGTCTGGTGAGTAAGCCGCATGGGGTAGAACTTCCTAGCTGAGTGCTTTCAGCGTGTCGCGAACTGGTTTTGCCGTATGTGATGGAGCATTGTCATGAAGAAAAATGACTTTGTGTTGCCTCTTTCGGTATTCTGGCCTTTTTTCAAGCAGCGAACGGTTCAAATCGGTCAATTGTTGTTGATAATATTTAGTATTAACCGTTTCCTCAGATTTTAACAGCTCCTAATAGACCACGCCCCTCTGGTCCCACCAGATACAGATAATCGTCTTTCTGCCAAAGCGATTCGGTCTTGCGGTCGATGTGGAGGGTGCGCCTGGGTCTACCCATGATTTTTTGACCTTGGGATTCTCAAAATAAATCCACCTTTCATCCCCTGTAACTATACGATGCAAAAACGACTTCCTTTTGTACCAAGCGAGCAAAATGCCATACGTGTTCTTGCGCTTTTCCATTTGCCTGTCATTCAACTCAGGTGGTACCCATCTACCAGTCTTCTGAATCTGAACACAACAACACAACACTATGCACACACTTTTCCAATTTATCACTCGTGCGTGTCTGACACTTGTTGATGACACAACAAAATGGCGCAGTGTCAAATCTTTATAGCACAAACTGCATTGGTGCACCATCTGTCACATGACACTTGGACATCTATGTTAATAACAATCATTTAGTGTATTCCCTATAAGCTTGAATGACTTTTCTCGGTCTGATTATTGATGCAGGAGACTATTGGAGAACTTACTAAGGTAATAGCGCCATTGTTAGCACACCAAAGAATATAATGATGGCAAAAATATTCACATTTTTTCAAGAATACAAGCGGTCGCGTTCTTACTTGACAGACTGTAGGTTAATTGAACTACAACGCCAAAATATTGGTAAATTATTTACTGATAAAAGTAAATTTCAACGCGAGTTGATGCGTTTTGTCCTGGAATTTAATTAAATAGTAAATTAACTTTGTTTTACAATTGTTTTAACTCAACAGCATGTCACTGCTTCTATATATTACTATTTAGTGAAACTAAACGCAAAATGTTTTGGACTATGAAATTTCTTTGCAAGATTACTCTGTTATAAGATGCGATTCTGATAGTCGCCACACGGGGGTGTTTTAATTTTCATGAAAAATAATATAAACTAATCTCTTATCAAAGAATTATTTTGGTCAATAAGGTGTATTGGTGCATTTTAGTACATATTAAGGACCCTAATAATTCCTTTATTCTAGGTGTATTTTATTCTCTATGTTACCTAACGTAATAAAATATATCCTATGACCTGGCTAGGGAATATATGTATGCACGTATATCGGATATATATATATATATATATATATATATATATATATATATATATATATATATATATATATATATATATATATATATATAACGAGGCTGGTTTGAAAAGTCCGTGCAAAAATAAAAACTACTTATGTGTTTGGGGTAAACCTTTTTTATTTTTCGACATAGTCTCCTTTTAGGCTTATACACTTCGTCCAACGATGTTCTAGTTTGTTGATCCCTTCCGAATAATAGGATTTGTCCAAGTCTGCAAAATATCCCTTAGTGTCTGCAATCACCTCCTTGTTTGAATAAAATCTTTGTCCCGCCAGCCATTTCTTCAAATTGGGGAACAAATAGTCGTCCGAGGGAGCCAAGTCTGGAGAATAGGGGGGATGTGAAACGAGTTGGAATCCTATTTCCATTAATTTTGCGACCACAACTGCTGAGGTGTGTGCTGGTGCGTTGTCGTGATGGAAAAGGACTTTCTTGTGGGCCAATCGCGGGCGTTTTTCTTGCAGCTCGGTTTTCAAACGGTCCAATAACGATGAATAATATTCACCTGTAATAGTTTTTACCCTTTTCCAGATAGTCGATGAGGGTTATCCCTTGCGAATCCCAAAAGACAGTAGCCATAATCTTTCCGGCCGAAGGAACGGTCTTCGCCTTTTTTGGTGCAGATTCCCCCTTGGTAACCCATTGTTTAGATTGTTGTTTGGTCTCAGGAGTATAGTAATATATCCATGTTTCATCCACAGTGACGAAACGACGCTTAAAGTCCTCCGGATTCTTCTGGAACAGCTGCAAACCATCCTTGCAACACTTCACACGATTCCGTTTTTGGTCAAGCGTGAGCAATCGCGGCACCCATCTTGCGGATAGCTTTCTCATGTCCAAATGTTTATGCAAAATATTATGTACCCGTTCAGTCGAGATGCCCACAGCACTAGCAATCTCACGCACCTTAACTCTTCTGTCATCCATCACCATATCATGGATTTGATCAATGATTTCTGGAGTCGTAACCTCCACAGGCCGTCCAGAACGTTCAGCGTCACTTGTGCCCATATGGCCAGTCCGAAAATTTTGAAACCACTTATAAACTATTCTAATCGAAGGTGCAGAGTCACCATAATGTTTATCAAGCTTCTCTTTAGTCTCCTAAGGCGTTTTGCCTTTCATAAAGTAATGTTTAATCACCACACGAAATTCTTTTTCGTCCATTTCTTGAAAATCACTCGACTTCCTTGATTCACACGAATGCCAAACACAAAGAAATAGACCAATATGACTGAAACTTGGTGTGCGTTCATTCAAGAGATGCTACTAACTAAACATGACCTCGATACGCGCCGGTGGTGCCATCTCTCGGACTTTGCACGGACTTTTAAACTAGCCTCGTATATATATATATATATATATATATATATATATATATATATATATATATATATATATACGAGGCATGTTTTTTAAGTAAGTACCGTTTTGGAATTAAAAAAAGACGTGCAAAGATATCGCTATAATTTTATTTTTACATGAAAGCCTGTACCTTAATCTACTTTTCTACATAATTTCCGTGAATATTGAGGCACTTGTCATAACGTGGCACCAGTTTTTGAATACCCTCCTCATAAAATTCTGCCGCCTGACTTGTTAACCACTGTATCACAAATGTTTTGACTTCGTTATCGTCTTGAAGACGCTGACCACCCAGGTGCTTCTTCAAGTGCAGGAACAAATGGTAGTCGCTGGGCGCCAGATCAGGGCTGTATGGAGGATGATCTAGAGTTTCCCATTTAAAAGATTTGATGAGATCTTTGGTCCGATTAGCCACATGTGGACGGGCATTGTCATGCAGCAAAACGATACCCTTACTCAACTTGCCACGTCTTTTGTTCTGGATTGCACGACGCAGATTGTTCAATGTCTCACAATAAGACGCTGCATTGATTGTCTCATTACGAGGCAGAAACTCCACTAACAATACTCCTTTTCTGTCCCAAAAAACTGTGCACATGATTTTGCGGGCAGAAATTGTTTGCTTAAACTTCACTTTTTTGGGTGATGATGAATGTCGCCATTCCATGGATTGTTGTTTCGATTCTGGTGTGACGTAGGCCACCCATGTTTCGTCACCAGTAACAATTTGGTCTAAAAAATGTTCACCTTCATTGTGGTACCGCTCAAGGAAAGTCAATGCACTGCCTAAACGTTGGGTTTTGTGCAAATCCGTCAACATTTTTGGAACCCAACGTGAACACAATTTCCGGTAATTCAAGTTCAGTCGCACAATGATGAAATTGTAAAGCGTCTGTTTTCTCTCACCTTTTCGTCCACTTTCTGCACCAAATCTTCATTAACGACCGAAGGACGCCCACTCCGTTCTTCATCATGCACATTTGTGCGGCCATCTTTAAATGCTCTCACCCATTTCCTTACCATTCCATCACTCATAATGTTTTGTCCGTAAACTTCACAGATCTCACGATGAATATCGATCGGTTTTTTACGCCTTTAGCACTAAGAAATCGTATAACAGCCCGTACTTCACAATCGGCGGGACTCACGATTGTCGGAGGCATCTTAAACACTCAGTAAACAACGTATACAATGAAGAATCAGACTGTAATGGCGTCAGTGCGTAGACATGAGATGTAGGTTACCAGCGCGCATGCGCGGAACGCCGACCGTATCGCTGCGGCGGCGGAATCGCAAAACGGTACTTACTTAAAAAACATGCCTCGTATATATATATATATATATATATATATATATATATATATATATTTATATTTATATTTATGTACTAACGATATAACTAACGATCGTGGGGATTAAATTATGTAGATTATATCAGTTTATGAACCTCGTTACTGTTATAATAGTCTTTTTTTACTTACAAAATGTATCAGTGATTGGTCTCCAAGAACAACGGTAAAAAACATAACGCTCCAACATGGTAGCACATTAAGACAATGAAAGGGCACTATTTTACATATTAAAATTTTTTAAAATGAGCAAGATGATCCAAGATTTAACTTTTATAAAGACAAAATTTTAAGCGTGCCATCATAGATATCTAATTTGACAGAAGACGTTATTTTAAAACTTAAAATTTTTAAGGTTATGGACAGTTCACAACATATCAGAAATGTTCAAACCAATTTTACTAAATGACAGACAGCAGTACTAAAACGGTGGACATTTGGTACCATACCCACATCAGTCTACCTAAATTTCATATATATTTTTTTAAATTATCCTTATATCATTTAATTAATACATTGGATTTAAATACTCAATAAGACACAGAACACAAAAAAAAAATTATAAGGGAAAAGTTACATATGAATTAAATAACAGTCAGGTTCATAGCCTCAACTGTTATAGTCAGAATATTGAATTTGTTAGAGAGAAAAATTTAAATTACGTTTTTTGAAGGCCTCATTAACTTTAATATCTTTAGTTTAAATTCTGTATAAGTAGATACATATATATAGAACTTAAACCCTGAATATCCTTTTTGTGGTTCAGACTGTTATCACAGCAATGTATGTATCACATTTCTAGAAAGCTGCGTGTGACTAAGTTATTCGCAGTAGCTAGGATGAAACTCTCGTTGTAGTTCACCTTGTGATCGAGGTTGTTGACGTGCATACTGAGGCTTGTAGCATTTGGTTTTTTTGCACAGTCACTTTTATGTAGTGCTACTCTTTTTGAGAGGTCTGTCCCACATATACAGATCCACATGTACACTTGATGCCATATACTATATTAGACATTTGAAAATTATCAGTGTTATCTTTTTTAGTGGAATAGTTCATTTTTTTGACATTATAATTCGCAATCTTAACATTTGTGCCTTTTAAAAGAGATGTGATATATATATATATATATATATATATATATATATATATATATATATATATATATATATATATATATAGGGTGGCGCATAAGTAACGTTATGATTTAATAAGTGAATAAATTTTTTGTTAACGTCCTTTTTTTATTTTTTTTTTCAGAATTAATTTTGAAAATCTTGGGAAATTTATGATGGAAAGACTCAGCACAGAACAAAGAACCAAAGTTGTTCAATTTTATTATGAAAGTCAGCATTCGATTATTCAGACACAAAGATCATATCAAAATTTCTTTCATGTTCGAAATGCACCTAGCGCTCCAACAATTTACCGATTGGTTCAGCGTGTTCGGCAACAAGGGGCTGTCTGTGATCTTCCGCGTGCTGGAAGACCTCGTGCAGTTCGAAATGATGTGAACATTGCTCGGGTGCAAGCAAGTATTGAGAAAAACCCCGAAACTTCCACCAGGCGACTTTCTCAGCAGTTGGTGATGTCTAGGCGGTCTTTGCAAAGAATTTTACATAATTTACAGCTTTTCCCATATAAGATTCAATTGGTTCATGAGTTAAAACCAAATTATGCACAAAGACGCATTCAATATAGTCGCCGTTTGCAAAAATTGTGCCTAGAAAACAACGAGTTTATTCACGTGAATAAACAAAATTGCAGAATATGGGGCACCCCAAAATCCAAGAATAATTGTTGAACATCAAATGCACCCACTTAAATGCACAGTATGGTGTGGAATAACTTCAGAAAAGATCATTGGACCATATTTTTTCGAAAACGACGAACAAGTTGCGGTTAATGTGAATGGCATTCAATACCGGGCAATGATTGAAAATTTTTTAAGGCCCGAGGTAGAGAACAATCCAGAATTGTGGTTCCAACAAGATGGAGCCACAGCTCACACAGTTCGTCCAACTATGGCTCTCCTGCGCGAAATTTTTGCCGATCGAATAATATCGCTTTTTTTTCTGATTTTTACTGGCCACCGCGTTCGCCCGATTTAACGGCTCCCGATTTTTTTCTTTGGGGTTACCTAAAGAGTAAGGTATATACCAACAAGCCTAGAACCAACCAACAGCTTAAGGCGAATATCCGAGAAGAAGTGAGGGCGCTGGGACCTGAAATTCTAAGAAAAGTTATAGGAAATGCTCTGGAAAGAGCACGTCAGGTCGAAGCAAACAATGGGCACCATTTGAAAGATATTATCTTCAAAACATAATGTGAACATATTTCCAAACTATATTCTAAATTTTAATAAACGCCAACGTTAAATAAAATCAGAAAGAAAAAAGTTATTCATTAAATAAATCATAGCGTTACTTATGCGCCACCCGATATATATATATATATATATATATATATATATATATATATATATATATATATATATATATATATATATATATATATATATTATAGATTAATTATTTAATTTTATAGTTTAGTTAACTGAAAAATTCTTGGGTACTGAAATTTACAAATCAAACTTTATCAACTAAATTCTTTTATTATTTAACACTTGAATATCGACCCTCAGTTACCTAAAAAGCTTTTGATCAAAATATTCAATAAGTGCGCGTCGTAAGATATTCCTAATTATTTTGTCAGAAAAAAAATTCTTCAGAAAATCTTTTTTTTGATTTCGAGATTCATTCCCTATGATGCTAAGGAGACTATTTCCGTTGACCATGTAAAATCTTTTTATAAATTTTGATAAGAGATTAAACAGCATCTTACTTCTTTAATATAAGCATAGTATTTTATAAAAAAAAAAAACACGTAAATCAGATAAGTGGTTCTTGAGTGCTAAGCGGACTAACGGACAGACAGACAGATGTATATATATATATATATATATATATATATATATATATATATATATATATATATATATATATATATATATATATGTGTGTGTGTGTGACTATGTTAATCATAAACCTCGATATATACGCGAATTTCAGTTAACGCGATTTTTTGTATCCCTCGCGTGTGTATATGTGTGGTGTGTGTGTGTGTATATTATATCAGGGGTGCTCAAACTTGAACTGCTGGCGATCTACTTCAATATTGTTAGACTACGATCGATCGACTCTGAGAGGCTGCAAGTAAGTGTGATGCAGGATTGTCGTCTAGGTAGGGTGTATCGTGGCATAGATATTAGTTTTCCGCACAATATGCATTTTTTTAGTCAAGGTAAGTGTAGGTCTGCTCTAAAATGTCAATGAAAAAACTCATAATTATTCAAAATTGCGAGTTTATTGGTTCTTACAAAACAAACGAGTTCTAGTGTCTAAACTTAACCAAAGAGTGACTTTGGATGTTGAAGCGTGGCACTGCATGTCCTCAGCATACTTTTCATAAAATGGTACGTAATTACCGAGTGCTAATCGCAAGCATGATGACATATGTTCGTCAGTTAGTCGATTGCGATATTTTGACTTAATTATCTTCATTTCAGAAAATGCAGACTCGCACAAGTAAGTTGACCCAAACATTGCCGTCAGTTGAAGGGCGATTTGCCTTAGATTCGGATATCTATCTTCAGATATAAAACACCAGAATTTTGTATCAGATGCTGTGGCTTTGAGATGTATATCTGATATAATCTGCACTAACTCATTTTCAACAGAAATGAGACCACGTTAAACTGAATTGCTATTTCACTAGCTAATTCCTCAATGTTTTTACACGAAAAAGGATAACTCATAAATGATGCGATATTTGCCAATTTACTGAAATCATAAAAACGTATTTCGAATTGGCCCAAAATATTTGATAATTCTGCCTCATAAATATCATAATTCAACTGAGGAATCCTTGCTTTCAAAGACGGAAAATTTTTCAGATCCTCTCTTTTCAGTTGATCTATCATAAGTTGCAATTTACTTTTGAATGCGTTTATTGCGCTAATCATCTCAATAATAGTTTTTTTCCTTTACCTTGAAGCTCCAAATTAATGGTGTTTAAATGCATTGTGATGTCTGTCAAAAATGCCAAATCAGTCAGCCATTTTCCGTTTTTCAGCATCTGAGTGTCATCACCTCTTTCGTCCAGAAAAGCTGTTATTTCGGGCAATAATTCTTGAAACCTTTCTAGGAATTTTCCGCGACTCAACCACCTGACGTCCGTGTGAAGAACTAAATCAGTGTGTTCAGCTGACTCACTATCTTCCAACTGCAATTTAAAGAGCCGTCATTGCAAGCTACGTGCACGGATCGAATTCACAATTTTTATTGCAATGCCCATAATCTCCTCCATGTTTAGAACTTTTAAACACAAAACTTTGCTGATGTATAATGCAATGGAAGGAGAAAAATGAAGGGAAATCATCATTAGCTCGACACAATGCCACAGAACCGTTTTTGTTTCCAGTCATTGCTGGTGCTCCATCGGTTGTAATGCACAATATATTGGTAGCTTGTAGTTTGTTACAAAATTTAAGAAAACGTCATATATATCTTCGCCACGGGTCTTTCCTTTCAGAGGAATCATTGTCAAAAACTCTTCCTTAGCCGACATGTCATAAAAATACACAGCTGGGCAGTGTCTGTAATATCGGTGGATTCGTCGAACTGTAAAGAAAAGTATGTACATTCCATGATATCATATTTTAGTTTATCTGCCATGTCCTGACTCATGACTTCAACACGCCTTGTGACAGTCGGACGAGATAACTGAAGTTCTCTAATAGCAGACATAATCTCTGTTTTATTTTTAAAATCTCCAAATAAAGTCTCACCCGCTTCAATAAATGCTTCCTTCACAACCAATCCCTCATCAAATGGTTTGTTGTGTTTCGCCAATATATGAGATATTTTAAATGACGCGATCGTTGCAGCTTTTGATTGTTTGGCTGGTCTTGTGAACATAGTTTGTTGTTTTTTCAAACAAGTTATCAAATCACGTACTTTTCGTTTTCTTAATTCACTCTGTGACCGAAAATCCTTTTCATAGTTTTTATGAACCGTTTTATGATGCCTCTCTAAGTTCCCACGCTTAGGTATTGCAACTGACGCACGGCAAAAGAGACAAATGCACTTATCCTTTACCATACAAAAGAAAAATTCTTCCTCCCAATCGTTACTAAAATGATAAGTTTTACTTTTCTTCGCCGCACTCATTTTGGACTATTTATTAATAAACTTTGTATCGATGTATCGCCTTCAAGTTACAACTCAGAGTGACTCCTATTCCTGCAGGCGCAACATTTATATCGGCGCGAACGAAGTCTCGAATGTTCCCGTCAAACACGCTGCCCGAAGCTTCTAGAAAAATCGGCGGGAATCGAAAACGCGGCTTTTCTTTGACATGTACCGCGCATTCCTTTGATAAAGCCGCCTTTTGCCGCTAGTAGGGGGTTATTACGATAAAAGAAAGTTATGAGGGGGTTATTCTGGCCTAATTGTGGATCGAATAAATTTTAGTAGTTTATTCATTACATTTTGTTTTAGTTACCTAAAACAAAATCTGTGAATAGTACTATATCGGAATTTTTTTCTCGAGATCGACTCAAAAAGCACTCGCGATCGACTCGATCGCGATCGACCGTTTGAGGACCCCTGGTGTATATTATAGATTTTTTCTGATAAATAATCAGTTAAAAATTAAAAAAACAGGTAAATCGGATAAGTGGTTCTCGAGTGAAAAGTACACTAACGGACAGACAGACAGACAGAGAGACGTTGCATTTTATATATATTGTATTCTTTGTTACACGATATTGTTCTATATTTAACTTTTTTCTGATTTGATTCACTATTATTGTCACTGCTTATTTCTTATATTACCTAACGTTATAAAGTATATCCTATAACCTGTTTAGAGAACGTATGTATATATCTACTCGTAAAAAAAACACGTAAATCGGATAAGTGGTTCTCGAGTGATAACGACACTAACGGACAAACAGACAAAAAGACAGAGAAACGTTGCATTTTATATATATTATAGAGGATTATAGATATCTGGCCAAAGAAAAAATGTATTATTTAAAAAAAAAAACACGTAAATCGGATAAGTGGTTCTCGAGTGATAAGCGCACTAACGAACAAACAGGCAGACAGACAGAGAGATATTGCATTTTATATATATTATATTCATTGATACATGATATTGTTCCATATTTAACAGTTTAGGCAGTGTATTGCACGATAACGCGCTAGTGGCAAATTTCTTTCCGACTTGATTTACTATTATCGTCACTGCTTATTCCTTATGTTACCTAACGTGATAAAATATATCCTATAACCTGGCCAGAGAACATATGTATTTTTTTTTTTTTAAAAAAAGCATGTAAATCAGATAAGTGGTTCTCGAGTGATAAGCGCACTAACGGACAGACAGAGAGACGTTGCATCTATAATGTATATAATTTTATATATATTACAGATTATAGAATAAAAAACGTCTCTCTGCCTGCCTGCCTGTCCGGTAGTGCGCTTATTACTCGAGAACCACTTATCCGATTTACGTGTTTTTTTTTTAATTCATACATAGTATGTTCTCTGGCCAGGTTTTAGGATAGATTTTATTATGTTAGGTAATATAAGGAATGATCAGTGACGATAATAGTGAAGAAAGTACACGCGAGCGGAGCCGCGGGCACGTCTAGTATATATGTATATGTATATATATATATATATATATATATATATATATATATATATATATATATATATATATATATATATATATATATATATATATATATATATATATATATATATATATGTTATATATATATATATATATATATATATATATATATATATATATATATATATATATATATATATATATGTTTATATATATATATATATATATATATATATATATATATATATATATATATATATAAGATTTGGTGATATGTTATCGACCGTGCATCAATCTGATATATATATGATTATCGGGAATCGGTCTGGACTGTAAATAAAACTCTTTTCTTCTTTAAAACTCAATATTTCGTTATCGTTTGATAACTTCTTCAGGAGTAACTACAACTATATAGGTGTATTAATTTTGTAGTTACTCCTGAAGAAGTTATCAAACGATAACGAAATATTGAGTTTTAAAGAAGAAAAGAGTTTTATTTACAGTCCAGACCGATTCCCGATAATCATATATATATTATATATATATATATATATATATATATATATATATATATATATATATATATATATATATATATATGAATATGTATAGGTATAATTTATGAATCAAACTTGGCATGATATAGCAGATGCGATTCTCATTTTAATTTATACTTTATTTTCGTCAGTTTTACACTTGTCTGTTTCATGTAAATTTATACTGTTAAATAAAAGCCAAAACATCGAATAAGACAAAAAGAAAATGCATCAAACATTCGCACTTAAACCCAAATAGAAGACTGCGACGTAAGCATAAAGTCTTCCCTTTGACAGTGACTACAATTTGATGGGAATCTTTAGCCCAAAACGGCCTGCGGCCCTCTTTCATGATTGTCTGTCTAAAATAAAAGAAGATGAAACATTATGATTGAAATCATCACCGTAAGGCAAAAGACGCCGGATTTTTAACTTCAATTTAATTTAAAATGCTTGCTGTTTTTTGACATTTTAATTTTGGTCTGGATTCAATGGAAGGTGTTTTTTTAAGTCTAGACTTTTTCACTTTCTCGTTAAGGCAATTATTATATTCCTAAAAAATTTATTCCAGAAATTTTTACATTTCTTTAAGTTTCAAGGTTTTTGGATCATGAAAAGCATAATTTTTGTCGGCTTGTTGCCGTCATAACTTCGTATTGGTGTGATATATCGATCAAAATTGAAGATATTTTATTATACGTCCTTTTAAGAGCTTCTGGGAGCGTGAATATCTGTATAGCATGTTAATAGTGTTCCGTACGGAACAGTTATAAGATCACTTCGGCGTTTGTCTGTCCGTCTGTCCCACCCGATTTTCTTCAAAACTATTTGACATAGAAAGTTGAAATTTGGCACTAATATAGGAACTGATTAGAGCCGTATAGTTTTGAAAGTTAAATTTCGACTTGGGGGGGGGGGGGGGGTTAGTTTTTGGGGGTGAAATGGGAAGTGAAAAAAAATTACCAGGTCGTCGAGCGGGATGTTAAATGAAAGCTTGTAAAAATACGAGTTCAAAAATATATATAATGTAGTACTCGCGCACACTTTTCTTTGTATTATATTTAAAAAATTGAGAAAAATCACTACCCCCCCTTATCTTGAAAAGTACTAATCAAAAAATTTTGAAAAAATTCTGGAATATACTCCAGAGGGTGTAGATTGAAGGAAAGTTATCACGAGTGCATTATCTTTATTAATTTATCTTGTTTTGTTTGTTTTTTCGTTTTTGTTTTTTTCATTGATGAGGGCGCGTCGATAACTAGATCATTTGGCGCACAATTTGAATTAAATATCATATTATTATTTTGGAGTATAGTTTCCTTCAGATAGTTTATTAGATTTTTGATTCCTTCATGGTTCTGTCTTAGAATTTGCGATAATGGTCCTCTGATGTATTTTAATTTCTTGTCAAGGAAGTCGTTTGATTCCAAAATGTGCTTTATAGACAAGGGGGGCCATTGCACTTAGGACATACTGGGAGGGGCTCTGCTTTTAGTAAGTGGAAATGTGTGAGATAAGTGTGGCCGATAACAACTCTTCTCCGCATAACATTTTCCTTGCGAGGTAAGGAAGGAAGGTACAGAGGGGGAAAAACGAGAGGTTTTACCTCCCATAGTTTGTTAGTACCCTCTTGAAAGTCCCAGTCTAATTGGAATAGATTTGCTATAGTGGTTCTAAAATGGTTTGAAAGATCTTTAGAGGAAAAAA
Source organism: Pachyrhynchus sulphureomaculatus (assembly GCA_019049505.1). NCBI lineage: Eukaryota > Metazoa > Arthropoda > Insecta > Coleoptera > Curculionidae > Pachyrhynchus > Pachyrhynchus sulphureomaculatus. The sequence goes on along the minus strand of CM032452.1, from coordinate 78,443,748 downwards.
TTAATTTTGTTGGGGTTTCAGTGGAAACGGCAGATTTTGCATTTAGGTCTGCGGACTCGTTTCCTATTATTGTCTTGTGACTTGGGACCCACAAGAATACAAATGTTAAGCCTCTATTATGTGCAATCTGAAGGAGGTCAATAATGTTTAGAACCAGAGGGTAAGAAATTTTGGAAGAGGAAATGGCCCGCAGCTAGGACAGAGAGTCCATGATAAGTATGTATTTCTTACTCGATTTTGAAGAGATTGCCCATCTTAGAGCTTCTTTGAGTTCTAATAGTTCGGCTGAGAATATCGAAGATATTTTGTTAAGTTTCAATTTCAAGATAAAGTTCTCGGCAATCACCGCAGAACCAGCACCTGGGGAGACTTTGCCCCATCCATGTAGATAGAACTTTTCTTTTAGTATAGTGATAAAGGACTGCCTTATAAAGCGGTCAGGAACTAGTTTTTTATCGTATTTAAGTAGAGAGAGGTGAATGGATGGAGGTGTAGAGGTCCACGGGGGAAACATTAGAAATTCAGAAGCTTTGTGGAATATTGGTCTAGCACACGTGCTACAGGGAAGTCCCTAAAGCGCTACAGGAGCGACACGTGTGCGGAGAAAGCGATTCAGGTTGTTCTTGAATCGCTGTAGATTGTACTCGGTGGGAAACACAGTCCTGGGCAAATTATTCCAAAGGTATGATGTTCTCCATATAAAAGACTGCTTGAAAAGCGTTGTACGAGGAGTAACAAGCTGAAACTCATACGGATGTGAAGTATTAGCGCGACGTGTACTTCTAACATGCACCGCTCTGGGAGGAATTAAGCGGGCCACATCCTCCGAACACTTTCCAGGAAAGTACTTGTAGAATAGGCTCAAGTCGCCAACCGTTCTTCGATGTTCCAGCGAATCAAAGCTGCTATGGAATTAGGAGAAAGAACAGAGTAAGATCGATTTAAAGTAATGAGCGCCTTAATGTAGGTTTGAATGAAGACTTGGCATAGAAGAGTAAAAGAGAACGCAATCTGGAGAGGGAAAGAGAGGGAGTAGATGAAATACACTGAAGGCTAGGAATAGGGGAGGTACGGAAGGCACCGGTAGCAAGTCTAAGCGCCTGATTTTAAATAGTGTCAAGCTTATTCTATAGCGGAGTCATAGATGAACTTCCGTAATTTAGTTTGGAAAGGATAAGCGAGCTATATATTTTCATTAATGAAGGGTAGCTTCCTCCCATTTAGTATGAAATAAGAGTCTCTTTAAGTTTAAGTCCTTTGAGCTTTTCTCCTTCAAGTAGTTGATATGATCTTTCCAGTTTAAATTAGAGTCAAATTTTAACCCCTATATTGTTCTGAGTAGGGATGCAACCATTTGAAAGATTTATAGTATGAAATTTAAGACAATTCATAATTTTACAAAAGGGAATGCAAGCAGATTTACTAGGAGACAAGGTATCTGGTATATAAAAAAACAGAAATTTCAAGGTTATCAGTTTTTAGTAAAGATCGGAAACTGATTTGGAGTGTGTCTTGTGAAGTCACTGATTACACAGGTCTGCAACAAAAATGCTGTCTGGATGTTTTCAACTGATTTCTATGTATTTAGGTGTTCTGAAAACCAAAAAAATACTCAAAAAATTCCAGAACGTCAGGTTATTTTGCAAAACGCAAAATTTATTATAAAAAAGGGTTTTTTTGGGCTAACTTGAAGTCATAAATAAATAGGTACAATTTTATTTTGATTACTGTTTTTAAATGTATACGGGCTATAACTATCATTACTTTCTAAATAAAGAACGCCCTGTGTGAGCTAAATTAACAAACATAAACGTTGTAACCAGAAAGTGCGCGCTCCGATGGTGTAGAAAGTGGCGCGGTACAATTACGTGTTAACTCGTCATTGTTTTATAGATCTTGGTTCAATATAGTGCAATGTCATCTGTGAGGAAGTGTGTGAATTCGTCTGACAGTTTCTGTTATATTTGTGGCGAATATATGGTATTAAAGCAACAACTTAATATTACGGACTTTGTAAAAAAAGTATACTTCACGTATTTTGGCTTAAAACTTGGAGATCAGGATAAAGTTTGGGCACCTCATAAAGTCTGCAAACGATGTGTTGAAGACCTTCGAAATTGGTTTAAGGGCAAGAAAAAAGCTTTCTGATATGCGATTCCTATGGTATGGCGCGAGCAAAAGAACCATAGTGATGATTGTTACTTTTGTTCGTGTAATGTGAAAGGGTATAATTCAAAATGGAAGCAGTCCATTTCATACCCCAATCTGCAATCAGCTATTCGTCCCATCCCTCATGGGACCGAAATACCAGTGTCCAAGGCCCCTGCTACCTTGGAAGAGATTCCAAGTTCTGACGAAGATGGTGCTGTACCTGAACCCGATGACAAGTCAAGTTTTCAATTTGAAGATGACAGCAGTCCGAAATTGTTTTCCCAGGGCGAGCTAAATGATTTGGTAAGAAACTTGAATCTTCCCAAAAACGCTGCTGAGTTGCTTGGATCAAGGCTCAAAAGCAGGAACTTACTTTTGCCGGGAGTGTCTTCCTCCTGGTTTAGATATCGTGAGAAGCAGTTCACTTCCTACTTTGCCCAAGAGGACGAGTTGGTTTATTGTACCAATATTGAAGGTTTGATGGGTACATTTAAGATCTCATACGACCCAGCACAGTGGCGTATTTTCATAGATTCTTCAAAAAGAAGCCTTAAAGCAGCTCTGCTTCACAATGGCGGTTTCTATGCTTCCATTCCTGTCGCTCATTCCGTACACCTCAAGGAAACCTACAAGAACTTGGAATTGGTTCTTTGCAAATTAAAATATAAAGACCACGGTTGGCAAGTGTGCGGTGATTTAAAAATCTTGGGCATGTTGCTCGGACAACAATCTGGGTTTACCAAATTCCCTTGCTTTTTGTGTCTATGGGATAGTAGAGACCGAGCAAATCACTGGACCAAAAAGTGTTGGCCTCCGAGGGAGCTTAAAGTTGACGAAAAGAACGTCCTGCATGAAACTTTGGTGCCTCCTCATAAAGTTCTTCTACCACCGCTTCACATAAAGCTGGGATTGATGAAGCAATTTGTAAAGTCACTTCCAAGAGATGGAAATTGCTTCAAATACTTAATATCAAAGTTTCCAGGCTTCTCGGAGGCAAAGTTGAAGGAAGGTGTTTTCGTTGGACCAGATATTAGACGGCTTATGGCTGATCCACAATTCATCACCACCATGACGGATCCTCAAAGAGAAGGGTGGATTGCCTTTAAAGAGGTCATAGAGAAATTTTTAGGCAATAACAAAGACCCTAACTACAAACAAATCGTCAAAAGAATGTTAAAAGCATTACAAGCTTTAGGTTGCCTAATGAGTTTAAAAGTACATTTTCTTCATTCCCACCTAGACTACTTTCCAGAAAATTTAGGAGATCTGAGTGAAGAGCAAGGTGAACGATTTCACCAAGATATTAAGGAGATGGAAAAAAGATACCAGGGAAGATGGAGCGTCTCAATGATGGCAGACTACTGTTGGACGCTTCAGAGAGACCTTCCAGATGCTTCCTACAAGCGAAAATGTACCAAAAGGAGTCTCACTGGGAAAAAGAAATGTGTTTAGTGCTTACTAATGAATGCATTTTAGATAAAAAAATAAGTTTTGTTACGCAATTATAAATTAAAAAAAAATTTTTTAGTCTTTTATCTTTTATTTTAAGATGATAACTTGTTTAACATAGATACCTACATTGTCAGAAAACGTGACGTTCTATGACAAAATGAAAGTCATTTTCGGATTCAGTACACCCAAAAACATAAGAATTACGCAAAAAAACCAAAACAGCTCTCAATTTTTTTTTGCAGACTTGTGTTATTTATACTTCCGTAACAAAAATTTATATTTTAAAAGTAATCAACGTCCGGAACACTAATTGTGCAAGTTCGACTTACACTTGGCCGGTTACGTTTCATTATTTCTAATAAGCTAATCTAACAGTTGCTAGAAGAGACTAGAATGTGATTCATAGATAAATATTCAGTAGGATTGTTTGACTTTGTTAAGTAGGTTATTCCATGAGGGTTCGACATAATTTTGTTGGTTCTGATTGATCTAAAAACCTCAGAAACAAAATTCACTGAAAAATATTGATGCCGGTGTTAAAAACTGAACATTTTTAATAGATTATTTTTCGGAAAATTGTAGTTACGTCAAAAATGGTCGTAAAAAGTTCGCAATAGGCGTTTTAGGAAAGGTTGAGACGAAAACTATAACCTGACCTTACTAAACCGCCAAACCAGAAAGGTGGATGTCGTCAATCAATAGAGCAATAGGCATGATGACTAATTTTGAAAAACTAATACACGATGTTCTTACGGAATTACTATTTCCAAAAAAATATATATTTCTGACGAAATTACAGGTTCCTAGTATAAAATTGAGCTTTCTTAAACGAATTTTGAATTTTACGCCAAAAAGGCTCGCAAATGTCATGGCGTCTGCTCGTGACGTTACGTCTTTGTAAACTCTATGTCACCAACAGTGAAGTATACAGTGTCTATACAATAATTTTGTTATTTTGTGTGTTTAAAATCAATTCTAAAGTGTATAAGTCGTGTGCGGTCCCTTAGTGTAAAAACACATCGATAAAACTCCTAACAAGTTATTTGTTTGTGTTCCAAACAAGAAAACAATAAGAAATAAGTGGTTAACTCTTGCACGGCGAGACCCATCAGTTATTTCTCCAAATTCTTCAATTTATTTCTGTGAAGACCATTTTGATGTAAATTTTAACTTAATATTTTATTATTAGAAATGAGGTGTGACGTAATAATATACTTACTATTGCCTGCGGTTTAATTAATTTGCAAGATGCTCTCATTAAACCCTTAAACCTTATGCTTTTTATTTATTAATTCAATTCAAATTATCTTTATTCGTAGGTAAATAATTTTTACACTTGAATTCGTCAAGATAATATTAAGCAAAAATATAAAAGTATTTAACATTACCACTCGTTCGTAAGCCTGATTCCCCTGAGAACAACGAGCAAAAAACTCAAAGGGTTGCTCGTTTTCAAAAACATGTGTTATAAATTACTAATTATGTTATATTAACCTACTAGCCGGGCCCGCGGCTCCGCTCGCGTGGACTTGATTCATTACTATCGTCACTGCTTATTCCTTATGTTACCTAACGTAATAAATTATCTCTCCCATTATTTCCCCTTATATCCTAGTATTTTTCCCTATCTCCCATTATCTCTACATAATTTCCATTATCTAGGCTTATCCTGCTCATCTCCGAATATTTCTCCTTATCTCCCATTATTCCTCCTTATCTCCCATTATCTCACCTTATTTCCCATTATTTAGGCTTATCTTGACTTATCTCGCAATATTTCTCCTTATCTCCCATTATTTTTCCCTATCTCCCATTATCTCACCATAACTCCCATTATCTAGACTTATCTCTGCTTATCTCCCATTATTTCTCCTTATCTCCCATTATTTATACTTATCTCCCATTATCTCACCTTATCTCCCATTATCGAAGCTTATCTCGACCTATCTCCCATTATTTCTCCTTATCTTCCATTATCTCACCTTATTTCCCATTATCTAGGCTTATCTTGACTTACCTCGCAATATTTCTCCTTATCTCTCATTATTTTTTCTTATCTCCCATTATCTCACTATAACTCCCATTATCTAGACTTATCTCTGCTTATCTCCCATTATTTTCTCCTTATCTCCCATTATTTATACTTATCTCCCATTATCTCACCTTATCTCCCATTATCGAGGCTTATCTCGACCTATCTCCCATTATTTCTCCTTATCTTCCATTAACTCACCTTATCTCCCATTATCTAGGCTTATATCGGATTATATAGAACATATGTATAAATTTATAAAAACACGTAAATCGGATAAGTGGTTCTCGAGTGATAAGCGCACTAACGGACAGACAGACAGACAGAGAGACGTTGCATTTTATATATATTATATTCTTTGCTACATGATATTGTTCTATATTTAATGCTTTAGGCAGTGTTTTGCAAGAGAACGCGCTAGCGGCAAACGTTTCTCCGACTTGATTCACTAGTATCGTCATTGCTTATTCCTTATGTCACCTAACGTAATAAAATATATCCTATAACCTGACCAGGGAACATATGTATGTTTAAAAAAAAGCACGTAAATCGGATAAGTGGTTCTCCAGTGATAAGCGCACTAATGGACAGACAGACAGAGAGACGTTGCATTTTATATATATTATAGATATTTTTTGCTCCGTGATATTGTTCCATATTTAATGGTTTAGCATGTTAAAAAAAAGCACGTAAATCGGATAAGTGGTTCTACAGTGATAAGCGCACAAACTGATAAACAGACAGAGAGACGTTGCATTTTATATATATTATAGATATCCTTTGCTACATGATATTGTTTCATATTTAGTGGTTTAGGCAGTGTATTGCAAGAGAACGCGCTAACGGCAAACTTTTTTCCGATTTGATACACTGTTATCGTCACTGTTTATTCTCCATGTTACCTAACGTAATAAAATATAGTCTATAACCTGGCCAGAGAACATATGTATGTTCAAAAAAAAAGCACGAAAATCGGATAAGTCATTCTCCAGTGATACGCGCACTAACAGACGGACAGACAGACAGCCAGACAGACGGACAGACAGACGGACAGAGACACGTTGCATTTTTATATATATTATAGATATAGATTATTATTATTATATAACCTGGCCAAAGGACATATGTATGAATTTAAAAAAAGACAGGTAAATCGGAAAAGTGGTACTCGCGTGATAAGCGTACTAATGGACAGAGAGACATTGTATTTTATATATATTACAGATTATAGATATTCTCTGCTACATAATATTGTTCCATATTTAATGGTTTAGACTGTATATTGCAAGAGAACGCGCTAGCGGCAAACTTTTTTTCAACTTTATTCACTATTATCGTCACTACTCATTCCTTATGCTACCTATCGTAATAAAATATAGCCTATAACCTGGCCGGAGAACATATGTATGTTTAAAAAAAAAAGTACGAAAAACCGGATAAGTGGTTCTCCAGTGATAAGCGCACTAACGGACAGACAGACAGAGATACGTTGCATTTTATGTATATTATAGATACAATAAAAATATATATCTATAACCTGGTCAGAGTACATATGTATGAATTTAAAAAATCACGTAAATCGGATAAGTGGTTCTCCAGGGATAAGCGCACTAACGGACAGACAGACAGACAGAGAGACGTTGCATTTTATATATATTATAGGTATAGATTATTATTATTATTATATAACCTGGCCAAAGAATATATGTATGAATTTAAAAAAAGACAGGTAAATCGGATAAGTGGTACTCGCGTGATAAACGCACTAAAGGACAGACAGACAGACAGAGAGACATTGCATTTTATATATATTATAGATATTCTCTGCTGCATAATATTGTTGCATATTTAATGGTTTAGGCTGTGTATTGCAAGGGAACGCGCTAGCGGCAAACTTTTTTCCGATTTCATTCACTATTTTACGTCACTGCGCATTCCTTATGCTACCTATCGTAATAAAATGTAGCCTATAACCTGGCCAGAGAACAAATGTATGTTTTAAAAAAAAAAGCACGTAAATCGGATAAGTGGTTCTCCAGTGATAAGCGCACTAACGGACAGACAGACAGACAGACAGAGAGACGTTGCATTTTATATATATTATAGATACAATAAAAATAGCGCTAAGCATTACAAACTCTCCATGAAAACTAAATATTAAACTACATTTTATAAATTAACATGAATGAGCTAATACAAGCAATATAATGAACAAACCGACTGAATTTCTATTTTAAATAAAAGTATAACAAACTAGTAAAACACATTAAAGTAAGAAATAATTTAGTAGACAAGAGCAGGCCGATCCTCACAGGCGGCATCAGCTCACCAGTAAGACCAAGGGTCAGCCATCGCACACCTCGCACACAATATAGGGAGAAATTTGACCCGGCCCTTGACGCCACCGCAAGCAAGGATTTAAAGAGGGCATGCTCTGCTTAAGTCTATATTTCTGAAATTATAAGATGTTTAATATTCTACAGAATTCAGTCTAGGTTGCTCACGTATGTAACATGTGTCACCTAGTTATTTACTACTTTATATCAAGCCTGTATAACAAAGGCGTCCAGCCCAATGCTCCCTCAAAAATAAAACTCATAACTAGGTACTAATATATCATTACACAATATTCACTTAATTTCTTTTATTGGCCAGGCATTCCTGTCCAATAAATAATCATTGATCTTGTAATTGGCTTTCTTGATAAGGCATTTTTTATGTGCGATTTCAATTTTGATTCGGTCAATTCTGTAACTTACCTACCTAACAACCTACAATGTACTTCGGTACAGTAATGGATACACATTAGCTTTCCATAATGACACTAAAACTTTTAGAAAATCAGACATATATTTCTCATCAAATATTACACATATAATTTCTACATTCTTGTTTGCGCTGTAGTTACTATCGGCAACACAAAAGTAACCCTTTAGAACTCCAATCAAATACATCTGTATCTGCATCTGCGCATTATATTTCTGTGTAGGTTTATCACGTTTAACAAAATTTTGATATGTCTTTGCACTCATGAGACTCTTGATTTCAGCAGTGGCATCTTCACATATCCCATCGGGGGATCCTGCTAGCATTGGGTAGTTTTTAGACAGCATCAGACCATACTTCTTAATTTTTGTGTTCAGTTTAATACCAACAGTTTTCCGCACTTCATCTTTTAATATTCTACCACGTTTTATAGCTGGTGTATCTGGAATTTTTTCTCCCATAACTAATGATATAAGTGTTCCATCATTTGTTTTACAATGACTAAATTCAAATGCTCGAGATGTGATTCTGCCATATCTCAATTCATACCAAAGACTACTTTGGTGCTGTTCTCTGGTCCCTTTTTCAGTTTTAAATATATGTGCATTAGTCAGAACGAGCTTCTCCAAAAATATACCACAGGATTTCTCTTTATGTTTCAGTACAAATCATCAGAAATATTTGATATTTCATTATTTCGCAGTTGCTAAGTTTTCTTTTTCTTTCCATTCCCAAAAACTTTTCAAGAACTCTACTATTTAATGGCAAACTAGGCTTACCGTTTGATAATTGCTTTGCCGTTATGTATTTTAGGCTAGTATCAACCCTAGACAGTTTGGATTTCATCCAGTAACATTCCACTGAAGTACAGGACCGGTCTTCACTCCTGCGATGGACCCACATGAAGAATGCTATGGCGTGCTTGCAGCCCCCTTGAGAGGTAATCCTGTCATGGCATTGCGCGGAAATAACAGCGTCTTCTTCTTCTTCATTGACTATTAACGTAAATGCATATAACTTTGCATGGACTTTATGTTCTGTGCAAATTTTATATTTCACTACGCACATTTTTTCATCACGTTTAAGCTGTACATAGTTTACAGCGTCATCGCCATACGATGGGCGTGAGGACCTAAAATAAATAAAATCAATTAGTATGTACTTACTCATACGACATATCAACATTTTCATAACAATCATAACCTAACCTAAAACTAATAAAACCATGACGTAGAAATAAAGTGCAGTTTTTATGGGTTTTTGAGTTTTAAATTGTAGTTTTAATACAGATTACTTATATACTTACATAGAAGTTTTGATATTTCTAAATTCTGCTGAGCAAAAGTCTTTGTTTGACGCAAGAAACTCTCCAAGTATCAACAAATCAATTCTAGGTAAATTAGAGCTATTTGGCCTGATAAATCCGTCTTCCATCGCTAACATTTCTTGGTTCTAGTTTTTGTAACACAAAACTAGGCAACTCGATAGTTTAAGACCACAAATTAATTGATAAACGGTATCGTTAACACAAGAGAAGTTCGACCGAAATAATGTTTACTTAGGCGTGACGTCATTGGCTCTGATTGGTGTTCCACCTAAATTGGCGGATTGCTGTATTTTGCATTTTTCTCATCTTCTCAATTTCACTTTTAATATAAAAATAAGAACATTTTTTAGAAACTTTTTAATCTATTTCATTATTAAAAGGCATAATTTTGGTGATTCATCGTTACTGTCATCACGCCTATTATTTTTTATCTGTATCCATACAGTAGAGTGTTTTGTTCATATGGCCGTTTGCATCATGTGCCACGTCTGATATCGGTAGGCAGTGATCATGGGAAAGACAGCTCACCGAACAATAATCCAATAAATTTACATGACATTATTTAAAAAAAAAAGCTGAAGGTGTACAGAGATATATTCTCAAAATGAACCTTTTCCCCCCCCCCCCCCCCCGACAATATCTCTAATAGTTGAGAAATATAAATTCAACAATGAGATATTTAAATGAATTAGGTGCAACACGCTTTAAAACCAAATGTATTTTTTCCTTGTTTTTTTTTTGCCTTTTTCCTGTTTTTGTTTATTTGTTTTATTAAGAACTTAATAAAAAAATGTTTCTAAAAAAACTTTTCTCATTTGTTTCTTTGTATCAATTAGCAAAATTCATTTTTATTTTACAGAATAGGATTTTTCTTGAAAGAAGGAATCTGAATATTTCAAAAACTCGCGAGCATCATACCAGTAATATGGCGACAAGTCATGTGTCGGACTGTCGCCATTGTGTTTTATGTTTAATGTGGTGTTACTTTACGGACAGCTACTTTCGAAGCACATGTTCCATTCATGAATGATCATTTTGTGAAAAATATGCTGTTTGTTTTTCATAACTTATTTGGTGCAAACTTTAAAAAGTAAAATTTTATGGTACGATTAAAAATTATTATCTAATTCTTTTTAGAGACCCCTGAGGGGCTAGTGTTATCTATGATTTCACTAGTACGGGCCTGACAACCCCGAGGTACCTGAAGTCATGTCAGTCGTTGTCCAGTATTAGTCCTTAACGTAGTCCTCGTCTTAATTGTTCACATCGCAATCTCAAGGTGTGAGTGACCGTGCTGAGAAGAAGCATGGCTCAGCAAGTGTGAGTCATTAATGGTTCCTATCAGACACCAGGCTACATCTGGCAGTAATACAAGCCTTACCATGATAACCAGGCTCTGTCATGGCGGACGTTTATTTCCTAGGATTCTCGTGGGAATCATATGTCATCTCAAAAAAATAACAAAAACCACGGGTCCAAAAGACCCAGAATAGAGTCGCTAAATACTACCCCTGAAATACCAATCTACGATCGATACTTTAAAATAAATATGGAAGAAGGTTTATTCAAGAATACCTCATCATTTATTCTCCATAAAGCTCTACAATCCCAAATAGGGACATTGGAAGAAACTAGAAAATTAGCTGATGGATCTCTACTCATAAAAGTTTTAAACGAAAACCAATCTAGGAGAGCATCAGGAATGGCTCAACTTATGGAGAAAGAAGTTAAAGTTACTCCACACAAAACCCTAAACATCATAAAGGGCATAATAACCTGCAATGATCTCGCCAACTGTTCAGATCAGGAAATACTGGAAAATTTAGAAAGCCAGGGAGTCTCTGAAATCTTCATAATCCCTTCTAGAAACAATAGTTATTACAATTATATAAATCAACAACAATTATATAAATCATTAATATTACCTAAACTAAGATATGGAGATTTTCTATATGATTCGGCACCTCAAGGAATAAAGAGATCTCTAAACCCTATTCAAAATCAGGCCCTGAGACTGGCTCCAGGAGCATTCCGAACATCACCTATAGCAAGTTTACAATGTATAACATCAACTCCTCCGCTCTACCTAGACAGGCAATTCTCCCTGATGAAATTTTACGCATCCTCACTCCGGAAATCCTATACAAAAATGCAATTAACTTCTCAAATTCTCATCGCCCCAACATGATAGCACCCAAAGATTCAATCCACAACAGAATAAACAAATTCATGCTACTGCATAACCTCTCTCCACCAAAATTTGATTACCCTCTCTGGAAAAACTTCCCACCTTGGATCTCCCCAACCCCGAAGGTAGACTTTCATTTCCATTCCAACAATATAAAAGATAATAACCCAACAGAAACTCAGTCAGCATTTCTTGAAAGAATCTATTCTAAATACCCGGATCACTCTATAATATTAACCGATAGCTCTAAGTCAGATCAGGGAGTGGGTGCAGCTTACGTCCATGACAGAATCATTAAACGCCTTAAACTACACCCATACAATTCCATCTTCACAGCAGAATTACTTGCCATCAAGGAAGCTCTCAAGTCTTCAATTACCTCAACCCAAGGACAAAAAAATTTCTTATAGCTTCTGATTCCTTGAGTTCGCTAAAATACATCATCTCCAACAAAGACAACAGTATTTACTTAAGTCAGATCAGCGATCTCTTATATATAGCAAAATTGAGAGGAATTGAAATTTATTTATGTGGATCCCTGGTCACATGAACATTAAAGGTAATGACAAAGCTGACAAAGAGGCTAAACGAGCGTTAACAAACGGAACACTCTTCACGGGAGAAAACAACAGTCATGATTGTATTAAAATGATAAGCTCAATAAAAAGAGACTTATTCCAGCTGAAGTGGGACCTGGAGCATAATGAAAATAAACTATGGTCAATAAAACCTCAAGTATTCCCGCCTCTTCATAACCCAAATGATAAAAGATCAGAAAATGTTTTGCTGAGAAGATTGGCCATAGGCCATACATACCACACTCACTCACATCTCCTAAAAAAAGAAACAGCACCGAAGTGTGTGGTATGCAATTCCTCCTTGACGGTAAAACACATTTTTGAGGCAAATCACTCCTCTCACTTGAGAAATAAACACAACATCCCTCACTCTCTCAAACAGAATATTGATCAATTCTCATCAATCAAGGAAAAAATCCACAAATACTTAAAAGACCAAAAAATATCTATATAACAGTTAAACACATTCAATAAGGGGCGCTAAATGACCACAGACGTCGATGCGCTCTGACCAACAAAAAACAAACAAACAATCTTTTTAGAGAATTTTTACAGTTTGCACCATATCTTCAGGAATTGCCTTTATTTTTTTTGTCTACTGTATCAAAAATTTTTAATTTCAAAGGCTAATCCACTATTTTAAATTAACTCTCAACCAGATATAAAATGCATTTACTTATTAAAATTATTATTTAATATCGAACAAACCAGCCGGATTGCTGTATATAATGATAAACAATATGAATGACAGTGCAGTATTTTGACATAAATTAAATTAGCAGCCCATCCGAAGCCAAAATACTGTTAAAAGACAAAACTGATTGGAACGTTGTGGATGAAATTAAATGAAAATGGGAAATTGCATTTTGTAACGGTTTCAGCTGTACAATATTACATACCACACGAATGCAATTACAACCTAAAATAAACTGATTTGAATTCGCAGTAATAAACTTCACTCTTAAAGGGTTCAGTCGCAACTATTTAACATATTATCACAGTACAAACGCTGAGTTCATACCTGTTTTTGGTGAATCATTACAACAATAGTTATAATATAGATAACTCTCATCAATCCGATTTTTTATAGCGTTTCTCGCCTTCCGGTTCGGAATTTATACCCTCATCGATCTTCCCAATCTCCGGGTCTTAGATTTCTCTATGATATTGCCCTCTGAACACCTTCAAACCATGTCGCTCTTGGCTTCCCTTTTTTCCTTCTTTCGCTTGGTAACCACTTTAGATTCATCTTTGGTATTCGGTGTTCTTCCATTCTTTCCACGTGTCCGTATCAACAAAGTTGCCTTTGTTGAATTTCCTCAATGGTCGTAGTTTTTACTTTCATTACATGTCTTATTCTTTCATTTCTAAATCTATCCATTCTTCACACTCCAGTCGACCTTCGCCAGTAATCCATTTCGAGTGCTATTAGTTTCTGTTCCAATCGTTTCGTCAGTTGTCAAATTTCACAACCGTATACCACGACGCTTTTAAATACTGCATTATAAATGAGGTGCTTTCTCTGTGATGTTATTTTCTTCAACCACAGAACAGAGTTTAGGTGTCTTATGTGCGCCTTTTCTTTACTTATTCTACTCTCCACTTCTTTTTCCGTTCTACCGCCTTTACTCATGTTAGTTCCGAGATATACAGGGTGAGTCAACGATAGAGTAAAGTTCATTATCTAATTTGTTTCGGGAATGACGAAAAAATGTTAAATACAATAGTTTTAGGGAATGTTAAGGTGCACAGTCTAAAATTATTTTTGAGTATACAGGGTACTTCAAAAAAGTGTGGCCGATATAACATGTTTTTCTAAATTTTTCTAATTTATTTTTAAATTCTGCGTAAAATGTTATAACTTTTTTATTAACAATGTTATATACCTAAACCTAGTAGTTTTTCTAATATTTCAATTTAAAAAATATTAGTTTTCAGTTTTGTAAAAAATTGCCAGTAGCGCCATTGTTTCTGGAGGTGGAATATTCATAAGTGATACGAGCATTTTATAGAGGTGAAAAAAAGATATATGTAAAGAAATTTGAGTAAGATGCTACAGGGTGTTCAAAATAAATTTATGCATTTCGACTATTTTAAATTGAAAAATCTCAAATTTTTTAAATGACACACCCTGTATATTATTATTTTTTCTGAGAGATTTTACAAAACCCTCCAACTTTTATTAAGTATGTCATATACCTATTTCTAATAGTTTTCGATTTATTTAGAATTTTTTAATTTTTACCCTTGTTAGTGTTCCGTACGGAACACTTATAAGATCACTTCGGTGTCTGTCTGTCTGTCTGTCACACCTGATTTTCTCCGAAACTATTTGACCTAGAAAGTTGAAATTTGGTACTAATGTATAAATTGATGGCCTCATCACACCCGTGTAGTTTTGAAAGTTAAATTTTGACTTAAGGGGTTAATTTTGGGGGGTGAGATCGGAAGTGAAAAAAAAATTTTTACTAGGTCATCGAGTGTGGTGTCAAATGAAAGCTTGTGGAAACACGAGTAAAAAATGTATATATAATGTAATACTTGCGCGCACTTTTCTTTGTGTTATTTTTAAAAAATCGCGAAAAATCGCTGCCCCGCGCCTTATCTCGAAAAGTAATTATCAAAAAATTTTGAAAAAATTCTGGAATATTCTCCACGGGATGTAGATTGAACGAAAATTATCACGAGTGCATTACCTTTAATAATTTATCTGGTATATAAAAAAAACAAAAAATTCAAGGTCATCAGATTTCAGTAAAGATTGGAAACAAACTTTGTTGAAAATTCATTTGGGGGTGTGTTTTGTGAAGCCACTGATCATTTTATACCTCTGTAACAAAATTTTTTATTTCAAAAGCAATCAACGTACGGAACACTAATTGCGCAAGTTCAACTTGCACTTGACCGGTTTTTTTTAATACACTTACGCTATAACATCATAGTTGCCAAGACAAAACAAAAATGTAGGCATTGTCAAATTTTGACATATCTATTAAGCAAGTAAAAATAGTTTAATTTGTTGTAGTAATTGACGTATAAAGGTAATAGTTATGGATTTTTCTAAAAATGAATTAATGATATGATTTATATACTGGGCGAGGCGGGGAAAAATTGTCTTTTGGCAGTAAGGTTTTAAGGAGCGAAGTACCCTAATAGACGTATACCATCTAGAAAATCTTTTCAGTGCTTAATGGAACGGTTTGATGGTAGTGGTAGTGTTGAGTATACGATACGGAAAGTAGTAAACCAGAATGCTACAAATGAGGAAAAAGAAATGGAGATTTTACTTCACGTTGAAGATAATCCCCAGGTCAGCAGCAGTCAACTAGCTGACTTATCTGACACATCCCAATCTACGGCTAATCGTACCTCGAGAAAATGCAAGGATCATCCCTTTCATATGGAATTACACCAAGAATTTCAAGACCGTGATTTTGAACGACGAGTAAACTTTTGTACCACCATGAATGGAGCAATAGAGGCCGATCCAAATTTTTTATCCAAAATAATGTTTTTTGATGAAGCTACTTTTCACAGTAATGGAGCAGTTAACAGCCATAACGTGCATTATTATTCAACAGTTAATCCATTTTGAGTCCGGGAAGTTCAAAACCAAAACCATTGGTCGCTTAATGTATGGTGTGGAATAGTAAATTTTCGAACTATTGGTCCATATTTTTTCCGGGAAGTTTGGGAATTTTTAAACGATCGTTACCCACAAAAATGGATCGGTAGGGATGGATTCATTCAGTGGCCCCCTCGATCAAGTGATTTAACACTTTTAGACTTCTTTTTGTAGGGCTACGTTCAAGATCGTGTTTTTGTGAATCCAACACCAGTAGATATGGAAAATAGGATACGGGATGCGCGCAGGACAATAACTCCCTTTATGCTAAGGAAAGTGAAGGAAAAAATAGTAAAACAACTAAACATGTGTATTCAAGTAGAGGGACATATTTTATATTAAATTATTATTCACTATTTGTTAATGTTTTCACAATAGCGTAAGTGTATTAAAAATAAGGGTACAAATTGAAAAATTATTTTTCTCTAAAATAACATTTGACCTAAAGTAAGTCCGGACATATTTCTTTTTACTTTCAAAACATTTTCTTATGATTTTAGGTAGGAAATATTTTGGTTGATTATTTAGGCCATATTTCGTACTATAAATTTATTCCCGGCAGTGAATTACCACTTCTCAAGGTGGATATAATGTATATTTCATGAACACCCTACCCATATTTACCTTCACTATATACATTTTTATGGTTTTTTTTCCCATCAAAAATCTGTAACGGATTTCCTTGAATAAAAATCAAGTATCTTTTGACCTATAACAATTTTTCTTACAAGCGATCGTCTCTATAGAAAGAAATTTATTTTCTCAAATGTTTCAATCGGTCGGTTTCCCAGAGATTTTCCGTCTTTTCTTGAAGGAAAAGTCCGTATCAGTCCGAGACCACAAAAAGGGACAAATGAGCACTTCAAATACCAATCGGAAATCCGGAAATCTTTATTGGATACACCTCAACTGCCGGATAGGAGAAACTTTCTTACTTCGAAATAAACTTTTTATTGAAAGAATACACATCTATTTATACCTAATGTTGCAACAAAACTACGAATAATAGAAAAAAAGAAATTTCTTTAATCTTACAGGTAGTTCTTGTTAAGTTTTATTAATTAACTAGCCGGGCCCGCGGCTCCGCTCGCGTAGACTTGATTCACTACTATCGTCACTGCTTATTCCTTATGTTACCCAAAGTAATAAAATAACTCCCATTATTTCCCCTTATCTCCCATTATTTCTCCTTATCTCCCATTATTTCTCCTTATCTCCCATTATCTCACCTCATTTCCCATTATCTAGGCTTATCTCGACTTATCTCGCAATATTTCTCCTTATCTCCCATTATTTCTCCTTATCTCCCATTATCTCACCATAACTACCATTATCTAGACTTATTTCTGCTTATCTCCCATTATTTATACTTATCTCCCATTATCTCACCTTATCTCCCATTATCGAGGCTTATCTCGCCTTCTCTCCCATTATTTCTCCTTATCTCCCATTATCTAATAAGCGCACTAACGGACAGACAGAGAGACGTTGCATTTTATATATATTATATTCTTTGCTACATGATATTGTTCCATATTTAATGCTTTAGGCAGTGTATTGCAAGAGAACTCACTAGCGGCAAACTTTTTTCCGACTTGATTCACTATTATCGTTACTGCTTGTTCCTCATGTTACCTATTTTATATATATTATAGATATAGATTATTATTATTATTATATAACCTGGTCAAAGAATATATGTATGAATTTAAAAAAAGACACGTAAATCGGTTAAGTGGTTCTCGCGTGATAAACGCACTAATGGACAGACAGACAGACAGAGGGACATTGCATTTTATATATATTATAGATATTCTCTGCTACATAATATTGTTCCATATTTAATGGTTTAGACTGTGTATTGCAAGAGAATGCGCTAGCGGCAAACTTTTTTCCGACTTCATTTACTATTATCGTTACTGCTCATTCCTTATGCTACCTATCGTAATAAAATATAGCCTATAACCTGGCCGGAGAACATATGTATGTTTTTTAAAAAAAAGTACTAAAATCGGACAAGTGGTTCTCCAGTGATAAGCGCACTAACGGACAGACAGACAGAGATACGTTGCATTTTATATATATTATAGATGTAATAAAATATATATCTATAACCTAGTCAGAGAACATATGTATGAATTTAAAAAATCACATAAATCGGATAAGTGGTTCTCGAGGGATAAGCGCACTAACGGACAGACAGAGAGACGTTGCATTTTATACATATTATAGATATAGATTATTATTACAAAAAAGTTCTTCTTTCTCACATTTGGTCAATGTGGTTCCATGTTTGACTGACGGGCGCAAACCAAGTCAGCACAAACGCATTACCATTGTGTATTAAGGAATGACCTGACAATGTTACATGTTTTCAATATCACTGACTTCTGAATGTTTTTGTGTATGTTTGTGTTGAGTCCTAATTGTACTAAGTGTGGTGTGAATGTTGTTGGTGTAAGGCCTGTGGCTGATATAATGAGGGGGACAATGATGACTTTTTCTTGTTTCCATAGCCTTTTTATTTCCGTTGCAAGGTCTGTGTATTTGGAAATTTTTTCTGTGTATTTCGTTTGGATGTTTGTGTCGTTGGGGACAGCTATGTCAATTAGATAGGTGACTTTTTCTTTTTTGCACTGAAAAGTAATGGCGGAGACTGTTTTATCTGTATGGTCTGATGTCCCAGTAGAGTTTGTAATCTTTATTTTCAAGTACGGATGTTGGTGTGTATTTGTAGTAGGGATCTGTGTTTTCTATGAGCTTGTATGTTGTGGCTAGTGCTTGGTGAACTACTTTTGCCGCTGAGTCATGTCTGACTGTGTATTCCGTTCCGGCTAATATTTTACATCCGCTTGTTATGTGTTCGATCGTTTCTTTCTGCTGGTGGCATTTTCTGCATCTGTCTTCTGTAATAGTTGGGTCTTTGATGATATGCTTTTGGTAGTTTCTGGTTAATATGACTTTATCCTGGATGGCAAGTAAGAAACCTTCTGTTTCCGGGAATAGCTGCCCATCCTGTAACCAGGTGTATGATTGTTTTTTATTTACGTGGTCTTGTTCTATGTGGTATCTGTGTTTTCCGTGGAGTGTTTTTTCTGACCACGTTTTCATCTTTTCCTGTTGTAATTGGGTGTGACTGTGTGTATCTGCTGGGTGGTCTACCCGGGATAAGTCGAGTGGGTTATAGTTTTTGTCTGCTTTGACTGTTGCCGTGTGGAGGCTGGTTTGCTTGGTGTGAAAAAATTTCCTAAGTGCTTGTATTTGTTTTGTGTGTAATGATCTGATGTCTATAATTCCTCTTCCTCCTGCCTTCCTCTCGATGGTAAGTCTTTCTTTGCATGCGTTGGGGTGTAATTTCCTGTATTTGGTGAATTGAGATCGTATAAGGATGTGAATATTTTCTATGTCTGTTTGTGGCCATTTGATGATACCAAATGAATATGTGAGTATAGGTATAGCGTACGTGTTGATGGCTTTAGTGACATTCTTAGAGTTGAGTTTTGTTTGTAAAAGTTTCGTCAGTCTGTTTTTAAATTCGGTTCTGAGCTCTGTTTTGATGTGAGTGTGGTTGAGTTTGGTAGATTATTATTATTATTATTATATAACCTGGCCAAAGAATATATGTATGAATTTAAAACAAGACAGGTAAATCGGATAAGTGGTTCTCGCGTGATAAGTGCAGTAATGGACAGGCAGACAGACAAAGAGACATTGCATTTTATACATATTATAGATTATAGATTATAGATATTCTCTGCTACATAATATTGTTCCATATTTAATGGTTTAGGCTGTATATTGCAAGGGAACGCGCTAGTGGCAAACTTTTTTCCAACTTCATTCACTATTTTACGTCACTGCTCATTCCTTATGCTACCTCTCGTAATAAAATATAGCCTATCACCTGGCCAGAGAACATATGTATGTTTTTTTAAAAAAAGCACGTAAATCGGGCACTAACGGACAGACAGACAGACAGGCAGTCAGACAGACAGAGAGACGTTGCATTTTATATATATTATAAAATACTAATCCGGCTAAAAAATTTTCGACTTCCCTTATCATCAACATTGAGCTTTAGCAGTCACCTAAACAGAATCTGGATAGAGCTCTGGAAAATCCAACTAAATGAAATCAAATGTGGGGACATCATAATAACTAAAAAATTCACAAACAACTACATAAACATACCAGTTAAGATAAATAAAATCCAGATACTAATCAGGAACAAACTGAGATATCTGGGGGTCATAATTGACTTGCGCCTGAGATTCCATTCGCATGTATTCCAGAAAGCTTACGTCGCCATGCAAAATTTATATTTACTAATTGCACTGGGCTCACATGTAGAGCCAAGAAATAAATTGATGATTTATACACAAATCATAAGACCGACGTTAACATATGCTGCACCAGTCTGGTGTAGCATAACAAACACTCAGACGGCTAGACTGCAGCGGATGCAGAACAAAATACTGTATCCGCAAGACGATACACAAGAACTGACGACCTACACAACATGACAAACATAAGAACAATAAGATAATACATTGAAGAGGCAGGATACAAATTTTACAGACTCAAAACACATATATCAACATTAACACAAAACCAAGAACAAAATAATTCTAAACACAAACCTCTTTATCACAGAATACCAATTTATGTCGAGGCCCCATAAGAGCATCGCGACACATGAAAAATGGACGAATTAGGACATGGCCAAATAAAAATTTACGCATAGGAATCCGACGCCAAACGCTGATAGCACACTATACATCCACCTGCAAAGGCGCCGGCAAAAACATATGGCACAACACAAATAAAAATAACATCTCAGTCAGATGCATATCATAAACAAAATAGATTTGAAAATTGTAAATAAAACCAGAAACTAAACAGTATAGTAACAGTGTTAGTGAAAGTGATAAATAAAAAAATCTAAAGAAATTACACATGTAAATAATATAACTCAGGGGTTCCCTAACTGTGCGTCGCGGCACTATCCTAGGGGAGTCGCGAGAAGATACACACAAATCGCCTGCACGCGACGTAATGAGCGAGTGAACGGCGCGGCGCGGTGTGTGTCTCATCAGCCACTTAGTAAGCTCGCCCCTCCAATTCCCCGCACTTTCGTTGCTTTGATTTTAAGTGTGTTGTATTTAATTTACGCGCGCGTATTCATTACTTAAAATGGATAACTTTATTCAAATAAATAGAAAACGTGTTGAAGACGCAGGAGAGAGTAGAAAAGAAACTGTAGAAAAACCAAAAAAGTACAGAAAATATGATGACCAATATTTAGATTTTGGATTTACCTATGTTAGCAAAGGAAATATGGAACATCCCTAATGTGTTGTTTGTCATAAGGTGCTGGCAACTGAAAGTATGCTTCCTAATAAATTGAAACGCCTTTTAGAAACAACTTATAGTAATTGACAAGGAAAGCCGCAAGATTTTTTGCAAGAAAATTGTGAAAACTGAAACATCAGCCGACATTCCTATTTTCCAGAGCATCTATTCCTTCTAAAGCACTGCTCGCCTCTTACAAGGTCGTTCACTGTATTGCTAAATGTAAGAAACCACATACAATTGCTGAAGATCTTATTTTACCTGCAGCGATTGATATAGTATCATTAATGATTGGAGAATCGGCAGCTAAAGAAATAAAAAATATTCCTTTTTCTAACAATACAATTAGTCGTCGCATTCATGACAGAGCTGAGGACATTAATGAAAGAAAGTCTTTCTGGTTTATTTGCCATTCGACTGGATGAAGCGATAGACAGTAATAAAGACGCTCAATTAATATGTTACGTGCGATACATGGAAGAAACAAAGGTATGTGAGGATTTGTTCTTAAAAAAAAAATGACTGATACCGATAAGGCTAGTGATTTGTTTGAGATCATAGATTCTTACATAGAAGATAATAACATTCAATGGAAGAAGTGTGTCGGTGTGTGTACGGATGGAGCCCACGCGATGTCAGGGCAGTATGGAGGACTTCAAGCTCTCATCCACACTTTTAACAGTCGAGGAAGAACAGCTGTTAGAACTATTTTGTGATACGAGCCTAAAACTATTACTCGATAAAGCTAAACTGTTTTAATTTTGGAGCAATGTATCCCAAAATTATCCTACTATCAGTACTACGGCTTTGAGGGTTCTTTTACCATTTGCTACGTCGTACTTGTGTGAAACTGGTTTTTCTGCAGTTGCAGTAATCAGATTGAAGTACAGGTCACAAATAAATTTAGAAAAAGAAATGAGAGTAGCAATTTCAAAATTTCAGCTCCGATTTGAGAAGTTATGCTCAGAAAAGCAAGCTCATCGTTCTCATTAATTGTATTGATTATAGATTTTTTTTATGTTTTTTAATAAATAATAATTAAGATTCTATATACTTTGGAGTTTTCTTTGAATAATAAAGTAATTTTACTGTCTGCTAGAGCTACACACAGGTATCTTCTTTCAGAAGGGCGTGCGTCGCAAAAAGAGAGTCGTAGTAAGAAAAAGATTGAGAACTCCTGATATAACTAATATAAATAGATAAACCTGTATATAAGCTATTAAAAAAATACATGTAAAAAAGTGAAAAGTAGGAATGAGAGAGAGGGAAAGAAAGACGAATGAATGGAAGAAAAAGGCTAGAACGAGATTAGAACATAAGAAAGAAAAATTAAACTTTGAATATGCTACCCAAATACCTAACTACATCAAACTGTGTTTTTTCGATGTAATTTTTCCCAGTAAACCTTATTTCAAAAAGCACACCCTAAATAACTAACAATTTCCTAAAAACACCTATCCAAAAAAGATAAATTCGTAAAAGTCATAAAAGACAAAGTCGGAGATAACTAAAAAACTCAATACATACACAAGGCTTAACTGCAAGGCAAATCATCCGCCAGCCCTAGGGCACATTTTATAAATGAGTGTACCTATTAGAGTAGACTGCATTTGTAAAACTTACTTACTTACCTAATCCTAATGCCTTTCTATCCCTTTTGTTAGGAGTGTAAGGCCCGTGAAGTTGAGTTATTCTATATTTGTCTTTTTCATATTTCCTCCTATATCCTTCCATCCTGTTTAAATTGCCGATTGTCTCTTTTGTTTCTTCCGTATTAGTTTCTTCTGTTTGTGTGAGTTCTGTATCTTGTTCCGGTATTATGTCTCTATGTTGATTTTTGTATGCTGTGTCATTCCCATCTGATATATCTTTATAGTATTCCCTCGATATTTCCATCATTTTGTCTTCTTCTTTTATGACCTTTCCTTCTAATTTTTTGCATCCATTTCCTCTCCTTTCTGTTTCTGTGATTCCTTCATAGTGTATTTGTTGTTTTTCTGTCAGTTCATCCTCTTTTCCGTTTATACCCCTATTATTCCGTGTTCTTAAACTAATAACTCGATAATTATTTCCTCCTCCTATCTATTTCTTTGATGATCTTCTTATTTGTATTCCTTTTACTAGTCCTCTCTTCCGCATCCAACGTCGTCGTCAATCTACCTATGTCTCTCCTTTTTCTCAGTTTTTTGACTTGGTGGTCGTAGTATTCTTCGTTTTTTCTTTCAGTTTTTCTTCCTCAATGTCCCATTTATATTCTCTTCCTTCGATTATGATTTTTTGATATCCTATTTTTCACCCTTTTCCATTCTTTCTCTCGTTCTCTGCCATATGCTTCCATTTCTTTTGAATTTCCCGTTCATCTTTTGTTAAATCGTTGTTTATGTAAATTCTCTCTCTTAGGTTTCTCAGTTTGTTTTTATTTTTCATTACAGCTTCTTTATCTCCCGTGTTTCCAAGGTCTATCTTGTATATAGTCGCTCCTCTTTTTTATCACACCTTTAATCTGTACTTTCGTGTCCATACTCCAAAATGTTCTACACCCATTTTTAGATCTGGTTGGCTATTTGCTTCAAATCTCACTCCCGATATTACAATATTATTCCTTACGTTGTCCTTTTCCAGTCTACTCATCTTCAAATCCATACTCCTCATGTTTTCTCTAATTATCTTATTTTCTTCTTTCAATACTTCATTCTCCTTTCTTACTTCCTTCAATTCTTGTTGGTATCTGTCCAGCGCTAGATAATTTCTATCAAATTGTCTATCTTATCTACACTTTCGTTTTTCTCTTTCCGCGGTGTTCTTATCAGCTGTTTAGTTTGCTTGAATAATCCCATTGGCTCTTCCTCTTTTTGAATCTCCTGATGTATAATCATCGATATCCATTGTTCTTTCTGTAAATTTTACGTGTGTTCCTCGTATATTCCATTTTCAAACACGGGAGAAAAAGAAAAAAAAACTGTTTATATTTCTTGTCACCGTAAACAGTAAAATGATCAAGGTCGTCTCTTATCGATTCGTTAGCTTCATATAATTTCACAGAATTATTCTCATTAACCTCCAAATTTTTTACTTATTGTTTTAATTCTAACACTACTAGGGACTAGAAATAAAGCAGAGTGCTTTATTTCTAGTCCCTCTTGTTGCAATCGACAAAATAATAAAATAGATCGAAACACTACCGTAATAATGCTCGTTGAACGAGTTAACTCTTGCCAGGCGTTCGATTTACATGCACATACTTCGCGATCCGAATCTCAACTTATCCCATTGTAAAACTTAGTCGTAAGAAAATCTTGTTTTACCAGAAATGTAATAATAAAGATATTTCGAATTTGAATTTGAGTGGGCTTTAGCAGAGAGATGCCCTCTCGTCGTTATTACGTAACATTGTATAGAAAGTATCTTGCAAAAAGTGGACGATATAAATACAGTAGCAAAACCAACTATTTTTTTTTTTTTTTATGGGTCTAGCACACGTGCTACAGGGAAGTCCCTAAAGCGCTACAGGAGCGACACGTGTGCGGAGAAGGCGATTCACGTTGTTCTTGAATCGCTGTAGATTGTACTCGGTGGGAAACACAGTCCTGGGCAAATTATTCCAAAGGGATGATGTTCTCCATATAAAAGACTGCTTGAAAAGTGTTGTACGGGGAGTAACAAGCTGAACCTTATACGGATGTGAAGAATTAGCGCGACGTGTACTTCTAACATGCACCGCTCTGGGAGGAATTAAGCGGGCCACATCCTTCGAACACTTTCCATGAAAGTACTTGTAGAATAGGCTCAAGTCGCCAACCGTTCTTCGATGTTCCAGCGAATCAAGGCCGACGGTCAGTTCCGGGTCTCCAATCAGACGAACAGCCCTTCTCTGAATAGAATCCAACAAATGCAGTGTATGTTTGGGAGCAGAGCTCCAAACATGAGAGCAGTATTCCATAGTTGGTCGAATTTGAGCTTTGTAAAGAATTAACAGTTGTTGTGGAGTGTAAAGCTTTCTGGTTCGAAATAATATTCCCAACTTTTGAGAAGCTCTCCTTGCTATGCCTGCAACATGTTCATGCCAGGACATATTTGCTCCCAAATTAACGCCCAACAAATTGAGTGACGATGTTAGAGGAATGGAGTGCCCCGACATAACTATGTCGGGTTCAGCAACGTTAACTTTTTTAGAAAAAACTGCCGCCTGGGTTTTTGTAGCGTTAAATTCCACTTGGTTACTGTCACCCCAAGATAGAATTTCTTCCAGGTCTTTGTTAAGTTGAACGACTTCCTGCTGTCTGCGGATATTCGTCTGAGCAGCCGATGTCCGAGCGTTCAAAGTGAATGAAGAGATAAGTGTACTGTCATCTGCAAAGCTGTAGATTGGATTCTCGGTCTTTTCCAGCAGATCGTTAATGTAAATGAGAAAAAGAGTAGGAGACAATATGGAGCCTTGAGGTACACCGGCGTTGATAGTGAAGGTGTTAGAAAGAAATCCGTCGACTGCCACTCGTAAAGAACGCTCTCTGAGGAAACATGAGAGCCACAAACAGAACTTTTCAGACATACCATAAGAACGTAGCTTAGCCAACAGCCCATCGTGCCAAACACGATCGAATGCCTTGGATATGTCCAGAGCAACCGCTCGAGATTCTCCAAAGTGTTCAATTGCATTGTTCCAAACATGTGTTACATAAGTCAGAAGATCTCCTGTTGATCTATTTTTACGAAAGCCATATTGGTGATCGCTAATAATGTTGAATCCTTCAAGATATTTTAGAAGATGCTGATTGATGGCCTTTTCCATGACTTTCGATATTATTGAAAGCAGTGCGATTGGTCGGTAGTTATTTGGCAAGGTCTTCTTGCCTTTTTTAGGTATCGGCTGAACTGTAGCGCATTTCCAGCAGGAAGGAAATATTCCCTTTCTGTAGGATAGGTTGAAAAGTCTACAGAAAACTGGTGTTAGTTCCCTCGCACAGATTTTAAGAACTATGGCAGGTATTCCGTCAGCGCCAGAAGCCTTTTTGGTGTCTAGCTTCATCAGAATACGCTTTATAATACGCTGTCTGAAGACAACATCGGGCATCCTTGACTGCACTATGGGAATAGTAGGTGGTGTTTTTTCTTGGAAATCGACAGTAGAATGTGAAGCAAAGAGTTCAGCCAACAAGTTCGCTTTTCTCAACAGGTGTCGATGCAATAGAATTATCTGGCCGTGTGAGTGGTGGTATGGTCGATCTGGTGAAATTCCGACCAACTGCCTTAGCGACCGACCAAAAGGACCTTGAATTGCCGGGACAGGCGAGAAGTTTGCTTCTAATCCGTTGATTGTGTACCTCCTTGGTTTCGTCGATAATTTCTTTGCACCTGTTCCTGGCACGAACAAATGTGTTACGATTTATGGATTTTCGCGCCATTGTCGGTATGCAAGATGTTTAGAAGCAACAGCTTCTTTGCATTTTCGGTCAAACCAAGGCTTGCCGTTGGAAGGGCATTTCTTCGAAAAAGGGATGTAAGCTTCCATACCGGCCAAAATAACATCGGAAACCTCCCTGGCGCAGTCAGATGGGTCGTCGGATCGAAAACAAACGTCCAACCAAGGGAAAGTTCGAAAATATTCCATGAGATCTTCCCATTTAGCAGACTTGTAGTGCCAAATCTTGCGCGGTTTAGGCGCCTCTCTGTCATTGATTGGTAGAATACTCGATGTCGAAAGTAGTTTATGGTCGGAAGAACCTAACGGTGGATTTACGCTGACTGTGTAAATCTCCGGATTGGTGGTTAAAAAGAGATCAAGAAGACTGGCAAACTCTCCGTCTCGATCAGGGATCCGTGTTGGTTCGTCAATAAGCTGAGTTAAGCCACAACTGATTGAAAATGATTCGGCTTCACGACCTTGTTCATCGGTAGTATTTGAATATTTAAGCCAGTTGATGTTGTGGACATTAAAGTCGCCCAGGATGGCAATTTCGGCATTTGGATAGTTAATTTGTAAATGATCGATGGTGTCTGCAAGGGAAGCGAAAAGTGTTCTATAGTTAGTATCACTTGGTGGTCGATAGAGGATACAGATGAACCTTGTGGTTGGTTGAGTCGTTATTTTTAACCACATAACATCAAAGTTTGGGGGCTCCAGAGTCTCTTCTCGTTGGCAAGAGAGGTCGCTTCTGACATAAAGACAGATTCCAAAGTTACGCCTAAATCGGGAATAGAAGTCGTACCCAGGATAAAGATAGTTTACTGTGCTGGTCGATGAACTGACCTTAGTTTCACAGAGAGCGAGTACATGAGGTTTATTTGATTGCAGGTGTTGGTGCACTGAATTTATGTTCGTGTTTAAACCTAGTATGTTGCAAAAATCCATTTTGAAATTCTGATCTCTGCATGTCGACGCCCCTGAACCAGCCCCCCCACCCGGAGATCCGAACGGGGGGCTATTTTACCTCCGGAATTTTTTGTATCCAGGTGCCTCATCATGCTATCTGGTCCCACAGTCTGGGACATCGGCACAGCCACGAAACGTTAAGCAACTTCACGCAGCCTAAGCCGATGCGATGGTATCACACCGGGCGATGCTGGTGGGATCTGGGCATCTACCATCTAGGTTGTTCTTTAAGCCGCCTCCTACGACAGGCAGAACATACCTATTGGCGTTAAATAGGAGTTCGTTAGGCTGGAAAACGATCTGTCGGTCTGAGAATCTGTTCATATAAAACAAAATATATGGCTACTGTAAAGTTCATCCATACAGACAGACTAGGTCAGTATAATTTCGAACGAATCCATGAATTTAAATACTTAGGAGCCACAATTACATCTGATAACAATATGACAAAATAAATCAGTAACAGGATACAGAGTTCTAATCGCTGCTGTATGGCTCTATAATATGTAATAAGGCCAAAAGCACATCTCGAAACACGAAAATAAATCTTTGATGTACAATTATAAGACCTATTTTGATATATGTGGTTGCCCCATCTCCGTGGTTATCGTGTGGTATACGGTATCAAGGGACCATTGTTACAATCCCGGCAGGTCAGTGTACTCATTTATTTAAGTACATTTTTGGCTGGGCCACATACATAGGTGGCAGTCGGGAATTTAATAACGCGCATGGCAGCACTACCGGGTTTTCTGAAAGGTGCCGTGAAATAAAGGGTGATTCATTTAGAGGTACTTTTTGTGATGGGGATTTAATTGCAGATTGCGCATGCGTCGTGTCAACTGAAGTGGCATTCCTGTTCAGTAGTGTTTGACAATTCATAATGGAAAGACTTAGCCCGGCACAGCGTCTACAAATTGTTCAACTTTATTACGAAAATGGGCGTTCTACGAGGAATGTGTATCGGGCGCTTAGAGCAACTTATGGTCCACATAATCGGCCTACCGAACGCACAATTCGCTCTACCATCAATAAGTTTGAGACCCAATTTTCATTATTGGATAATGCTCGACCGAATAGACCACATCCAGCACGTAGTGAAGAAAATATAGGGGCGGTAGCGGAGAGTGTACGCGAAGACCGTGAAGTGTCGATTCGTCGCCGTTCTCAACAGCTTGGCCTGTCATATTCAACAACTTGGCGTATTTTACATAAGGATCTTTCTTTAAAAGCATACAAAATTCAACTAGTGCAACAACTGAAGCCGACCGACCTTCCGAATCGTTTCCGTTTTAGTCGTTGGGCTCTTGACAAGCTTGCAGAAGATCCACTGTTTTCGAGAAAAATTTTGTTCACCGATGCGGCCCATTTTTGGCTTAATGGGTTCGTGAATAAACAAAATGCCCGTATTTGGGGTGATGAACAACCTGAAGACGTTCAAGAGCTGCCATTAAATCCAGAAAAAACAACTGTTTGGTGTGGTTTATGGGCCGGTGGAATAATCGGTCCATATTTCTTCAAAACAGAGGCCGGCCGGAATGTTACTGTGAATGGTGACCGTTATCGCGCCATGATAACAGACTATTTGATGCCAGAAATTGAAGCCCGTGGTCTCGAGAAAATTTGGTTTCAACAAGATGGCACCACTTGCCATACAGCCCGTGAAACCATGGCTTTACTGCGAGAGCAATTCGGCGAACGGATCATTTCACGCTTTGGACCAGTGAATTGGCCGGCTAGATCATGTGACATCACACCTCTTGACTTTTTCCTTTGGGGCTATGTAAAGTCCAAAGTCTACATGGATAAGCCAGCTACAATTGAGGCATTGGAGGCCAATATTACTCAAGTCATTGGCCAAATACCACTCGAAATATTTACACGCGTCATTGAAAATTGGAACTTCAAAATGGACGTTGTTAACCGTAGTCGCGGACAACATTTGAAAGAAATTATCTTTAAGAAATAATTGTAAAGAATGGTTCTTTTATATGATAATAAAGATTATAAAATAAAATTGTTTTTATTCATTTTTTTTTTATTTTAAAAAAGTACCTCTAAATGAATCACCCTATACAAATTTATGTTTCGGCATTTGGACAACTTTGACGGATTTTACGAGATTCTCACTAGGATAATTCCTATTCAGGCGGGAAGGTGCTAATAAAACTAAGTAACAGGGTAAATGCAAGCCGGACTTGCGCAATTAGTGTTCCGCAGTTAATTGCTTTTAAAACATAGATTTTTGTTAAGGAGGTATAAAATGATCAACGACTTCACAAAATACACCCCAAATGAGTTTTCAACAAAGTTTGTTTCCGATCTTTGTTAAAAACTTTTGTTTTTTTATATACCAGATAAATTATTAAAGGTACTTTTCGAGATAAGGGAGGAATTTTCTTAAAATAATACAAAGAAAATTTTGCGGAAATATTACATTATATATATTTTTGAACTCGTGTTTTTACAAGCTTTCATTTGATACCCAACTCGGTGACCTGGTAAAAATTTCAACTTTCAAAACTAAACGGCTCTGATGAGGCCATTAATTCCTATATTAGCGCCAAATTTCAACTTTCTATGTCAAATAGTATCGGAGAAAATCGGGTGTGACAAACAGGCAGACGGACAGATACACAGACCGACACGGAAATGATCACATAAGTGTTCCGTACGGAGTACTAAAAACATACTAATGAAACATCGATATTAACAAAATAGAACAATAAATGATTGTAAATTACTGAAAGAAAAACATTGAGGCTAACAGTATTAGACGACAATACCGTGCTACAACTAAGAGAGAGATAGAAGAGTTATATAATCAATCAGATATAGTCAAAACATTAAAGGGGGAGAATTAGATGGGATGGCCATGTTAAAAGACTAGAGGATTAACGATTAATTAAGTCCAGCTTGGCCCGCGAGCGTCAGTGTTTTTCTTTATCCTCCTTTTATCCCTAACTTTTTTTACTTAAGCTTCGTACATATTTAAGTCTCTGTAATTTTGTATTCGGTTGAGAAAAACCAACTGTTGTACTGATTAATCGGATTTTAGTGGTTAACATGCATTATATATTTAGTTAAACGCATTGATTTTTACATTACTGCGCAAAGTCATGGTTCTCTCTGTTCCACTGGCATTAACGATATATATATATATATATATATATATATATATATATATATATATATATATATATATATATATATATATGTATATATATATATATATATATATATATATATATATATATATATATATATATATATATATATATATATATATATATATATATATATATATATATATATATATATATATATATATATATATATATATATATATATATATATATATATATATATATATATATATATATATATATTTATACAGTCAGTCCAAAAAGTCTCCATATAACTTAACCAACGAGGATTAGTATTAAAAAAACTACGGAACATTTTATTTGGAACTTACATCATTATTATAAAAATGTAACCAAAATTAATGTCAAAAAAGTCTGCATACACTCGAGAACTGCATTGAAAAAAACACGTCATAATCAGCCGCATTTTATCAAGTTATCTATTGCTCGCTAAACTGAAAACAAATGAATAATTTTCGGCCATACTTTATAGTCTGTCACTTGTTGTTAGTAATTTTGCAGTGGGTTTTCAAAGTAGTATTAAAAATGAGCAAGATAAAATGTGAAATTCCATTTCAAGTTCGAAAGATCATCATTGATTTGTGGAAAGATGGAAAATCGTACAGAAGTACAGTAAAAATTGTTAAAAAGAGGCATGCTACTGTTCAGTATATTGTAAACCAGTATAAATCAACGGGTTCCTATAAAATTCGACCACTCTCCGGTCGTCCCAAGAAACTGACTCCACGTGAAGAGACCAGTATTGTTAGACAAATAATTATAGATCCCAAGAAAAGTGCACCAAAATTAAAAGAAGAAGTACGGGAACCATTTTCGAAAAATGTTCTTCACAAACAGTGAGAAATTGTTTACACAGGGCAGGCTATAAGGGGTGGGCAGCCAGGAAGAAGCAGTTAATTTCTGAAGCTAATCGCAAAAAGCGGTTAGCTTTTGCTAGGGAATACGTTACTAAACCACCTGAATTTTGGGAATCCGTAATCTTTAGTAATGAAACTAAAATTAACCATTTTGGGTCTGATGGCAGAACTAAAGTTTGGAGAAAGCAGAATATCGCATTCGATATTAAAAACATTTGTTCCACGGTGATACAAGGGGGTGGCAGTGTTCTGCTTTGGGGATGCATGTCCACTGGAGGGGTTAGAAATATACATTTTATTAATGGTACCATGCATGTTTATCTGAACATTTTGAGTGACAATTTAAGAGAACGTGTCCAAAAATTAGCACTCGAAAAAAGATACATTTTCCAACAGGACAATCATCCGAAACATACAGCAAACTTGGTGAGAGAATGAATAATCCATAATGTGCGACAGCAGTTTCATACACCTCCACAATCACCCGATGTGAATCCCATCGAGCATTTATGGGAGGAACTTAAACGGTGCGTTTGCAAACATAATGTTTCAAATAGCGAAGAATTAAAAACAGAATATTGAACGAATAGGAAACCATGCCAGCAGACGTTACTAGAAAGCTGGTTGCAAGCATGACAAAAAGGTTACAGAAGATTATCAAGGCCAACGGCGATTCCACTAAATATTGGTTTAAACGAAGTTGTTATTTTTCGTTAAACTACCTCAAACTATTATTAGTAATTGTTAAGTGCATGGAGACTTTTTTTGACATTAATTTTGTTTTTATATTTTTATTAACAGTGATGTAACTTCTAAATAAAATGTTCCGTAGTTGTTTTTAATACTAATATTCGTTGGTTAAATTTACAATATTCATTTAAACATGATTTCTCATAGTTCCAATTAATTATTTAAACATAACAGAAAAATAGTACAGAAAGTAGGTGGTGTATGTAGACTTTTTGGACTGATTGTGTATGTGTATATATATATATATATATATATATATATATATATATATATATATATATATATATATATATATATATATATATATATATATATATATAATATATATATATATATATATATATATATATATATATATATATATATATATATATATATATATATATCAGTGACGTAGTCAAGTTCAAGTGGGGAGGGAGAGGGTATATAGAGACAAGGGATATTTCTTTAAGGTAAAAAAAACAGGCTGGCGTCAAAAAATAATCGGAGACCGAAACCCCTCGATGAATAAAAATAGCCTGTTGCATCAAAACTCTAAAAGCTTAAAGCCCTATCAACACAAAAAATAAAAATCGATGACAGGGGAAGGGGGAGAGATTTTTTACCGAACAGAACCCCTAACACAATAATTTGGCACTCAATTTAAAAGTCACACAGTAAACATTCTTCACAAACGAGAAGCCCAATACAAAAACAGTTTCGTTCAGGGGCGTATTTTTTACGTTAAGAGCGGCGAGGAGGCCAGGTGAACCCTGTGGTTTCATTTGGCTAGATCAATATATATATATATATATATATATATATATATATATATATATATATATATATATATATATATATACGAGGCTGGTTTGAAAAGTCCGTGCAAAGTCCGAGAGATGGCACCACCGGCGAGTATCGAGGTCATGTTTAGTTAGTAGCATCTCTTGAATGAACGCACACCAAGTTTCAGCCATACTGGTCTATTTCTTTGTGTTTGGCATTCGTGTGAATCAAGGAAGTCGAGTGATTTTCAAGAAATGGACGAAAAAGAATTTCGTGTGGTGATTAAACATTACTTTATGAAAGGCAAAACGCCCAGGGGACTAAAGAGAAGCTTGATAAACATTATGGTGACTCTGCACCTTCGATTAGAACAGTTTATAAGTGGTTTAAAAATTTTCGGACTGGCCATATGGGCACAAGTGACGCAGAACGTTCTGGACGGCCTGTGGAGGTTACGACTCCAGAAATCATTGATCAAATCCATGATATGGTGATGGATGACAGAAAAGTTAAGGTGCGTGAGATTGCTAGTGCTGTGGGCATCTCGACTGAACGGGTACATAATATTTTGCATAAACATTTGGACATGAGAAAGCTATCCGCAAGATGGGTGCCGCGATTGCTCACGCTTGACCAAAAACGGAATCGTGTGAAGTGTTGCAAGGATGGTTTGCAGCTGTTCCAGAAGAATCCGGAGGACTTTAAGCGTCGTTTCGTTACTGTGGATGAAACATGATACATTACTATACTCCTGAGACCAAACAACAATCTAAACAATGGGTTATCAAGGGGGAATCTGCACCAAAAAAGGCGAAGACCGTTCCTTCGGCCGGAAAGGTTATGGCGACTGTCTTTTGGGATTCGCAAGGGATAATCCTCATCGACTATCTGGAAAAGGGTAAAACTATTACAGGTGAATATTATTCATCGTTATTGGACCGTTTGAAAACCGAGCTGCAAGAAAAACGCCCGCGATTGGCCCACAAGAAAGTCCTTTTCCATCACGACAACGCACCAGCACACACCTCAGCAGTTGTGGTCGCAAAATTAATGGAAATAGGATTCCAACTCGTTTCACATCCCCCCTATTCTCCAGACTTGGCTCCCTCGGACTACTATTTGTTCCCCAATTTGAAGAAATGGCTGGCGGGACAAAGATTTTATTCAAACGAGGAGGTGATTGCAGACACTAATGGATATTTTGCAGACTTGGACAAATCCTATTATTCGGAAGGGATCAACAAACTAGAACATCGTTGGACGAAGTGTATAAGCCTAAAGGAGACTATGTTGAAAAATAAAAAAGGTTTATCCCAAACACATAAGTAGTTTTTATTTTTGCACGGACTTTTCAAACCAGCCTCGTACATATATATATATATATATATATATATATATATATATATATATATATATATATATATATATATATAGATATATATATATATATATATATATATATATATATATATATATATATATTTATTAAATTAAATTTCTTGGGCTTTATGGTTAGAGAAATTACATCATGTTCTAATTTGAAGTTTATTGAAGTTTTGTTCTGTTCCAGGTCATAGATTCTGTAAATATATTTATTAATCCAAGGTTCAAAAAAGAATTCAACCCAAATTATAAAATTAGGCGTTAGGGCGTAAAAAAAACGCTAAAAACATCCAAGATATACATAAAATCTAAAAAAGACTATCCAACTAAAGGAAAGATGACTGGCTTCTACGAAAAAATTCGCAGAATCTATAACCTGGAAACAGAACAAAACTTCAATAAACTCCAAACTATAACATGATGTAATTTTTCTATCCCTAAAATAAAAGAACCAAAAAGCCCAAGAAATTGAAAATATATTCATTATTTCAAGGTTCAAGAAAGAATTCAACCCAAAATATATATATATATATATATATATATATATATATATATATATATATATATATATATATATATACGAGGCTGGTTTGAAAAGTCCGTGCAAAAATAAAAACCACTTATGTGTTTGGGGTAAACCTTTTTTATTTTTCGACATAGTCTCCTTTTAGGCTTATACATTTCGTCCAACGATATTCTAGTTTGTTGATCCCTTCCGAATAATAGGATTTGTCCCAGTCTGCAAAATATCCATTAGTGTCTGCAATCACCTCCTCGTTTGAATAAAATCTTTGTCCCGCCAGCCATTTCTTCAAATTGGGGAACAAATAGTAGTCCGAGGGAGCCAAGTCTGGAGAATAGGGGGGATGTGAAACGAGTTGGAATCCTATTTCCATTAATTTTGCGACCACAACTGCTGAGGTATGTGCTGGTGCGTTGTCGTGATGGAAAAGGACTTTCTTGTGGGCCAATCGCGGGCGTTTTTCTTGCAGCTCGGTTTTCAAACGATCCATTAACGATGAATAATATTCTCCTGTAATAGTTTTACCCTTTTCCAGATAGTCGATGAGGATTATCCCTTGCGAATCCCAAAAGACAGTCGCCATAACCTTTCCGGCCGAAGGAACGGTCTTCGCCTTTTTTGGTGCAGATTCCCCCTTGGTAACCCATTGTTTAGATTGTTGTTTGGTCTCAGGAGTATAGTAATGTATCCATGTTTTATCCACAGTGACGAAATGACGCTTAAGGTCTTCCGGATTCTTCTGGAACAGCTGCAAACCATCCTTGCAACACTTCACACGATTCCGTTTTTGGTCAAGCGTAAACAATCGCGGCACCCATCTTGCGGATAGCTTTCTCATGTCCAAATGTTTATGCAAAATATTATGAACCTGTTCAGTCGAGATGCCCACAGCACTAGCAATCTCACACACCTTAACTCTTCTGTCATCCATCACCATATCATGGATTTGATCAATGATTTCTGGAGTCGTAACCTCCACAGGCCGTCCAGAACGTTCAGCGTCACTTGTGCCTATATGGCCAGTCCGAAAATTTTGAAACCACTGTTCTAATCGAAGGTGTAGAGTCACCATAATGTTTATCAAGCTTCTCTTTAGTCTCCTGAGGCGTTTTGCCTTTCATAAAGTAATGTTTAATCACCACACGAAATTCTTTTTCGTCC
Source organism: Pachyrhynchus sulphureomaculatus (assembly GCA_019049505.1). Taxonomy (NCBI): domain Eukaryota; kingdom Metazoa; phylum Arthropoda; class Insecta; order Coleoptera; family Curculionidae; genus Pachyrhynchus; species Pachyrhynchus sulphureomaculatus. The sequence continues at coordinate 78,407,301 of CM032452.1, read as the reverse complement.
ATTTCTTGAAAATCACTCGACTTCCTTGATTCACACGAATGCCAAACACAAAGAAATAGACCAATATGGCTGAAACTTGGTGTGCGTTCATTCAAGAGATGCTACTAACTAAACATGACCTCGATACGCGCCGGTGGTGCCATCTCTCGGACTTTGCACGGACTTTTCAAACCAGCCTCGTATATATATATATATATATATATATATATATATATATATATATATATATATATATGAAAGAAAAAGCAAATTTCAAAAACAAGAATTGTTTATTCTACATTTTTACGTTATACGCTTAGTGCAACAGGTGTAAAATAACTCTAGACCCTTCAAGAAAATTCCTTGTCTTGGTTTACAAACCATTCTTCGACATTTATTACTTCTTCGGTTGAATGAGATTTGTATTCTTTCAAATGCTTTTTTAGTTTAGGATCAATCAATATAAAGCTTAGTTCTTCTATTTTTTGCAAAATTAATAGCGATTTAGGAGCATTGTCTTGCAATCCATAGTTACCATTCGATTTAAAAAGAAATATAGAAAGAAATGTTTTCAAAATAACTATGAATCGACTTATATGTTGTAATACTCAGTTATTGATCGTGTGTTGAGACATTTAGGGATTTATTCAGCTGATAATAATATTTGTACTGTAAACGGGTATTATCCACAGTTCCAAACATTTTTTTTTTCCGAGAGAATAAAAAAATTAGACTCTCGCTGAACCAAATGTATTAAACTCAATGAAGATTATGTTTAGAAATAAATTTTTGTTTTTGCCAAAAAAAAGGCAATTACCTTGTTTTTTTACAAGACGCATGTGGCCAAGCCAAATATACTTAAATAAATTAATAGATAAGTACACTGGACCTACCGGCATTAAACCCGCGACCCTCTGTTCTATATGCCGAAACTGTATGTAGAATATACAGCTGCATAGTCTCAGCATAGTTGACAAATTAAATATATTAGATATTAGATACTTATATGGTTTCTTGTTTTCAATCATTACATTTTTACCGATTTTAATTCATAATTTTCTTTATTGAATTAGATTGGAATTATTTCCTTTATCCTTTGAAAAACAGCACTGACCACTGGAAATCTTTTTAGAATATTCCCGATAATTAGTGAAAATTCATTAGTTTTTCATCGAGAATAGGATGGCGCAAGCGTTATCCATACCTCACGCTTCTGGATTCAAAATCAGGACCATGGAAAAAAAGCGCTCCGCGTCTCACTTGTTGTCGATCCGTGCTTTAAGTTTCAAATTATCCACACTCTGGAGCGTTCTACAAGTTTTTTTGACGCTATGGTGAAGTTTTATCGGAAAAACTTTTTTGCAAAATAGATTTTTTAAAACTGAAAAATTAGTAATCAATTTGTACAAGCCTTTTTTGTATTACTCTGCGATATTGAACATTTTTTTTAGTGCAGCATATTTTTAATTTTCAAAATGAGCGCGTGCTTTTGGATTTGGTATGAACTTATCGTTTACATCGGTTAAAAGACGTTTTGGCGATGTTCAGCGACAAAAATCATGTAAGTTAAATTTGATTTTTATTACATCTTAAGTTTGGCAAGAAAACCAGGCCATGTTAAATGATCACTTACTTTATTTGTCTTATTTTTATGTTAAAAACTGGCAGAAAACATAAAATGGAAATTTTTTCTTCTCACAATAACAATATCAATCTTGAGATGCAAAACCAGGTAAGTGGATGTACCACAGATCAACAATACGTTACAGATGTAAAAATAAAGCTTTTCAGTCAAGCATACGTTAGTAATATGTTACTCGTTAATGATATACAGGGTGTGAAAGTTGACCTAATTGTCAAATTTGTTTCTTCTATAATTGAAATTTTTTTTAATTGGTATTAGATGCTTGTTAATGACGATAAGAATATGTTGATATTCTTAGTACTATTCTTAGAAGACGCTTGTTGTATTCCATAGGTCCTTTATTATATGTTACATATTTTTAGTGTTCCGCATTAAAATTGAAAAAAGGAACACTTCGGTGTTTGCCTGTCCGTCTGTCACATCCGATTTTCTCCAAAAGTATTTAACATAGGAAGTTGACATTTTTCACAAATATAGGAATTAATATCATGTAGTTTTAGTTAAATTTTGATTTAAGGGGTTAGTTTCGGGGGGTGAAATCGGAAGTGATTTTTTTTTTCGAAGTCATCGAGTAGGGTGTCACATGAAAGCTTGTGAAAACACAAACACATTTCTAAAATATAAATGATATAATACTCACGCAAACTTCTCTTTATATTATTAAAAAAAAAATCCAAAAATCGCTGTGTCACCACATTATCTTGAAGAGTACTAATCAAATAACTGGTCAAGTGCAAGTTGAACTTGCACAATTAGTGTTCCGTATGTTAATTACTTTTAAATAAAAAATTTTGTTATGGTGGTATAAAATGATCAGTGACTTCACAAAACACACCCCAAATGAGTTTTCAACAAAGTTTGTTTCCAATCTTTACTGAAATCTGATGACCTTGATTTTTTTTTTTTATATACCAGATAAATCATTAAAGATAATGCACTCATGATAATTTTCGTTCTATCTATACCCCGTGTAGAATAGTCCAGGATTTTTTCAAAATTTTTTGATCAGTACTTTTCGAGATAAGGTAGGGGGACAGCGATTTTTTGCGATTTTTTAAAAATAATACAAAGAAAAGTGTGCGCAAGTATTACGTTATATATATATATTTTTTAATCGTGTTTTCACAAGCTTTCATTTGACACCACACTCGATGACCTAGTAAAAAAATTTTTTTTTCACTTCCGATTTCACCCCTCAAAACTGACTCCTTAAGTCAAAATTTAACTTTCAAAACTACACGGCTCTGATGAGGCCATCAATTCCTATATTAGTACCAAATTTCAACTTTCTGTGTCAAATAGTTTCGGAGAAAATCGGGTGTGACAGACAGACAGACAGACACCGAAGTGATCTTATAAGTGTTCCGTACGGAACACTAAAAATGTCGAAAAAATTCTGGAATATTCTCTACAGGGTGTAAATTGAATGAAACTTATCACGAGTACAATACCTTTGTTAATTTATCTGGTACACATCATTGAGATATGTTTCGTACTTGTGCCCATCCTGTGTAATAAAAAACGTTATTCATTTTATAGATCAAAGCATAAACATACATGCACAGCAAGGATCTAAGATAATTATTGACATTTTAATATAAATTTTTTGTAACGTGTTATTAATACGAGGGCCACCTTTTAAGTTTTTACAAACGATCACTAGATGGCGCTATTGACTTGAGACATTACTATTATTGTAAAATTTGACATTTGTTATTGTTAAAAGAGGGGCACCTCAGAAATTGGCCGAGTAGTTTGTTTACAATGAGCATTAAAAAAAAACAGTTTTGTGAACAAATAGAAATTTCACGTAAAGGTTTCCGTTAGATGACTTTTTACGATTTTAGTAAAGGCGTAACTCAACAACAATGACTCGACTCGCTTCATTTGACTTTTGGTAATGAATTATTATCAGAAAAGACTGTTTAAAATTGGTTTGCAGAATTTAGTCATGGTCGTGCTTCTGTCGGCGATGAATTTCGTGAAAGCCGACCAAAATCCCTTGTTCCAAAAACATCGATGCTGTGCGTTACATGATTGAAGAGGATCAGGATGTGACTTACCGTGAGATAGAAGCAAGTGAAAAAGATCTGTTCCCGATGGATTCAGGTGAGAAAGATCTGTTCCCGATGGATTCAGCATAATTTAACCGAAACTCAAAACAGACACGTGTCAATTGGTGTAAGTGGTCACAAAATTCGACCGAGGACATGCAAAATCTGTATACAACATCGTGACATAAAAGGAAATTTGGATATATTAGAACGAGTCAGAAACTGTTTGAGTGTTTCAAGATAAACTGAATCCAACCAAAGTTGCGTGAAGTTCACTTCTTTCTTTGGTTATAATGGACATGATTCAACCATTGCTTTAGAGAATCGAAGAACAGTTAATACTGAAGGGTTTACAACAATTTGTTTGCCAGAAGTCATCGATGAAATCAGAAAAATCAACCGAAAATGTCGCATCATTCTTCATCATGATAGTGCCAGTTCTCACACAGCATGTGAAACAATTGATTATTTGAGGAAGAAAAACATAGAGTTAATGTCCCATTGCCCGTATTCAACTGATTTATCGCCTAATAACTTCTTTTTATTCCTGAATGTCAAAAAAAATGCGTGAACAGCGATTTCATCACCTCGAGAAGCAGCTGAATCCTTCCAAAACCATGTTTTTGAGGTACAAACTTCAGAGTGGAAAAAATGTCTCGAGAATTGGTTCGAATGCATGCAAAAGTGTACAAATCTTAAAAGCGAATATTTCGAGAAACAATAAAATGATTTGTACCAAAAATTTCTTTTTTTTTCATTGTTTTTGTAAAAACTTAAAAGGTAGCCCTCGTAGTCTATCCATCTATTTGAACAGTACGAGACTTACACAAATGATAAAAGATACTAGTTCTAGTACAGACAGAACCTTAATAGACAATATGTTTTGCGATTTTCCTAATGATATATAGAAGTTCACGTTGTAGAAAGTTTTTTTAGCCCCTACAAACAAGTTTACGTCCGAATCTTAGATCTTGTTTCTTGAAAACTCATTTGGGGTGTGCTTTGTGTGTGTATCCTTGTAACAAAAATTCTTATTTTAGAAGCAATCATAGTGCGGAACACTAAATGAACTTGGCCGTTTGTTTTTAGTGTTCCGTACGGAACACTTATAAGATCACTTCGGTGTCTGTCTGTCTGTCTGTCTGTCTGTCTGTCTGTCTGTCTCAGTGTCTGTCTGTCTGTCTGTCTGTCTGTCTGTCTGTCACACCCGATTTTCTCCGAAACTATTTGACATAGAAAGGTGAAATTTGGTAATAATATAGGAATTGATGGCCTCATCAGAGCCATGTAGTTTTGAGAATTAAATTTTGACTTAAGGGGTTAGTTTTGGGGGGTGAAGTCGGAAGTGAAAAAAAAATTTTTTTACTAGGTCATCGAGTGTGGTGTCAAATGAAAGCTTGTGAAAACACGAGTAAAAAATATATATATAATATTATACTTGCGCGCACTTTTCGTTGTATTATTTTTAAAAATTCGCGAAAAATCGCTGTCCCGGGCCTTATCTCGAAAAGTACTTATCAAAAAATTTCGAAAAAATTCTGGAATATTCTCCACGGGGTGTAGATTGAACGAAAATTATCACGAGTGCATTACCTTTAATAATTTATATGGTATATAAAAAAAAAAAAAATTTCAAGGTTATCCGATTTCAGTAAAGATTGGAAACAAACTTTGTTGAAAACTCATTTGGGGTGTGTTTTGTGAAGTTATTGATCATTTTATACCACCGTAACATAAATTTTGACTTAAGGGGTTCGTTTTGAGGGGTGAAATCGGAAGTGAAAAAAATTTTTTTTTACTAGGTCATCGAGTGTGGGTGAAAGCTTGTGAAAACACGAGTAAAAATATGTATATATATATATATATATATATATATATATATATATATATATAAAAACTCGTATATAACGTAATACTTGGAACTTTTCTTCGTATTACTTTTAAAAAATTGTGCAAAAAATTTTGAAAAAATTCTGGAATATTCTCCACGGGGTATAGATTGAACGAAAATTCTTTAATAATTTATTTGGTATATAAAAAAAACAGAATTTGCAAACTTGAAAACCATTTGGGGTTTTTTGTGAAGTTTCATTTTTTAATAACAAAAATTTAAATTTACGGAACATTATTGTGCAAGAGTCCTTAATATTTTTTAAAAGTCCTTTTAAAAAAAAATCAATAAAAGAATATATTCAATACATTCTTCGCAAACAAGCTGTTTTACAATAAATGCTGGACTTGACTTTCTCACACTAAAAAATAATTTAATTTGCACATTACCAATCGATATTTTAAATGATAGTTACATTTTCATGAGACATCAATGGAAACGGATATTTCTCTCCACATCCTTTTTTTGTTAAACGAAAAAGTATCAATAATAACCTTGTAAATGTCACGTGACGTGATATATTTGAAGCAAACCTCCCCCTCATTCCTTTAAACCCACATAAATTCCATTTAAAATTATTAGGCTTAAAATTTGTTCATTATCCCAACCACAAACCAAGAAAAATTCTCATAATACTACAAGATTTATCGACCTCTACTAGTTTGACCTTCTTGCCCAAAAGAGATATCGCTCAAAAAGTATAGTTTTCTTTCTCATTTCACGTATTACATTTCATTAGAGCATTATGCCACAGTAAACATAAAACACAGTAGCGACAGTCCGACTCGGCACCTTTAATCTCAAGGGGTTCGAGTTCGTAATGATCACATGACTTGTCGCCATATTGCTGGTATGATGCCCGCCAGTTTTTGAAATATTCAAATTCCTTCTTTTAAGAAAAATCCTATTCTCTAGAATAAAAATTAATTTTGGTTATTGAAAAGAAGAAAAAAAACGAGAAAAGTTGTTTTTTAGAAATTTTTTTTGTCAAGTTCTTATTAAAGCAGATATACAAAAATAGGGAAAAAGGTAAACAATATAAGGAAAAAATACATTTGGCTTCAATGCTTTTTGCTCGTTATTCATTTAAATATCTTATTCTTGAATTTATATTTTTCCACTATTAGAGATACTATTCGAGGGGGGGAAATGTTCATTTTGAGAATATATCTCTGCACACCTTCAGCTTTGCGCGTATAATGTCAACAATCGCGCTCCTTATATTTCAGCGAATCCTAGTAATGTGGGGAGATTGAAAATAGTTATAATTATCATTTTAAGATGAGATCGTCTTTCTTTTGAACTTAAAAATGGAGTGAACACACGTTGTGTTCCATTTTATCATTAGTTAAGTCTAATATAATAATTTCCATAAAATTAATGACTTTCCGCCCCTATATACTATTTATATAAAAAAAAATAAATCCATGTACTGAATTATTCAAATTCATTCGTGTTGGAGAATTACTACTTTGGCATGCCCAGATTGAGTTTTGAAACTTTGCCACTACTTAGTATATATCACCACTACACCAAACACTTTATTTTTGCACTCGACGCGCGTTTCGCTAACCATGTTAGCTTCAGCAGGAGCGATGATTGACTAAAGCTAAACTACAAATCTACCCTATTTATACTTAGCCTAACCCTTGAATTACTCAGGCGGAACTAATGGCATAGGCAAGGCCATCAGTTCCGGCCAAGTAACCAGTAGAGGGGACTATAAGGAATAGGCCCTCTGTCTTTATTTAAACTCCTTTTACATTTTATAATTCCCATACTTTCGTATGCGTTCAACAATCTCCTATCAGATACATTTTTAATTAATCTTAGATTATCTAATGTTACAATATGATCAGCTTCAAGAGCATGTTCGGCGATGCTAGATTTTTCTGTTCTACTGAATTTTAAGTGTGCTAAATGTTCTTTAAATCGTATTTTAATTGACCTTTTAGTTTGTCCAACATACTTTTTGTCACAATCATTTATCACATCATTTATGAAATTAGTTGTAATGATTACGACAAAAAGTATGTTGGGAAAAATAAAAGGTCAATTGAAACACGATTTAAAGAACATTTAGCACACTTAAAATACAGTAGAACAGAAAAATCTAGCATTGCCGAACATGCCCTTGAAGCTGATCATATTGTAACATTAGATAATCTAAAATTAATTAAAAATGTATCTGATAGGAGATTGTTGAACGCATACGAAACTATGGAAATTATAAAATGTAAAAGTAGTTTAAATACAGACAGAGAGCGTATTCCTTATAGTCTTCTCTACTGGTTACTTGGCCGGAACTGATGGCCTTGCCTATGCCATTAGTTCCGCCTGACTAATTCAAGGGCTAGGCTAAGTATAAATAGAGTAGATTTGTAGTTTAGCTTTAGTCAATCATCGCTCCTGATGAAGGTAACATGGTTAGCGAAACGCGCGACGAGTGCAAAAATAAAGTGTTTGGTGTAATGGTGATATATACTAAGTAGTGTCATTGTGCCAAAGATTCCACATTCCCAACTTATTTGAAACTTTGGTTAGCAAATTTTTAGCAGATAATATAACTTAACTGTAGAAAACAATTTTAATATGAAAGATAACCTTGATACAATATTGCATAATAGGAAAAAAGAATTATGAATAAATTACCTTTTAGGATCTTTGGGAAATCTAAAAAACTAACTCTTTTACAGATACGACATATATTTTTAAAAGCACTTACCACACAACAAAAACTTCCTCTTGACATCTTTTTTATAATTATTTTCAATTATAACGTCAAACGAGTCATTTCCTTATTGGAAAGTTATTAATAATCAATTTCGGAGCACGTTACTCTCCTTGAAATCCAGATGTAAACACAACCCCCGACCGCGCTAGCAGCCATGTTGTTGGTATGATAGGGGACGAATGCCGTGATAAAAAACAGGCCGTAAAAATTTTCTTGAGCGTCGCCACTGTGTTTTATGTTTATTGTGGTTATGCTGCTAATAGATAAGTAGAACAACTGCCGATCGAAATTGGAGATTATGTTTTCCTTGATGTAGGTACCCCGAAACGTGAAAAAATGCAAAAATATCGTAGAATGACTTTTTATCAAATATGAATCTTTGCTTTAGCGAATAATATAAAATGAATGAACACATTTTTTTAAAATAAATACCGTGTCACAATTTATCAATAAAATCATAATAACGTTTTGAACAAAAAGAAATATGAGAGAATATAGTTGTCCTATTGATTGCAAGTAAGGTCCATTAAAAGTTAACCCGAAAATATCAAGCTATTCTTCTCGCAGGTTTCCAACATCTTTATTTTTTATGTCAATATTTCAAAATTTTTTTAAATTATTACAAATAAATGAATTGTTATACGGTGTGTCCCAAAAACTTTTATACAAATGGAGAAAAAGTTTATCTTACATATTACAAAAAAAATTATTCTCAATAAAAAGGTCTGCATCACATGTAAATCCATAATCAAGAATCAAAAGTTTGAAATATTTGATGGAATACAGGGAAAATAAAAAACGATGATTTATAATGAAGAGTAAAAAACAATCACCTGTTTAGAAAGGGACGGTGGATACATTGAATCACTTGTGAAATAAAGTTAGAATTAATCCATATGTTTAGTTGTTATGTTATCTACGTAGTAATTAAATAATGTTGCAATTTTAAAATAAAACGATATTAGCACAAATTTATTATGGGTGTAATTGTTACAAAGCAGTTAAAAAGGTTATCCAATTTTTAACAAAAATATGATACGAGGCATGTTTTTTAAGTAAGTACCGTTTTGCGATTCCGCCGCCCCAGCGATACGGTCGGCGTTCCGCGCATGCGCGCTGGTAACCTACATCTCATGTCTACGCACTGACGCCATTACAGTCTGATTCTTCATTGTATACGTTGTTTACTGAGTGTTTAAGATGCCTCCGACAATCGCCGATTGTGAAGTACGGGCTGTTATACGATTTCTTAGTGCTAAAGGCGTAAAACCGATCGATATTCATCGTGATATCTGTGAAGTTTACGGACAAAACAATATGAGTGATGGAATGGTAAGGAAATGGGTGAGAGCATTTAAAGATGGCCGCACAAATGTGCATGATGAAGAACGGAGTGGGCGTCCTTCGGTCGTTAATGAAGATTTGGTGCAGAAAGTGGACGAAAAGGTGAGAGAAAACAGACGCTTTACAATTTCATCATTGTGCGACTGCTTTCCTCAATATTCTCGTAGTGTTTTGTATCGCATTGTGACCGAGAACTTGAATTACCGGAAATTGTGTTCACGTTGGGTTCCAAAAATGTTGACGGATTTGCACAAAACCCAACGTTTAGGCAGTGCATTGACTTTCCTTGAGCGGTACCACAATGAAGGTGAACATTTTTTAGACCAAATTGTTACTGGTGACGAAACATGGGTGGCCTACGTCACACCAGAATCGAAACAACAATCCATGGAATGGCGACATTCATCATCACCCAAAAAAGTGAAGTTTAAGCAAACAAACAAAATCATGTGCACAGTTTTTTGGGACAGAAAAGGAGTATTGCTAGTGGAGTTTCTGCCTCGTAATGAGACAATCAATGCAGCGTCTTATTGTGAGACATTGAACAATCTGCGTCGTGCAATCCAGAACAAAAGACGTGGCAAGTTGAGTAAGGGTATCGTTTTGCTGCATGACAATGCCCGTCCACATGTGGCTAATCGGACCAAAGATCTCATCAAATCTTTTAAATGGGAAACTCTAGATCATCCTCCATACAGCCCTGATCTGGCGCCCAGCGACTACCATTTGTTCCTGCACTTGAAGAAGCACCTGGGTGGTCAGCGTCTTCAAGACGATAACGAAGTCAAAACATTTGTGATACAGTGGTTAACAAGTCAGGCGGCAGAATTTTATGAGGAGGGTATTCAAAAACTGGTGCCACGTTATGACAAGTGCCTCAATATTCACGGAAATTATGTAGAAAAGTAGATTAAGGTACAGGCTTTCATGTAAAAATAAAATTATAGCGATATCTTTGCACGTCTTTTTTTAATTCCAAAACGGTACTTACTTAAAAAACATGCTCGTATAATCAAAATCAGCGCACTAGTTTTTAATTAATTGCGTTTTCCTTTATTCAACAAAAAATCCGACAATTACTGACGTGTTTACTGGAGTTTCTTTGAATTTTTAACTAGGAAAGCCACAAATATAAACGTGAGCATAATTTTTTAGTTTCTATTAACATTTTCAATTAATATTTTGCTCTGTATTTAAATTTAACCACACTTTACTCTTTATTACAAAACATTACTTTTTATTTTCCCTGTATACCATCAATTAAAACTTAATGCTTGATTATGGATTTCCATGTGATGCGAAACTTTTACTAAGAATAAATTTTTTTGTAATATGTAAGATAAACTTTTTCTCCATTTGTATAACACTCTTTGGGACACACTGTACTAGGCTGTTTCTGTTAGGATTGAAAATAATGAAACATAACCTGATTTTTATGTACGTCAACTACAAGAACCCTGAAGATGACCCGTCCTATAACCCCCTCCGTCACCTATTTAACCCAACACACATAAAGATTGACTATAAATAATTTTGCTCAAAAGTTTTTTCATTATCACAACCAAGAACCAGGGAAAATGCCCTAATACTATTGAAACTAAACAAATTTTATTGCTTCCCACCCCGTTCATCCCCTTCCTTTGAATTGATATTACTAAAAAACTACAGGTTTCGTTTCTACTTCAAATACTACATGTGTAACAAATTGAAAATCGATATCTGAATTCATTCGAGAGTTATCGTGCCAACAGACCGGCAGACAAACAGACTGACAGAAATAGGAAATACCAGGGTGTCCAGTCAAAGTTCAAAATAAAATTCCCTGACTTTTCCAGGTTTTTCCCTAGAACAATAACTCATTCAAATACTGGACCGATTTAGCCGTTACTTGATGGAGACCATAATAACTAGGAATAAAAAATTAAACAACTTTTTAAGATCGCCCCTTATGTTTATTATATTATTGCTGACAATTGTTTCGACACACTGTGTCTTCTTCTGGAGCAAGATGTAAATTAACTAGAAAGTATGTTACAGAATATATAATTTACCTAGTTACGAGTACTAAATTCATTAACAATATTTACCTTAATATCTAGAACAAGTTCAATATAGGAGACCCTCCCCCATCTAATTGATCGTTGAGTAATAAACCTGAGGATTTTTTCTGGTTAATTTCTACTTGTTTTAAACATTTCAGTAATTTTCCTTTCTTTCCATTATGCAAAATTCTAAAATCTTCATTGAACGTATAATCTTCATCTGTAAAATATTTCGTGTAATGAGATCTAGAATGAAAAATAACAGTTCTCATTACGCGAAACATTTGACAGATGAAAATCATACGTTCAATGAAGATTTCAGAATTTTGCAGAATGGAAAGAAAGGGAAATTACTGAATTGTTTAGAACAGGCAGAAATTAACCAGAAAAATCCTCAAGTTTATTACTCAACGATCAATTAGTTGGAGGGTCGTCTTTATTGAACTTGTTCTTTTTTTTTTTTTTTTTTTTTTTATGGGTCTAGCTCACGTGCTGCAGGGAAGTCCCTAAAGCGCTCCAGGAGCGGCACGAGTGCGGAAAAAGCGATTCACGTTGTTCTTGAATCGCTGTAAATTGTACTCGGTGGGAAACACAGCGCTGGGCAAATTATTCCAAAGGGATGACGTTCTCCATATAAAAGATTGCTTGAAAAGCGTTGTACGCGGAGTAACAAGCTGAACCTCATACGGATGCGAAGCACCAGCGCGACGTGTATTTCTAACATGCACCGCTTTGGGAGGAATTAAGCGGGGTAGATCCTTCGAACACTTTCCATGAAAATACTTATAGAACAGACTCAAGTCGCCAACCGTTCTTCGATGTTCCAGCGAATCAAGGCCGCCGGTCAATTCCGGGTCCCCAATCAGACGGAACCGCTCTTCTCTGAACAGAATCCAACAAATGCAGTGTATGCTTGGGAGCGGAGCCCCAAACGTGGGAGCAGTATTCCATAGTTGGTCGAATTTGGGCTTTATAAAGAATTAACAGTTGCTGTGGGGTGTAAAGCTTTCTGGTTCTAAATAATATTCCCAACTTTTGAGAAGCTCTCCTTGCTATGCCTGCAACATGTTCATGCCAAGACATATTTGCTCCCAAACTAACGCCCAACAAATTGAGCGACGATGCTAGGGGAATGGAGTGCCCCGACATAACTATGCCGGGTTCAGCAACGTTAACTTTTTTAGAAAAAACTGCCGCTTGGGTTTTTGTAGCGTTAAATTCCACTTGGTTACTGTCACCCCAAGATAGAATTTCTTCCAGGTCTTTGTTAAGTTGAACGGTTCTAGGTATTAAGGTAAATATTGTTAATGAATTTAGTACTTGTAACTAAGTAAATTATATATTCTGTAACATACCTTGAAGTTAATTTACATCTTGCTCCAGAAGAAGACACAGTGTGTCGAAACAATTGTCAGCAATAATATAATAAACATAAGTGGTGATTTTAAACAGTTGTTTGGATTTTTATTCCTAGTTAATAACTCATTTCCATCCTTGATCTTTCTGTGATAACATAATATTATCCATCGAAAATTTGGAGAATACAATGGTACAACAAAACCTCCATATCGTCATTATGTAGCTATAAAATAACTACATAAACGTGGATAAGTGCTAATATAAAGTTTGCGGGAGAAATTAGAAGAGAAAATGTTCAAGTGTTCAGTATATTTGAATTCCTAAGTAGTCTTTATGATAGCAAAATTCTGAAGTTAGGTGCGTAAATCGAGGTTTGATTTTGTTTATTTTAGAAAATCAAGGACAAATAAATCGAAGCGTAAACATATAACCTTAGTACAAGATTTTCATCTAAACTATAAAGTACTATTGAGTACGGCAACATTAAAAGAACATTAGGTATACTAACGAATCTTTCAAAGCTACTGCACATGTCCAGTACAAAAACTAAAAGAAAGGTTTATACAAGGTTAATAATGACGACTACTAACGGAATGCACATAGCAATTTTATTTTGCAAGTTGAATGGGTAAGGATCCCATCAAATAAAACCTTCAACATTGCCTATAGTAACAAAAAATTATGACTAGTTCATTTAAGTCAAACATTTAAAAAAAAAGTTGTCAATAATTTAAAATTAAACTACAACAATTCTCTGGGATAAATAGTGCTAAAAAGCTTCTTTTAGGATGAACTACTTAGCATAACAGAGCTTAATTGAGAATTAACAAAATTTATTACTTAACTTCCGTCCGCGAAGGGCTTCCATCTGTACATGCATTTCAGAGGATTCTAAGTCACCTTTTTTCAATTTTTTGATTTTCAACTTTGTCAACTCCGCTGTGATCTTGATCTTTCGTATGTTCGTATGTTCTCAGTTCTGTAGTTTCTTCTGAAAAAGTTAACGTTGCTGAACCTGGGATAGTTATGTCGGGGCACTACATTTCTCTAGCATCGTCACTCAATTCGCTGGGCGTTAATTTGTAATATGTCTTGGCACGAATATGTTGCTTCTTCTTTTTCTTCCTACGTTAGGACCATGTTCCGTGTTCACTTCAAAGGTTTCCCAGAAACAATTGCGATGATGAAGACTAGCTCTCATACCATCTTATTGGTGGTCTTCCAAGCGGTCGAGGTGTGTTTGGTTGCTTCTCTTTTGCAACCTTAGCCAACCGGTCATTTGGCATTCTGTCCACATGGTCTCTCCATTCTCTTCTCCTATTCCTTGCCCATCTCACCACATCCTGTATTTCACACATTTCCCTTATTTCTTCACATCTCTTCCGATCAAATAAGGTATGTCCTGTTATCGATCTAAGTGTTCGCATTCCTGTTGTTCTTAGGAGTCGTTTTGTTATTATGTTCTCCGCTCTGGTTTCTATCGTGTACGTCATGATCGGTCTTACGCATGTTTTGTATATTCTTACTTTGCTCCTGGTGCTCATATATTTGTTTCTCCAAATCATATCTCTTAAGTATCCTGATATTAATGATGCCTTTGTTGTTTGAGTTTTTACTTCCTATTACTTGTTATGTTTGCCCCTAGATATCTGAAGGATATCACTTGTTCTACACTCTGATCATAAATCGCGAGTTTGCATATTAAACACTTTTGCTGTTTGTTGGAACTTATGTAGGAGTCTCTGTAAGTTATCTTCGTCTTCTGATATGATTACTGCATCATCGGCGTAGCATATGTTTTTTATTTCTTTGTCTCCCAATCGATATCCTCTCCCAGTTTTCTTTACTTCGTTTATTATTTCATCCATTATGATGTTAAATAAGATTGGGCTTAGGCTATCTCCTTGTCTGATTCCGGTTGTCATAGGTATTTTATTGCTTAATTTATTTGCCACTCTTACATATGTGTGGTTGTTGATGTTCAGCTCTTCGATAGTTTTTATTATATTCGGGTAAATTCCCCTTTTTTGTAGTAGAGTTAAGACATCAGTTAACCGTACCCTATCGAATGTCTGGGTAAGATCAATGAAACACATAAAGGCTATCTTATTAAACTCTATGGCTTTTTCAGTAATTTGGCGGATTATAAATACGGCGTCTTTCTGAACCCTTGCTGTTCTTCACAGATTCCGGTTAACATTATTTCTTCTGCTAAAATTTTAGTGAACAATTTTAGTACCGCACTCATTAAACTGATACCTCGATAGTTTTTTGGATCTGTTCTTTCTCCTTTTTTGAAAATTGGTATCAAGATGCTTTCTTTCCATTCGGATGGTATAATCTTCGCTGTGAGTAAAGAAAATCTGTAATTCTTCTAGTAATTTAACACCTCCATATTTGATCATTTCGTTCTTAATTGCGTCCATGCCCGGGGCTTTTCTGTTTTTTAGTTTCGCTGCCATGTGCTGTATTTGATTCAAGGAAATGGTCCTATTTGGTTGGGCAACATTTTCATCTTCATGCTGTATTTCCTGTGTTAATAAATTGGTTTCTGATGGACTATAGAGTTTTTCGTAATATTTTTCCCATTCTTCCACCGTAATTTTTGTATTTTGTATATATTCATTTATTGGTTTTTTTCTGTTTCTTAGTAGATCCCATATTTTTTTTTGTCCTCCGTATAGATCATGTTCCATATCGCTCGAAAATTTCTCCCAATGCTCTCTTTTGATTCTCTGGATATTTTCGTTGACCCTGTTTCTTACATTTTTATAATCATTGTATGTTATAGCATTGGATCTGTATTGTAGGTGCGATTTTCTTTTTTCTTCAGCTAATGTCTTAGCTTAACTAATATGTTACAAGCATAGCAAAGAGAGCTTCTCAAAAGCTGGGAATATATAAAGCTTTACACGCCAGAACTGTTAATTCTGTACAAAGCTCAAATTCGACTAACGATGGAATATTGCTCCCATGTTTGAGGCTCTGCTCTCAAACAGACACTGCATTTGTTGGATCCCATTCAGAGGAGAGGTGTTCGCCTGATTGGAGATCCAGAACAGACCAGCAACCTTGATTCCTTGGAATCACATCGTGCTAATACTTCACATCATATGAAGTTCAGCTTGCCACTTCTCGTACAACACCCTTCAAGCAGTTTTTTATATGGAGAATCTCATTGCTTTGGGATGATTTGCTCAGGACTGCGTTTCCCATCGGGTATAATTTATAGCGATACAAACCAACGTCAATCGCTTTTTCCGTACATTCGTCGCTCCTGTAGTGCTTTAGGGGTTTCCCTGCAGCATGTGAAGTATGACCATAAAAAAATCGTGTTCGCTCTTTGGCTTCCTTGATGCTGATTTTCTACAAAGCACTTAATGAATTGTAGGAATCTGTCCGACACGACAAACTCATCGAGATACTTACGACAACAAAGCTAGATGAAAAAGTTATTAGAATAATTGGAAACCTTTATTGGGGACAACAAGCGAAAATAAATATTGACAGCAACATGTCAAACGAGATCGAGATCTGTAAGGGTGTCCATCAAGGCTGTATTCTCTCTCCAACTCTCTTTAACATTTACTCTGAACGAATAATCTAAGAGGCACTGGCAGAACAAAGCTGTATAGAAGTAAACGGACAGCACATCAACAATATCAGATAAGCCGATGATACTGTAATTGTGGCTGGTAATCTTGAAGACCCACAAAACTTAGTAGAAAGAGTCCATCAATATTGAGAACTATATGGCCTTGAAAACCAAGTACATGATAGTTTCTAAAAAACCAACCCATAACCTGGGACCCTTGACAAATAACAACACAGTAGTACAGCAGTTGAGGATGTACAATTATAGTGCAGAAATTAGATCTCTCCAAAAAGCCAGGATAGCATTCCTTCAAATAAGGACCTTATTCGCTTCATAAGATCTGATTCTGCAACTGAAGGTCAGAATGATGCGTTGCTATATCTTCTATGTTCTACTTTACGGAGTCCAATCGTGGACGATCAACGAAGCAAAAATGAGGAAAATAAATGCCTTCGAAATGTGGCTATACCAACGTATCCAGAAAATTCCCTGGACATAACATGTAACTAACAACGAGGTGTTCAGGAGAATAGGAAAGGGTCTGGAACTGACCTGAACCTTCTTCTTTGAAATTGGAATATTTTGGACATCTCATGAAGTACGACCGATATAAACTTTTGCAACTGATAGTTCAGGGTAAGCTTGAAGCAAAAAGAGGGTCAGGCAGAAGACGTCTCTCCTGGATGAAAAACCTACGAGATTAGATCGGTGTCAGTTCGACGTAGCTTTTTCGTATTGCTGCCAATAAAGTTAGAATAACTCCGTTAATCGCTAGTGTCCGGAATGGATGAAGCACTATTAGAAGAAGAAGGAATCTGTATTCTATCTTTATCAGAGATGCTGCTCTTGCTACCTCTAATGGCTTTGGAGCTAGTAAAACCGAAAATAATATCCTTGGCTTTTTTGAGTTTTTTTTCCTTTGAAATGGAATTTTTTTTATCTAATTACTTCATGGTGAATTCACTACATCTTGAAGATAAGTATATAAAAAGTGTTCTAGACTGAAACATCGTCAAGAAAAGCCCATTTTGTGCCATTATCTTACTCAATAAACCCTCCGCCGGCAGAAATGTGTCCTTTAAAGCGCCTTTTACAATGTCGTAGGTCAGTCGTTGCGTGATAGCAATGGTTACCTTTGACTTGTTCATCATTCTTGTCAATCTAGTTTTCACCCTTTCACAGAATATTTAAAGGAACGATGACGACTCGGTAATGTCAGAAAAATCAGCTCTTCAGACAGGTACCTCCTCGAGAAGATTATACAGAACTCGGAGTCTGCTATGTTGGACCGTGAATTTTTACAGCCAGTGTTGAAAGCTGTTTGAAATCGCATGTACCGAAATTTTGGACCATCTGGAATTCCCTCCTGCCGAAACTTGGTACTCAGGTGGGCAACATCGAGGGTTTCATGCAAAACCTTTTTTCTTTACAGCCCAAATTAATAAAATTGGATTAGAACAATGAACCAGAATCACTACTGTCTGTTGCTATGTTAGATATAATTTTTAATTATTAATTCGTGTTGGCAAATAAACCCTTTAGATTTAGACTGTGTAAATAACTCCTGAACTTTAGTGGCCGACCCAATCTTAACTATCTGTATCTCAGTTTCTAATTATGCCAAGGGTTCAAGCTTCACTTTAATGGTTATTACCGTAATTACAGTTACAGAAGCAATATCGCATTGATAACCTTCTCGAGATTTAAATACATTTGAACACGATTTAACACTCTAAACAAAAATTAAATTTCACTGGCTAAAAAAATGTAAAAAACTTTTAAAATTGTATTTCTTGATGTCGCCAAAAAAAAAGCCGGCCAAGTGCAAGTCGGACTTGCGCAATTAGTGTTTCGTACGGTGATTGCTTTTAACAACACACAAAAAATATTTTTACCCTAAATGAGTTTTCGACAAAGTTTTTTTACGACCCGTGTTGAAAACTTATGACCAGCGATTTTTGGCAATTTTTTTAAAAATAATACAAAGAAAGGTGTGCGCAACTATTACATCATATATATTTTTGAACTGAGCTTTCATTTGACACCTCACTCGATGACCTGCTAATTTTTTTTCACACCCTTTTCACCCCCCAAAACTAACCCCTTAAGTCAAAATTTGACTTTCAAAACTACACGGCTCTGATTCCTTTTTATATCAAATAGTTTCGGAGAAAATCGGGTGTGATAGGTGGACAGACACGAAGTGTAAATGTTTCATATGGAACACTAAAAAATTTATATGTAATCAGTGGCTGCTATTTATATATCCAGCATGAGTCTTCAAGTTGAAAAATCCAGATTTTTTAACCCAAAATTAAAAGTTATTTTTCTTCTTCTTCTTTATATTAGGCATTCCTGCCTGTTTTTCTTTAATGTATCATCGCTACAGGTCATCGTTCCACCTTTTTTGTGCGCGTCCTATACTCCTTCGGTCCACCGGTGATTTATCTTAGGCTATTTCCACCAATCGTCGTTCGAACATTCTATTTATGTGTTGGTTTCATTCTTGTTTTCTGTTTCTTATCTAGGTGTTAATGTCATCTACTTCACATATGTGCCTTATGTTGTTATTTGTTTCTCTATCCCAAAGTGTCCTTCCTACAATTGAATCGGTGAGTTCGACAACCGTACATGTCCGAAAAAAATTTTGAGAAATTTAAGAAAAACTGATAATCTTTTAAATTACTTATTTCTCAGGTTTGGCATACACAGAGAAGTTTTAGATCTGGTGATCTGGGATTTATATCTAGTAATAGTTTTTCTATAAACGAAACGGTCTAATAGTTATAGCTAAAAGAAGTTAGTGGACAAGTACGGTTTTCGAAATCAGTATCGTAAAAAAAAAATAAAACAGGTGAAAAATGATTACATTTTTAATAGTTCTAAAAGAATAACAAATAAATACTGATTTAAACATTTTAATCGTCATTTTCTGCCGTTGTCGTATTACAGGATGTTATATGGTAGAAAAATTCTAACATTTCACCAGTCATATATTGCATAACTTTTTTAATATCCTCGACTTTTTTCTCATTAATAGGTAGAGGATCTTTATAAGCGCCAGCAGTCGGTAGAGAAGGACTTTCCTTATGATGCTTTAATAACTTAAATGTGTAGGAGAGAAAGCCGTTTATGTAATTCCACGTTGTCACATAACCTGGAGTTGAACTGTCATAAAGAAATCGCCTATAGTTTGACACAGCAAAATTTTCTTTTCTAGTATTATCACCACTGACTAAAATAGAACACGTTTTTTTATAATCAGTCGGCCAACACTTTTTAAAATCAATAATATCGTTATGTCGAATTAACTTTACAGTAAATGGCTGTTTTTTCCTTGAAGATAGTATTATTTCTTGATATTCTTCTGGAATATAAATTCGATCGTGTTTTTAATCACCCTCTTGACACAACCAAAATCCCTGTCGCAGGGCAAAAATGAATGCCCTCTTATTGGAAAGTAATGGTATATTTTGTTAAATCTCTTGGTCCTGCCTGCAATGCTAGCAAAAAGCGAACCATGGTCTGGTTACGATTCTGTCCCGCACATCCATCAGAAAATAAGTGTAACTCAGTGATTTCAGATGGTATGTGGTTCAATATATAATCATAAAGAAATGTGCATACTTCATTAGATCCTTTTAGAGCTTCACCCTCGTGGTAGCTATAAAAATGACCAGTGTTGTCTTTAAGATTATGAATCTGAAATGCATATACCCAAAGTTGCCTCAGATAAAAAATTTCTTGAACCGGGATATGTGGGAGGGGCATATTCTGCATATAGTCAAAAGCTAGGCCCATTACTTCTGGTCGTTCCTTACACAGAGATTGCACTTCTTTTAGTTTCGTGTAAAACTTTTTTGCGCGCCTTTTATGAACTATGAGTTCCGCTGCAACCACTCTCTTTGCATTATCATTAAGATTAATATCTTTAAGTTTAGCTCCAAGGCTTTCACATACCGAGCAGACATCAACCTGTGGTCTTCCAAACCTGAGATTGTAGTTTTCATTATAATGTTTTAGATAGAATTCGTATTTAACCAAATTTTCTAGCTGTGGATTTTTATCTATAAACAGATTGTACATTTTCTTCACATTTAAAGATGCATCCAAATAATGAATGGTTTTTGAGGAGTAATGGGAAACTTTAACCGGGAATGACTCAATGTGTTCTTTTATTTTCACAATCCATTCTTCGCATATTGCACGAGGTCTGTTGTTGTGCCGGCCTCTTAAATCCTTTGGTGATTTTGTAGCTAGAAGTAAGGTGTTTAAACGCTGAACTTGCCAATGAGATATGGCATGAAGACTGATAAATGCCTGTTTACATACGGAAATTCGATTTGATTGTTTCATAACAAAGTACAAAAAATTTGATTTTCTTTGTTGTTTAGGTTTTACGCCTCTTATCCGATGTCTTTCAATAGGCTTTGCTTCAATAAGCCCCTGCAAATACGTATCTTGTTCATTTTTTGGCTTACCATCGTATAATTTTGATATTATTTCTGTTTTCTCTTCATCAGTAAACTGCTGCATGCACTTTTTTTTACACCTTAAAAATGTATTAATTAATTTAAAAAAAAATGTAAACTTACATGCATGTAGGTCCGACAGTTTTCGCTTCAATATGTTTTCCGTTTTTACCAACATATTCCTGACCGTGCAAACGTGCTATTTTTCTTTGGTTATGTTTCCAACTAACAATATTCCTTTTTCTTTTTTTGTTGCCATTGCTAGTAACCACATCTTCTCTGTCACAGGATGACATATTTTATTTAAACAAATTTAAAAACACACGATAATTAAGCTATTTTAATTAATAAAACCCACACGAAGTCAACTCTTTCTTTGTAAACAAATAACTGCAGATATTTTAGTAGCTGAGATGAAAAACCGTACAAGTCACGGACATGTACGGTTTTTCCAGTCATCACCGAACGGCAGCCTACTGTAGAGCGTTAACGTTTAAGGATATCGTACGGTTTTTATGCTCAGTTGATAGGGGGATATATTTAAAACAAAATGGCTATCTCAGTTTAAAATGTCAAATTTTGGACTTGTACGGTTGTCGAACTCACCGATTCAATTCTTTTTAATATTTTCATTTCACTTGTTTGTAAGTATCTCTGAGTTTTGCATGTTTCTGGTCTTGTCTCTGCTGTGGGAGGTCATAACTGGTCGAACTACAGGTTTATATATATATATACGAGATTTTACTTCTGTTCCCAAGTATTTATTTTTCCACATAGTGTCATTCAAGCATCCTGCTACTCTATTGGCTTTTACTATTTGTTCTTTTATTTCTTCTTCTATATTGTTCTTCTTCTTCCACGTACTGTAGGCCTCAGGCCTGTAGTTTCCAGTTCATCAGTTTTCTTGAGATGTTGATGTCCATGATTCGAGCCATCTCTTTGGAGGTCTTCCCAGGGGTCGTCGTGTCCGTGGTTTACCATCTCGCGCGATTCTCTCCACGTGATCTCTCCAAGCTCTTCTGTGTTTACGTCCCCATCTGATTATGTCTTCCATTTCGCATTCATGTCTTATGTCTGTGTGTCTGTGTTTCTTTTTCTATGTCTTAGTGTGTATCCTGAAGTGTTTCTAAGTATTTTCATCTCTGTTGTTCGAAGAATGCTTTTTGTTCTTTTATTGTCTGCTTTTGTTTCCATAGCGTATGTTAGTGTGGGTCTGACACATGTTTTGTATATCCTTACTTTTGCCTTTTTATTCATAAAGGCATTGTTCCAGATGATGTCCCGAAGTGCGCCTGATATTCGGCTGGCTTTGTTTGCTTGGTCCTTCACTTCATTTGTTATATTTTGGCATGAGGTGATTTGTATGCCTAGGTAGCTAAATGACATGACTTGTTCTATTGTTTTATTTTCCAGAGCAAGGCTCTTTAGATATAACGAGGGTTTTGGTTTTTGTGTTGGATACCTGCATGTTGAGGGCTTTAGTTTTTGTGTAGAATGAGTGCAGAAGCCGCTGTAAGTCGTCTTCGTTCTCTGCCACGATCACAGCGTCGTCTGCATAACAGACAATGTTGATTTTACCCGTTGTAAGTGAATATCCTTCCTTCATGTCTCTGATATGGGTTATTATCTCGTCCATTATTAACTTGAATAGTTGCGGACTTAAAGAGTCCCCCTGTCGGAATCCGGTTGGTGTTTGTATTTCCTCTGTCAGTCTTTGATTAACTAAGATGTGAGTGCCTGTATTGTGGTTTAGTTGTTTTATGATGTCTATTATGTTTTTTGGCACATGTTTTCTTTTTAGGATATCAACCACGTGTTTTAGTCTTACTCTGTCAAATGCTTTAGTGAGGTCTATAAAATACATAAATGCGGGTTTTCCGCATTCTATGGCCTTCTCTACTACTTGTCTGACTATGAAGATGGCATCTACGGTTGACCTATTTTTTCTGAAGTCTTGTTGTTCTTCCGATATGTTTACATGCTCACTTATTATTCTTCTATGATCTTTGTAAAGAGCTTCATGGTTCAACTTAACAGAGTTATACCTCTATAGTTTTCTGGTAATTTCTTGTCTCCTTTCTTAAATATAGGAATGGTTATGCTTTTTCTCCATTCATTAGGGACTTCTTTGGTTGATAATATTTTATTGAATAGCTTTGTAAGTTCTGCCATTAATTGTTGCCCTCCATAATTCAGTAGCTCATTTGGTATGTTATCTAGCCCGGGTGCTTTCCTTTTTTTAATCTTTTTTGCGTGTTCTATCGTCATTTCACCCGGTATCTCTAAGGGTTCTTCGATTTTCTCATCTTTCTCCTCATCCTCGTCTTCTCTTTCGGGTGCATCTGTGTACAACTGCTCAAAGTAGATTTTCCAGCGGGTCTCATCGATCTGTTGTGTTTGTGTATATTCCACGACTTCGAGTTTCTTTCTTCTTATCATTCTCCACACTTTCTTTTGTGCTCCGTATGTTGTTGTTATATGATAATTTAATTCCTAAATATCACCGGCTCTGTAACCTGATTATCGATTTCCAGCTTGCACCTAACTAGTTTTTTGGAAATAACTACTGATTTGATTTTTTCAGCTGATATTTTCATATTAAATTTCTTTGCTGTTGTATTAAACTAATGTAATAATCCCTGCAAGTCATCTTCATTCTCAGCGACTAGGACAGTATCGTCGGCGTAACACAATATTTGTATGTCTCTATTGCCTATTTTGTAGCCTTTTTCGTTTTAACCTGTTTAATTATTTCATTAAATATAATTTTGGATGGTTATAGCTTCTACTTGATGGAAATTCATTATAAATATATAATAAAAGACTGTTTTTAGTCAATTTCCACTGGTTTATTTAAATTGCGATGACGCGTTTGTCGCATCAGATCTACATTTTACACTGTCAAGTTAGCTTTAATGTTCACAATTTTATATAATTTCTTAATTATAATATCAACCTTTTTGTTGGGTGTGTAAAATTTTGAAATTCTTGTTAAATGTGTGATTTTCTGTTAAAAGATGATTAGCAAATGTTGAATTAGACTTTCTATGGATGAAACTTTTTTCGTTTTCTGTAATTCTTTGTATAAATGTACGTCCAGTTTGTCCTATGTATATTTTAGGACATGACCCACATGTTAATTGATAAACCCCTGATTTATTGTCTTTATTGATTTGTGGTTTGTACTTTTTGAGATATTTCCCTATAGTATTGTCACTCTTGTAAGCTATGTTGATATTTTTTTGATTTAAAAATTTTCCCAGTTTTTCTGTTGGTTTGCCCAAATAGGTTAAGCATTTAAATGTGGTTTTCTGTCCTTAAAACGTGGGTATATTTCTGAGATTGCCCGGTTTCTAAGTTTCTTCCTAACGATGTTATCGATTAAAGTGACCGACGTTGTTAACGACTACTTGTTTTATGTAGTTTAATTCTTTAGTAAACTTGTCTTATGATAAGGGGATTTTAGTTAGTCTATGTATAAAGCTATGATAAGCCGCGAGTTTATGATGGTTAGGGTGGTGAGAACTATTGTGAATTGTGGTATCTGCATGACAAGGTTTGTGATATATTGCAAATTCATATTTTTTCATGGTTTTACTGATTGTTAAGTCTAGACTTAACAATCAGTAAAACCATGAATCTTAGAAATATACCCACCTTTTAAGGACAGAA
The DNA here is from genome assembly GCA_019049505.1 of Pachyrhynchus sulphureomaculatus. NCBI lineage: Eukaryota > Metazoa > Arthropoda > Insecta > Coleoptera > Curculionidae > Pachyrhynchus > Pachyrhynchus sulphureomaculatus. The sequence goes on along the minus strand of CM032452.1, from coordinate 78,382,514 downwards.
AAACCATATTTAAATGCTTAACCTATTTCGGCAAACCAACAGAAAAACTGGGAAAATTTTTAAATCAAAAAAATATCAACATAGCTTACGAGACTAACAATACTATAGGGAAATACCTAAAAAACTGCAAACCACAAATCAATAAAGACAATAAATCAGGGGTTTATCAATTAACATGTGGGTCATGTCCTAAAACATATATAGGACAATCTGGACGTACATTTATACAAAGAATTACAGAACACGAAAAAAGTTTCATCCATAGAAAGTCTAATTCAACATATGCTAATCATCTTTTAACAGAAAATCACACATTTAACAAGAATTTTAAAATTTTACACACCCAACAAAAAGGTTTAGAACTAAACCTTTTAGAGACAATGCAAATAAATCGATTAAGGACTACAGGTACGTTACTCAACGACCAGGTAGATTTAAACAAATCACCATTATTGAATTTATTCTTCTAATTTCAAATCTGTGTGGGTTTTCCAATACTATCAATGTAATTTAATTAGGTGTGATATTATAATTAAGAAATTATATAAAATTGTGAACATTAAAGGTAACTTGACAGTGTAAAATGTAGATCTGAAGAAGCTGCATCGACAGCGAAACGCGTCATCGCAATTTAAATAAACCAGTGGAAATTGACTAAAAACAGTCTTTTATTATATATATCTTATAACACATGGGCTGAAAAGTCCCGGGCCTAACACATAGATGGTGCTAGTTTTATTGCAGTCACCTTTTTTTCAGTTAATACTAACCTTCAAAAGACAGCTGTTAAAATTTCATGATATTCTATTCATTAGTTTGTGAGTTATTGTGCTAAGAGTGACGCTACTTTTGTTATTTTCAAAACAATGGATCAAAAACAATTTCGTGTTTTAATTTTACACTGCTTCTTGAAGGGAAAAAATACCGTTCAAGCGAAGCAATGGCTTGAAAAGTGTTATGGGGACTCCGCTCCATCAGAAACAACAATAAAACGTTGGTTTGCTGACTTCAAACGTGGTCGTAGAGACACCGATGATGCAGAACGCAGTGGACGTCCAAATGAGGCGGTAACACCAGAAAACATAAAAAAAAATCCATAAAATCGTTTTGAATGATCGAAAAGTGAAGTTGCGTGAGTTAGCTGACATCGTAAAGATATCAAAAGAACGTGTTGGCTTTATATTGCATGAGCATTTGACTATGAGAAAGCTCTGTTCAAAGTGGGTGCCGCGTTTGCTCACTGTTGATCAAAAACAAGAACGTGTTGATGATTCTGAGCAGTGTTTGGCCATGTTTAAACGTAACAAACCGGAATTTTTGCGTCGATATGTGACAATGGATGAAACATGGATCCATCACTTCACTCCGGAATCAAAACGATCGTCATCTGAGTGGACAGCAACTGGTGAACCTCGTCCAAAGCGCCCGAAAGCACAACAATCGGCTGGAAAGGTTATGGCCTCGGTATTTTGGGATGTGCGTGGTGTAATATTCATCGACTATCTTGAGAAAGGAAATACCATCAACAGTGAATATTATATAGCGTTATTGGAGCATTTGAAGGCCGAAATTGCAAAGAAACGACCGCATATGGCAAAGAAAAAAAATTTTGTTTCATCAAGACAACGCACCGTGTCACAAGTCAATCAAAACAATGGCAAAACTGCATGAATTGAACTTCGAATTGCCCCCACATCCACCGTATTCGCCAGATTTGGCTCCCAGCGACTACTGGCTGTTCGCAGACCTGAAAAAAATGCTCGCCGGTAAGAGATTTCGCACGAATGAAGAGGTTATCGCTGAAACTGAGGCCTATTTTGAGGCAAAAGATAAATCGTTCTACAAAAGTGGTATTGAAATGTTAGAGCGGCGCTGGAATGATTGCGTTGCTCTTGATGGAGATTACGTTGATGAATAAACCTAATTTTGAATCAAAAAAACCGTGTTTTCTTTGTTAGGCCCGGGACTTTTCAGCCCATGTGTTATAATGTTAAACAGTAGGGGACTCAGTGAGTCTCCTTATCTAATACCAGTTGTTACCTCTATGGGTTTAGTTAACTCCGAATTTACTCTCGCTTGTTCTCAGTTAGTTTTATTATGTCCAATGGAATATTCCTGTCATAAAGTGTATGCTCTAAGTCTTGCAGCTGTACTCTATTAAATGCTTTTACCAAATCTATAAAGCATAAGAACGCTGGTCTGTTATACTCAATTGATTATTCAGTAATTTGTCTTATTACAAATACTGCGCCGTTACAGGATATTCCGCTCCTGAATCCTTGTTGTTCTTCGGAAAGCTAAGTGGAGTTACTTTATTGGTAACAATTTTTGTCGTCAGTTTTAAAGTTGTGCACAGAGGTTAATTCCTCGATCATTATTCGGATCGGTTTTTTCTCCTTTTTTAAAAACTGGTAACATTCTGCTTATTCTCCATTCTTCTGGTATTCGCGATCCCTGTAGTATTTTGTTTATGAGTTTTGTCAATTCTTTAGTCAGTTTCACTCCTCCGTACTTTAATAGTTCATTTTGTATTTTGTCCTTACCAGCTGATTTTCGGTTTTTTAATTTTTTGACAGCTTCCTCCATCTGTTTATCATCTGTTTCTGATGTTTCGTTGATTACTATTTCTGATGTTTCGGGTGCCAAATTTTCTGTTGTATTATACAATTGCTTTATATAATTTATTCATGTATCTTACTTCCATTAATTCTTTCATTTGCTTTCGCTGTTAATATATCATTCTCCAAATCTCCTTTAGCATACCATAAAACTCATGTTCCATTTCTTTAGAGAACTTTTCCCATTTTCTTTTTTCTCACTAGTACGTTTGTTTCATTGCGGACTGTCTTATATTCTTCATATGCTTCTCTGGTTTTTCTTGATCTATATATAAGATAGGCTTTTGTTTTTCTTTGGGATTTCAATTTCACTTCCTCGCAGAACCAAGGTGTATTATTCGGTCTTCCTGATGTTTCGTTCTCCGAGTGCCTTATTTGCTGCGTTTATAATATTATCCTTGATCTTTCTTTAAAGTTATTTTTGAGGTTAAAATACCATCAACATGAATTTCAGCCCGTTTTTAGGGGGTGGTTATCGCTTAGCGATAAGTTTGGGAGGTTGTAAAAACGGGCCAATTTTGCGGTCACTCTTTGATAGACGCAAATTTTGAAAAAGTCGATTTCAAAAAGAACCCTCTCTTTAAAAAAAAATTATACCACTTTCCCAAAGTTTTCGAAGGGAGAGAGGGAGAAATCCCAGAAAAAAATCTGTCTAGAAAAAATGTATCACCAAAAATTTTTGAAAAAAGGCCTCATATATTTTAATAGTGTCCAAAAAAAAACTTTTCTTGTTATAGAATTTTACCACCATCTCTTGGAGAAATCGCCCCCTCCTCTAGCCCATTCAATTTTTAAAAAGTTTATATTTTTAATTAAAACGATAGAAATAATAAACAAAAAAACTATCCCCTCCTGTTTCAAAATTTGCGACTAAATAACATAATGAACTAAATAATTTCGTTTCTAACATCTAATCTTCAGACCACTTTATCTGACGAAAGATTAAAACAAAAGTACAAGAAAATTTGGCTTACTGCCGGCGAGATAATTCGAATTTTCCAAATAAACCTAAGTGTTTGAACTTTCGCCCTATTTCACTTAACGGATTTTTAGAGAAACCTAACAAAGCATAACTAAGGAAATACCTTAAATAAAATACCCTAACTTGAAACAAAGTTTTCCCGAGATAACGAAAGCAAACATTTTGGTAAATTTTTTCTACGTACTTTACAAACAAAGACCCTAAGATACTGGGGCGAAACAATAAATTTTGATGATTATGTGTTCGGGTTATTTGCAAATGAAAGACACAAAATTGTAGGGACCGGTAGAAATTTTAATGTTTTTAATAAGAATTTCCAGCCGTGAGAGTTTAGTTGCATTTTTGGCCACCTTGTATATTTTCCCCATAAGATATATATATATATATATATATATATATATATATATATATATATATATATATATATATAAATATATATATATATATATATATATATATATATATATATATATATATATATATATATATATATATATATATATATACATAAGGTGTCCCAGTATTTTTCGTGTGGATTTCTGGGATGAAAATATGACCATTTAACCCAGTTTACCTCAGTCCAAATATTCGTAATTTTTGAGATACAGGGTGTCAAAGTTATATTTTTATTTTAGTTTTTCTTAAGTAGCTTTCTTAATAATTGTACTATTTCTACAAGATACGGTGCTAAGGGGATTTCTGAGATGAGAAATCTAAATCAGCTCACAGTTTTGTTGTAAATTGTATGGGGCGCAACTTATTGCACTGTATATACTTTTAAATTGTCATAACTTTTTTATACCACTCTGTATGATATTTTTAATTAATTATTCATATTCTCCGCCTTCTCCTGTTTAAAAAAGCTCTCTTGGCAAATGTTGCTCCGAGCAACAGTTTCTGAGATAGTGGGATGTTTGTTTCCATTTTTTAATTCCATTGTCAAATTCGCAAATACATTCCTTCACACGTTTCTTCACATTGTAAAGTTACTTGGCAACGCTCAAATATCACTCTGGCAATGATATAAGATATCATATGTTCTATGACTTAACTGGCTTGTAGTAATACTGACAGATATCAAACAAGTTTTACGAGTATTAACGAGAATTAATCCCTTCTTAAGCTCAACCGTGCTCTAAATCTAAATTATTATGGAGTACACTTTTGGTGAGCGAACTCATATGATTTTAGTGTTTGGTTTTTGCAAGGCAACGGTCGCAAAAGTGCTCGTGCATATCACGGAAGATTTCTGCATCGTCGGACTCCTAACCGTCAGACTTTTGCCAATATTGAGAGGCGACTTCGAGAAATTGGACAATTTAAGCAGATCAGGAATAATGCTGGGCGGCTTTCGCAAGCTAGAGCGCCCGGTGTTGAAGAGGAAATCTTTGAAATTGTACAACTGTACACGATAATCCTGGAATCAGCATTCGTTTAATTGAACGTCAAACGGGAATATCAAAAAGTACAACTAACCGGATCGTTAGACAACAAATTATTCACCCCTTTCATATACAGTCCGTCCAGGAACTCTTACCTGCAGATCTTGGATCCCGTTTGCATTTTTCACAAATTATTCGAGCACGCTTAGCGGTTGTTCCGGCTTTTCACAGTAAAATCCTGTTTACAGACGAAGCACGCTTCACTCGACATGGTATAACAATGCATAATAATTATGTTTACGCTGCAGAAAACCCACATGCTGTGCAACAAAGGCAGTTTCAACGCGAATTCAGTATTAATATCTTGATGGGATTTGTCGCAAACTATTTGATTGGGCCATTTAGAGTACCAGATCGACTTGATGGTGACATTTGCTTGAATATCATCCGTGAAAGTATTCCTGAATTATTGGAAAACTTGCCCATTAAGTTACGTAGCGACATATTTTTCATGCACGATGGTGCACCACCCCATTTTGCGAGTAATGTGAGAATTTTTTTGACCCAAAGTTACCCTGAGGTGAACAAAAAACCCTTGATGGATAAAATCTGAGAACATATTTAAACTCAGCATGGAAAAGATAAATATATTCCGTTAATTTAGCCCTTGTGAAAGAAAAAAAAAATTTGTTGACCAGTGTAATTTATCTGGTATATAAAAATAACAATTTCAAGGTCATCAGTTTTCAGTAAAGATCATAAAAAAAAACTTAATTGAAAACTCATTTGGGGTGTGTTTTGTAAAGTCATTTTATACACCTGTAACAAAAATTTTTATTTTTAAAGCAATCAACGGAACACTAATTGAGCAAGTCCGACTTGCACTTGGCCGGTTATTGGTTCTAGATTTGCTTATTCTTTCTATGCTAGGCTAGGAATTTATCAATCTCTTATAACAGATCAACATAAAAACATATAAATAAATAATACAAATACAGTTAACAAACTATAGAAATTCACAGTAAATAATTACATTTTCAACAACCAAAAAGCACCACAACGGAAAATATTTAATAATTAAAAAGGTAATGGTCATTCAGTTTCGGTTTCCTGTATTTTTTATTTATATTATAATAGGCTTTGGAATTAAATAAATTGTTGGAAATTTGATCTTGGTAACACTTTAATTTGTTTTGGTAATTTGTTAAAAAATATTTTGAATAATAATTTGGACAATTTTTTGCTTTTAGTCTCAGGAAGTAAATGTTTGCAAATAATACAATATGAATATTCCCATTGTTAATTCTTAAACGATTTATGTAAATTAAAAATTAATTAGCCCCAAGATAAAATCTTATTACACTATTTAAAATAGTTCTTACATCAAAACTATCATTATTTATACTTAAATTTGTCAAATTTATAGTTTTCCAATTTTTATATTAATTTTTCGTGGCTTACACAGTCCAAAGCCTTTCGTAAGTAGCAGAATGTTACTTTTACAAATTTATCACTTTCCTGTCTTTCAACCATAATATAAGTGTAACGTGATGTAGTACTAATAGTAGATATTCTTTTGTCTGAAGCCATCATACTTTATGAAAAACGTATTATTTTTGATATGGTGAAGAACGAGAGAAATCGGACAATAGTTATAGGGAAATTTATCACCTTGTGGATAGGCGAAATTTTTAATGCCTTTGATTTTTTTTTATGCAATTCACGTTGTTCTTAAATCGCTGTAAATTGTACTCGGTGGGAAACACAGCGCTGGGCAAATTATTCCAAAGATGATCCCATGACGTTCTCCATATAAAAGACTGATTGAAAAGCGTTGTACGCGGAGTAACAAGCTGAACCTCATACGGATGTGAAGTATTAGCGCGACGTGTATTTCTAACATGCACCGCTCTGGGAGGAATTAAGCGGGCTACATCCTTCGAACACTTTCCATGAAAATGCTTGTAGAACAGACTCAAGTCGTCAACCGTTCTTCGATGATCCAGCGAATCAAGGCCGTCGGTCAGTTCCGGGTCTCCAATCAGACGAAGAGCTCTTCTCTGAACAGAATTCAACAAATGCAGTGTATGTTTGGGAGTGGAACCCCAAACATGGAAGCAGTATTCCATAGTTGGTCGAATTTGAGCTTTGTAAAGAATTAACAGTTGTTGTGCAGTGTAAAGCTTTCTGGTTCGAAATAGTATTCCCAACTTTTGAGAAGCTCTCCTTGCTGTGCCTGCAACATTTTCATGCCAGGACATATTTGCTCCCAAATTAACGCCCAACAAATTGAGTGACGATGCTAGGGGAATGGAGCGCCCTGCCATAACTATGTCGGGTTCAGCAACGTTAACCTTTTTAGAAAAAACTGCCGCCTGGGTTTTTGTAGCGTTAAATTCCACTTGATTACTGTCACCCCAAGATAGAATTTCTTTCAGGTCTTTGTTAAGTTGAACGACCTCCTGCTGTCTGCGGAATTCGTGTGAGTAACCGATGTTCGAGCGTTCAAAGTGAATGAAGAGATAAGCGTACTGTCATCTGCAAAGCTCTAGATTGGATTCTCAGCTTTTTCCAGCAGATCGTTAATGTAAATGAGAAAGAGAGTAGGAGACAGTATGGAGCCTCGGAGCACACCGGCGTTAATAGTGAAGGTGTTAGAAAGAAATCCGTCGACCGCCACTCGTAAAGAACGCTCTCTGAGGAAACATGAGAGCCACAAACAGAACTTTTCAGACATACCATAAGAGCATAGCTTAGCCAACAGTCCATCGTGCCAAACATGGTAGAATGCCTTGGATATGTCAAGAGCAACCGCTCGAGATTATCCAAAGTGTTCAATTGCGTTGTTCCAAACATGTGTTACTTAAGTCAGAAGATCTTCTGTTGAACTATATTTTCGAAAGCCATATTGGTGATCGCTAATAATGTTGATATTTTAGAAGATGCGGATTGATAACCTTTTCCATGACTTTCGATATTATTGAAAACAGTGCGACTGGTCGGTAGTTATTTGGCAAGGTCTTCTTGCCCTTTTTAGGATAGGATAGGAAAGGATAAATTTATATATTAAAAAATGTATTTAACGAGATAATTTTAATATTTATTATTTGTTTAAAAAGGAAGAAATAAAAAAAATAAACATACATACCGAGCGACGCGACGAAAAAAAAAACAAACTCCTTGCGAATCTAGTCTGGTAAATCTTAATTTTTTTTAGACTTTCATCAACATAATTTCCTTCAAGAGTGATGCACTTATTCCAGTGATCTTCCACCATTTAGATATCTTGCATCCAGTGCGATTTTCCGAACCTCAATTTCCCATTCGACTTCTTCGTTTAAGCCAAATCTATTTTCCTGGGGCCACCTTTCCCAATTTAAAAAGTGGTAACACTCGCTAAGGACCAGATCTGATGAATATGGTGGATGAGAACGCAATTCATAGCCCAATTGGTCCAATTTCACCATCGATTTTATGGAGCTGTGAGCTGATGAAACAACCCTTTTTTTCGCTAAATGCAGCCTTTTTGTCTTGATTTCACCATTTAAATGCTCCATTAAACCGACGTATTAGTCTCCGGTGATTATTCGCCCCCTTCTCAAGATAGTCCATCAGTATTATTCCATGTGCATCCCAAAAAATACTTCTCCAAACCTTTCCAGCTGATATTTATATTTTTGAATATTTCGGTCGGCTTTCATGCGATTCCAGCCACCCCGCGGACTACCTGTTGGACTCAGGTGTGTAGTGGTACATCTATTGTTACGAATCGAAGCATAAACTCCTTTGAATTACGTCATTGGGCACAAAGCTTTCCAGATGCAAATATTCATGCAAAATATGCCTCACGTGTTCTGTTGATCTCTTCCCAATGTCAGCTATCTCTTACTTTGCGGTCATTTAGAATAATATGGCGGATTTTTTTGTGTTTTATAAAGTAATTTCCTCATTTGGACTTCCGGACCGTGGTGCATCATTGGTGCTTGTAAGACCGAATTTAAGTTCCCTGAACCATCGACATATAATCACTTTCAACGGAGCAGATATGCCATAACACTTCTCAAGCGATTCTTGGGTTCTGGATGTGTGTTTTCCAGAAAAAAACAAAGTGTAATCAACACACGAAATTCTTTTTGTTTCATCATTTTGCAAAAATCAAGAGTAGAGTCACTTAAACAGCTGTAACTTGCAAACTAATAAACATTATGTCATTTCAATTTTACACGAATCTTCAAAGAGTTGACTCTAACTGCAAATAAGTTGGGAATGTGGAATCTTTGGTACAATGATACTACTCAGTATATATCACCACTACACCAAACACTTTATTTTTGCACTCGACGCGCTTTTCGCTAACCATGTTAGCTTCATCAGGAGTGATGATTGACTAAAGCTAAACTACAAATCTACCCTATTTATACTTAGCTTAACCCTTGAATTACTCAAGCGGAACTAATGACGTAGGCAAGGCCATCAGTTCCGGTCAAGTAACCAGTAGAGGGAACTATAAGGAATAGGCCCTCTGTCTTTATTTAAACTCGTTTGGTCACTTTCCCTTTGAATAGAGTAAACTTTAATAAAGAAAGGAATCGTATTAGAAATATAACTAGAGTTAATGGTTATGACGATGACTTAGTAAATAAGCTAATAAATAGATATAAGTTTAGGTTTAATATTCAGAATTCCACCTTTTTTACACGCGAAGAAAATAACACCAAGTATGTCTCCATACCATATAATCCGAAATATAGCAAGGGACTCAATAAGGTATTTAATAAGGTAGGCCTCACCTTAGTCTATAAGTCATCAGACAATCTGAGGAATATCTTAGGAAATCCCAAAGATAAGATTCCTAATTGTGAGAAAAGTGGAATTTATGAAATTAGTTGTAATGTGACAAAAAGTATGTTGGGCAAACTAAAAGGTCAATTAAAACAAGGTTTAAAGAACACTTAGCACACTTAAAATACAATAGAACAGAAAAGTCTAGCATTGACGAACATGTCCTTGAAGCTGATCATACTGTAACATTAGATAATCTAAGATTAATAAAAAATGTATCTGATAGGAGATTGTTGAACGCATACGAAAGTATGGAAATCATAAAATGTAAAAGTAGTTTAAATAAAGACAGAGGGCCTATTCCTTATAGTTCCCTCTACTGGTTACTTGACCGGAACTAATGGCCTTGCCTATGTCATTAGTTCCGCTTGAGTAATTCAAGGGTTAGGCTAAGTATAAATAGGGTAGATTTGTAGTTTAGCTTTAGTCAATCATCGCTCCTGATGAAGCTAACATGGTTAGCGAAAGGCGCGTCGAGTGCAAAAATAAAGTGTTTGGTGTAGTGGTGATATATACTGAGTAGTCTAACTGCAAATCCTATGCTTGTGCGACCATCGCTCGGAAAGTCTCGGAACCTTTCACCCCATGTAAATATCTATCTATCGTCTTCTTAATTCACCGTCTCCTGAAGAAGGTTGGCGATCCAAATGGCTAATACAGTCCTGGAAACTGCAGCTCTAAAAATATCTATTGGTGAGCAATTAAACCATCTTCATTATCATCATCATCATCATCGTTAGCTCACTGCTAGACGAAAGTCTCCCTCAAGTCTTGCCACTTTTTTCTGTTCTGGCTCGCTTGTACCCAATTTCCAGCCACTCTTTTTTAAATCATCAGTCCACCGACTTGGTGGTCTACCTCTACTTCGATAGGCTTCGGATCTTGGTCGCCACTCTATAATTCTCTTTGAATGTAGAAAGAATTTGACTGCATCTCGTACCTCCGTTCTCTTCCTGATAATGTGATTTGGAATGTGATCTCTAGGAGTAACGCCTACCATTAACCTCTCGATCTTTCGTTGCATGACACATGTTTTATTTCGTCAATGTGAGAGTATCGGCTCCGTACGTAAGAAAGGGGAGTATGCATTTCTCAAATATTGCCTTTTTAAACACCTACGAAAGTTAGATTTGAATACATAGGCCAGTTCTATTCCTTCTATATTTAAATTTAGCGTTTGATTGAACTACCCACTCTATCTTTCAGGACGCAACGGTTGTACCCAATTCGATTTTATTTCAACAACTAATTAACTCTTCAATATTTTTTCATTTTTAGAGCTGAACTTAGAATCTTTTTATTCTAAAATGAATGGTGCCCAAATCTGTACAACCAAGTTTTAAACAACCATAGAGATTATTTTCAAAAGACGTACAAAAATTATCTCTTATCCATAATCTCTCCAAACAAAACGAGCTAGCTTACATCTTAATTTGTGCTCTATCAGTATCAATATCCACTCAATCCATTCTCAAAAATTAAGTTATACATAGGGGGTAAAATAGCGCCGCAAAAGAGGCGTTATAAAATGACGCCGCAGCGGACGCCATAGGTTATCTCGTCCTATGCTGATTTCATGTCCCAGGTATTTATATTGGTGCACTTGCTCGATCTCTACGTTATTCAGTTTTATAGTGTAGCTTAATACAAGATTTGTCATAAAATGGGTCTTGGATAGACTGATTTTTAGATCAACCTTTCCTCAACCTTCCTGAAGTATATACAGCATAGTTTGCTCTTTTTGTATTTTGTCTGTTATTAAGACAATGTCGTCGGCGAAACAGAGGTGATTTAACTTTTCAACGTCAATGTTGTATCTCATTCTTTCTCAGTTTATTGATTGTAGAATACTTTCTAGAAGTATTACGAAAAGCTTGGGAGACAGTATATCACCCTGCCGTACTCCTCCTTCGATTAGAAATTTGCTGGTGGATTGAGTAATTTGTGTTTTAACATGCGCTGGTATTTTCATATACGTGTGTTTAATTACATTGGAATATTGATGATCAATAAAACACTCAATAAGCGCTTCCTAAAGTCTCTGCTGATTTACAGAATCAAAAGCCTTTTCGGAGTCCAGAAATATGAGCACAAGAGGCTTATTATATTCTATACATTTCTCAATGAGGATTTTAACTATAAGCAGATGATCGTTTGTATTCCATACCCCGAGCGGAAACCTGCCGGTTCTTTTGAAAGGAAAAACAAAAAGTTATTTGCTAGACGTTTAGTAAGTATTTTCGTGAATAATTTGTATACATGACTCAGGAGGATAATGGGTCGATAGTTTATAAGGTCTGAAGTATCCCCTTTTTTATGCATGATAACGATAGTTGCATTATTCCATTGCGACGGAGTTATTCCTTCCAGAAGGCATTTATTAATTAACATTTTAAGTGATATGATAATTTGTAGTCCTCCTTCTTTAATTGCCTCTACTACAATATTGTCTTCGCCCGGAACCTTGTTATTTTTTATGTCCTTCAAGGCTGATGTAATTTCTTCTTCTGTGATGTCTGGGATATCCTCTGACCCCGATTTAAGACTTTTGGTATGTTGATTTCTGTTCTTTTATCTTGTAAGGTATATAATTGTTGATAAAATAATTCTATGATCTGTAAAATATCTCTTTTGTATGTTATTACATTACCGTGCTTGTCCTTAATCTTGCATATGTCTTTCCCTCCCATTGTAGGATGGGAAACCATCTTCGGATGTCCTTTAACCAGGAATTTTGACGTCTTCCAACCAATCTTCTTCCTTGTATTTTGCCTTCGATGACCAGTCTCAACAAGTCATACTTTGCTCTCCTCATTATATGACCAACTTCTATAGGACTTTTTATTGTAAAACATATTTTTAAAATAAAAGTTAACGACAACATTTTGGGGAATTACAAACTAAATGTATTTCTATAATTAGGCAGAACGATTTTTATTATTACCAAGCTCCATTTTGTTACCAAAAAAATTAATCAATTTCATAGCCCACAATAAACCTTTTCAAAAAGCGTTACAATATTATGTATAGAAAGAATTTCTGTTAAAATCAAATAAAAAAAATTATGGAAGTAAACGTATTGTATTAATGCCACTTTAAACCCCTCAAAGAACTATATTTATCAAATGATTTAAAAAATTAGAAATTGAAAAACCATACGGGAATTCCCCTTTGATGTTTTAAAAGGAAAAATTGCAAAATATATACCTTCAATGGATTTAGTTCGAGATAGGTTTGTGAGAAAAATATTTTCAAAAAAGAAGAGAAAGATCGTTACTGGTATAATTTAAATTGCACAACAAAAAGTAAAATATATAAAAAAAACTTAAATATTACTTTTATTAATGTTAAATATCATCAAAAAATTTAAATTAAAAATTCTTTATTAATTTCAGAAATAAAAAGTTTTATTTGAAATTATTTAATATTTTGTTTTAATTCGTTTTATACATTGTTTCCAACATACTACAGGGTGGCCCAAAATTACCGAAAGGGTTTGAATTCCTTATAACTTTTTTATTATAATTTTGTTTTTTATTTCTTTTCAGTATTTTGTAAAGAAGACTTGGGGAATTTAAAATGGCCCACAGTACACAATTGAACAACGTGCCCAAATCGTTGAACTTTATTTCTTAAATCAACGGTCCATTGTTTTGACTCAGCGTGCATATCGTCGTTATTTTAATGTGCGGGTTGGACCCTCAGAGTCAACAATAAACCGTCTGGTTGCAAATTTTCGACAACAAGGGGCAGTAAGGAACCTTCCTGGTGCCGGCAGACGACGAACGGTGCACACGGATGACAATATTGAACGGGTACAGGAGAGTATTCGGGAAGATGGAGAAACATCAACCAGGAGACGTTCGACACAACTTGGCCTCTCACGAGGGTCGCTGCAGAGAATTTTGCATACAATAAGAATGTTTCCATACAAAATTCAGCTTGTCCAAGAATTGAAACCGACAGATTACCAGCAACGACTTGATTATGCAATTTATTTCCGGCAAAAAGCAGAAGAAAATCATGATTTTATTCATAATTTAATTATGAGCGACGAAGCCCATTTCCAATTAAATGGGTTCGTTAATAGGCAAAACTGCAGGATATGGGCTACGGACAATCCAAGAGTAGTTCAACAGCGACAATTACACCCACTTAAGTGTACTGTTTGGTGCGGTGTTTCATCGGAAAGGATAATTCGCCGATATTTTTTTTGAAAATGAACACGGTGTCGCCGTTTCCATCACTGGTGTTCGATATCGGACAATGTTGGAAAATTTTTTAAGGCCAGCCGTGGAAAACCATCCGCAAGTATGGTTCCAACAGGATGGAGCCACAGCGCACACTGCGAGGGACACAATGGCTCTTTTACGCGACATCTTTGGTGAACGAATTATTTCGCGTACAAGCGATTTTAATTGGCCTCCGCGTTCACCGGATTTAACCGCTCCAGACTTTTTCCTTTGGGGTTATCTATTTATTTATTATTAATAAGCCTAGAACCATCTTTTCCTTTGGGGTTATTTGAAAGGAAAAGTCTATATTAATAAGCCTAGAACCATCCAGTAATTAAAAAACAATATACGCGACGAAATCAACAACATAACACCTGAAGTTTTGCGAAAGGTTACGGAAAATGTTTTGGAAAGAGCACGAATATGCAAAGCAGAAAATGGCCACCACTTGCGAGATAAAATTTTTCATAATTAAATTAAAAATATTCTTCATTAATATACTGTACTTAAAAAAAAAAATTATAATTATGTCTTAAATAAAAAGTTATAATGAACTCAAACCCCTTCGGTAATTTTGGGCCACCCTGTATACGAATTTTAAACTTCCCAAAGCCATAGACTCAAATATACCTTGATTCTTCAAGTGCACAGTATCAAATGTACCACATTTCTATATAGTCCGTCAAGTAAGAACGTCTCTGCGAGAATTCATTTTTAGTTGATGCGATTCCATCGATTCAACAAAAAATCGGTGGAGGGAACCTTTGTCTACGATGCATTTTAGTAAAAGTACCACTCGATTCCGAACTTTGGTCGAAATCACGTAAAATCCAAAATGAATTACTTGTTTGCGCGTCGCGTAGGTTCAAGGCAGTCTTGGTTCTCATCCAAAGAGGCCTAAAGTGACACATTCTGCGGCTGTTAAATATATTGAAAAGTCGATCTCGTTTGTGAAGAAAAGGATAAATCCCATCCAAAAACATAAAATGTAAAAAAATGCCAAGTCTCGCAACGCAGTCCGTCCACCACAAAGAGTTGTGAGATCTCATGTAAAACCAAGTCAGTTATTTTAGTTGGTATCTATGGAAGCACTTGTTCAACAACTTTGTCATAAATTCTTATCTAATTAGTTACCTACCAACATTTATAGTGACCGTATCAATATTAGACATCTTTACTTCTATAATAAATATAATAACATAGCAATCGCACGGCAACATAATCACGTATTTTGTAGAGCATAAAATTGGTCTAAGGTATTTTTTTCTAAGTCTAACCGTTTTTGAAATAGAGCGCGGAGAGTAGGAAGTATTTGGTCGTATGCATGATAACGCTACGTTAGCTGCATAATGCAATACGTTGTGCAGTTTATACTTTAATAATTTACTAAAAATGTTTAAATAATCAACGAATTTCAATTATTTACTTGAAAATAAATGATATTTGTTTATAATATTTAGAAATAACATGTGTTTGATTAAATTTAGTAAATATTAGCTTAATTGCATTCTCATTATATTTTTATTTTCTCTGCTATGAAGTTGTAGAGATTTTCAAAATCGTTCTCCGAATTATTTATAATAAACGGATGGAATCATACTACTTTATGGCAGGATCTATGTAGTCAATTACGGACCGTATAATTTCCAAAAATGTTGGGTCCCTCATAGATACAATGCAGGTACATTTGCACTAATCAGTTTTAAATTTCGGTGATTTGTGCGATGTCGTAAATTTACAGTTTCGAGCGGATGATAATTCTAATTTATGGAGCTTATGCATATTATAATTTGAGAAATTTTAATATCTACATAGAAAGTATTCGGATTAGTTAGTCTAGGGACTGCTCTGTAAAACCAATCAGCGGTGTGCACCACCAAGCAGCCATCCCCCTCTATTGAGTGGTTGCAAGAGAGCGAAAATACGAGAATATAAGTTCAAGAATTTTACCTTCTTAAGGCATTAGTGCGTGAAGCTTCGAAGAGCTAGAGTTTCTTCAAATTCACGTATATTCTCATATATTCTCTCTATACATCTTTACGATCAATGTGTGCGCGTATGTGTGTCGTCGACTACCTGTGTAATAGTTCACGTGTTATAGACGTAGAGGGCCACGCTTGACAGAGGGGGCCTCTACCAACGGTCTTTTATGTTTTCATATAGTGAGTTGGGACAGATGTTACATAAGACTTGTACCGTTCTCAAGGCTTCTCCTTTTATTTAGTTTCACTAGACTTCTCTTCAGTGTAAAACTGAATTTTGGCAAATACAGACATACGATTTCGGGTAAAATGGCTGAATTGTGTTTTATATGTGAAAAGTTACTATCAGATGACAAAACTGTGAATGTTTCGCGTGGCTTACAAGTTTTAAAAAATGCAAGTATTCAAAGAAATGACGGTAAAATTGACTATTTGAACACTTTAAGTTCTGTAAAAGTGCATATTAACTGCAGGAAACAGTACACCAGTGAACATAGTATAACTGCATATAAGCGACGCCTGGAAGATGATGAACCTTCGACATCAAGTTCACCTCGTAGACTAAGAACTGAGCCTTTTGACTTCGCAAAATTGTGCTTGATTTGTGGCCAAACAGCTGATGAAGGAGAAGAAAAACGTAAACATCAAAAGTATAAGCGCGTCATTAGTAAGGTACAAACTATAAATATGAAAGACAATATAATTAAAAGAGCAGTTGAACGAGGTGATTCTTTGGAGAATTAGTGAAAAGTCGCGTAATTAGTGAATTTGACTTGATTGCTGCCGGAGCAAAATATCACACTATTTGCATGACTAAATTCTTTCATTCAAAGCCGTCTAAACATGAAGAGCCGAGCCGAAAAGATGAAATCGAAGTAGCAATGCAAGAAATTTTTTCTTTTATTGAAAATAACGAAGATTCACAATTTACATTGAAAGAGCTTCGAGATGTCCCTACGCAATATTTGCCCGATGATGCTACTATTATTTCCAATTTAAGACAGAAATATTTAAGTAATATAGTAATCACGGTGAAGAATAGATCATTCACTATTATAAGTTTTCGCGACACGCAAGCTGATCTATTATCACAAAAGTGGTATGAAAATAAAAAAAAAACTCCGGAAGAAGAACATTTTTAGTAAATTATTAACGTATAAACTGCACAACGTATTGCATTATGCAGCTAACGTAGCGTTATCATGCATACGACCAAATACTTCCTACTCTCCGCGCTCTATTTCAAAAACGGTTAGACTTAGAAAAAAATACCTTAGACCAATCTTGTAGAGAATTTTATGCTCTACAACTTTTATAATAAGTCCCAAAGTGATTTAGAGCATAAAAAACGAGATATTGTTGAAAAACCAATTTTTGTGACCTTTGACCTTCGTTTTTTTGATGAACCGAACAAGCTATCATCGGTGACTTTTGACTACACATAAACAATGCCAAAACGAAGGTATACACCAATTTATAGCTTATTATCTCAAAATCGGCAGATAGGCTCTTTTTTCAGCTATATTGCCTGGACTAGTAAGAATAATCTACTATTTCGATTGCTAAGTAAGTCTAAACAGTGCACTTAAGAATAAAGTATAATCACATAATAATAATCTACTATTTAAAATACTTTATTCTTCAGTGCACTGTTTAGACTTACTTAGCAATCGAAATAGTAGATTATTCTTATGTGATTATGTTGCCGTGCGATTGCCAAGTCATTATATTTATTATAGAAGTGAAGATGTCTAATATTGATACGGTCACTATAAATGTTGGTAGGTAACTAATTAGATAACAATTTATGACAAAGTTGTTGACAGGTGCTTCCATAGATACTAACTAAAATAACTGACTTGGTTTTACATGAGATCTCACAACTTTTTGTGGTGGAAGGACTGCGTTGCGAGACTTGGCGGTTTCTTACATTTTATGTTTTTGATAGGATCTCATTTCTTTTTGTAGGTAGTCCTCTTTTTTTCTTCTCGAATATTTCTTGTACGTCAGCTATGGATTTTCTTAAAGCCCACTCCCTGTCTCTATTGGTGGCTATGATGTAACAATTTTTGACAAGTCTGGACGATAAGTGCTTCTAAGTCGATTATATTCAACGATTGCGGACTCCTGAGCTTAGATACTACCGAAGTCGATATTAATTAGATGTAATCCGCCCAGACTTGTCACTCTCGAAAGTGCCACGTATACTTGACCGCATGTGAACACTGAAGAACCGATGGCCATCAGTGCACTGTTTAGACTTAGCCCCTAACTTTTGTGTATGGTAATAGCATAGGCTATACATATCGGAAACTGTTCGCGATGAACATAAGCTCTATTAATAATTTCGAATTTAGTTTTAACTGGACCAAGCTCGTAAAGATGTTCATTATTAAATGTAATATGTATTTTTTTCTATTTTATTTGTATTTTCAGGATCAACCTTTACTCCTTGTACTCTACCGATAGAACCGTTGACTAAGCCAAGACTCACGTCAATATTTCGTCTTAACATGCCTTTTGTTCCTATTTTAATAACTATATTCTCTTCTAGTCCTGCTGTCATGGAAGCATCATCTTCATACTTTTTTATAATTAAAATATACTTAAAGTATTTCACTTAACAATTTTTTAATTACACGAAGTAGGTAAGTATTATTAAACGAATATATTTGATAAATGAAAAATATTATTAAATATAACATATTAATTAATAAATAATACAAATTATTCATAATTATGGATTTTTAGTGATTAATTAACTTTATACGACGTATTATTTACCGGGACTCACGGTTGACCTTACATTATGCTATGTTTGGCTGAGCCCTGCGCGCTCTCCGCGCTCCATCTCAAAAACGATTAAGCGTATAAAAAAATGTTGAGAACAAAATTTGTAGAAAATTTTATGCTCTACAATTTTTATAATAAATGCAAATATCATTGAAATTTTGTGGATTTTTTTGATGTTTTCCGGTGTAACCACCTCATTTGGGCGTCCAGAGCGTACATCATCATTTGTATCTGTATGACCGCGTTTAAATTCAGCACACCAGTAAATGATGAATGATTTTCCTGGAGCAGAATCTACGCAAGATTTATTAAGCCATTGCTTTGCTTGAACGGTATTTTTTCTCATCAAAAAACAGTGTTTAATCAACACACCAAATTCGATTTTTTCCATTGTTTTGAAAATATCAAAAATAGCGTCACTAAAACCACTGTAATTTGTAAACTAATCGTCGAAATATCATGATACTTTGAGACGTATCGTGTGAAGGTTGGTACTTCCTAAAAATCATATGGATTTTTTGAAAGGGGGCGACATCTGTATGTCAGGCCAAAAACTTTTCAGCCTAAGTGTTAAATAAATATAACGAGGTACATCAAAAGACATACCTTCCACTAAATCTGCCATCAGTTCTAAAGTACTCTAATAGGAAATCAGTTAAGTAGAATAATTTGTATCAAGTTTCTGAAGTCCCAATTCGCAAATCAAACACAGTAAATACGTTCTTTTGAAGTTATAGGACATGTTATGTTAAAATTGTTCGAAATAAACTTCTTTATTGGGTAACTTTTGAAACAAACTTTATACGGAGTAAGAGCATATTTGTTTGTAGCTAGCTACGAGGCGCGTTTTTTACGTAAGTGCCTTTTTTAAATATGGTCACTGCAGCGTTGCGGTCCTGCATCTATTGGTTAACCACAGATGTCATTGCGTAAACATTCGTTCGGGTTTACATTTTTTTTTTGTATTTAAAATACCTCCGACGATTGAAAATTCCGCGGATTGTAAAATACTATAGGCGCTGTAATTATTTTCTTACATGGAAGAGATGAGAGTGGCCGAAATTCATCGCCAGATTAGTGAAGTATATGGCGAAAATGCTATGAACGATATAATGTTAAGAAAATGGGTTAGAGCATTTAAAGATGGCCGTACAAACGTGCATGATGAGGGACGAAGTAGGCAACCGTCCGTCTTTAATAATAGTGGGGAAAGCTGATGCAAGAATTGTGGCAGAACGTTTAAACTAAAATAACAGTCGCGCTACAGCCGGCAGATTTCTATGAGGATGGAATACAGAGCTGGTCTTACAATATAACAAGTTTTTTTTTTTTTTTTTTTTTTTATGGGTCTAGCACACGTGCTACAGGGAAGTCCCTAAAACGCTACAGGAGCGACACGTGTGCGGAGAAAGCGATTCACGTTGTTCTTGAATCGTTGTAGATTGTACTCGATGGGAAACACAGTCCTGGGTAACCATTCCAAAGGTATGATGTTCTCCATATAAAAAGACTGCTTGAAAAGCGTTGTACGAGGAGTAACAAGCTGAACCTCATACGGATGTGAAGCATTAGCGCGACGTGTACTTCTAATATGCACCGCTCTGGGAGGAATTAAACGGGCCACATCTTTCGAACACTTTCCATGAAAGTACTTGTAGAATAGGCTCAAGTCGCCAACCGTTCTTCGATGTTCCAGCGAATCAAGGCCGTCGGTCAGTTCCGGGTGTCCAATCAGACGAACAGCTCTTCTCTGGATAGAATCCAACAAATGCAGTGTATGTTTGGGAGCGGAGCTCCAAACATGGGAGCAGTATTCCATAGTTGGTCGAATTTGAGCTTTGTAAGAATTAACAGTTGTTGTGGGGTGTAAAGCTTTCTGGTTCGAAACAATATTCCCAACTTTTGAGAAGCTCTTCTTGCTATGCCTGCAACATGTTCATGCCAGGACATATTTGCTCCCAAATTAACGCCTAACAGATTGAGTGACGATGTTAGAGGGATGGAGTGCCCCGACATAACTATGTCGGGTTCTGCAACGTTAACTTTTTTAGAAAAAACTGCTGCCTGGGTTTTTGTAGCGTTAAATTCCACTTGGTTACTGTCACCCCAAGATAGAATTTCTTCCAGGTCTTTGTTAAGGTGAATGACTTCCTGCTGTCTGCGGATATTCGTCTGAGTAGTCGATGTCCGAGCGTTCAAAGTGAATGAAGAGATAAGTGTACTGTCATCTGCAAAGCTGTAGATTGGATTCTCGGTCTTTTCCAGCAGATCGTTAATATAAATGAGGAAGAGAGTAGGAGACAGTATGGAACCTTGGGGCACACCGGCGTTGATAGTGAAGGTGTTAGAAAGAAATCCGTCAACTGCCACTCGTAAAGAACGCTCTCTGAGGAAACATGAGAGCCACAAACAGAACTTTTCAGACATACCATAAGAACGTAGCTTAGCCAACAGCCCATCGTGCCAAACACGGTCAAATGCCTTGGATATGTCAAGAGCAACCGCTCGAGATTCTCCAAAGTGTTCAATTGCGTTGTTCCAAACATGTGTTACATAAGTCAGAAGATCTCCTGTTGATCTATTTTTACGAAAGCCATATTGGTGATCACTAATAATGTTGAATCCTTCAAGATATTTTAGAAGATGCTGATTGATAGCCTTTTCCATGACTTTCGATATTATTGAGAGCAGTGCGATTGGTCGGTAGTTATTTGGCAAGGTCTTCTTGCCTTTTTTAGGTATCGGCTGAACTGTGGCACATTTCCAGCAGGAAGGAAATATTCCCTTTCTGTAGGATAGGTTGAAAAGTCTACAGAAAACTGGTGTTAGTTCCCTCGCACAGTTCTTGAGAACTATGGCAGGTATTCCGTCAGCGCCTGAAGCCTTTTTTGGTGTCTAACTTCATCAAAATACGTTTTATGATACGCTGTCTGAAGACAATATCGGGCATCCTTGACTGCACTATGGGAATAGTAGGTGATGTTTTCCTTGGAAATCGACAGTAGAATGTGAAGCAAAAGAGTTCAGCCAACAAGTTCGCTTTCTCAACAGGTGTCGTTGCAATAGAATTATCTGGCCGTGTGAGTGGTGGTATGGTGGTGGATTTGGTGAAATTTTGACTAACTGCCTTAGCGACTGACCAAAAGGACCTAGAATTGCGGGACAAGCGAGAAGTTTGTTTCTAATCCGTTGATTGTGTACCTCCTTGGTTTCGTCGATAATTTCTTTGCATCTGTTCCTGGCACGAACAAAGATGTTACGATTTATGGTGTTAGGATCTTCACGCCACTGTCGGTATGCAAGATGTTTAGAAGCAATAGCTTCTTTGCATTTTAGGTCAAACCAAGGCTTGCCGTTGGAAGGGGCATTTCTTCGAAAAAGGATGTAAGCATCCATACCGGCCAAAATAACATCGGAAACCTCCCTGGCGCAGTCAGATGGGTCGTCGGATCGAAAACAAACGTCCAACCAAGGGAAAGTTCGAAAATATTCCATGAGATCTTCCCATTTAGCAGATTTGTAGTGCCAAATCTTGCGCGGTTTGGGCGCCTCTCTGTCACTGATTGGTATAATACTCGATGTCGAAAGTAGTTTATGGTCGGAAGAACCTAACGGCGGATTTACGCTGACCGTGTAAATCTCCGGATTGGTGGTTAAAAAAACAGATCAAGAAGACTGGCGAACTCTCCGTCTCGATCAGGGATCCGTGTTGGTTCATCAATAAGCTGAGTCAGGCCACAACTGATTGAAAATGATTCGGCTTCACGACCTTGTTCGTCGGTAGTATTTGAATATTTAAGCCAGTTGATGTTGTGGACATTAAAGTCGCCCAGAATGGCAATTTCGGCCTTTGGATAGTTAATTTGTAAATGATCTAAAGTGCCTTAATATAGGTGAAAATTATGTTGAAAGTAGATTAAAGTTTAGGCGTTTATGTAAAAATAAAGCTATATAATAAAAGACCGTTTTTAGTCAATTTCCACTAGTTTATTTATAATTACGATGATGCGTTTCGCTGTCGATGCAGCTTCTTCAGATCTACATTTTACACTGTCAAGTTAGGTTTTTAATGTTTACATTTTTTTATATAATTTCTTAATTATAAATATTACACCTAATTAAATTACATTGATAGTATTGGAAAACCCACACAGACATGAAATTAGGAGAATAAATTTAATAATGGTGAATTGTTTAAATCTACCTGGTCGTTAAGTAAAGTACCTGTAGTCCTTAATCGATTTATTTGCATTGTCTCTAAAAGGTTTAGTTTTAAACCCTTTTGTTGGAGATGTAAAATTTTGAAATTCTTATTAAATGTGTGATTCTCTGTTAAAAGATGTTTAGCATATGTTGAATTAGACTTTCTATGGATGAAACTTTTTTCGTGTTCTGTAATTTTTTGTATAAATGTACGTCCAGTTTGTCCTTTGTATGTTTTAGGACAGGAACCATATGTTAATTGATATACCCTGATTTATTGTCTTTATTGATTTGTGGTTTGTAGATTTTTTTTGAGATATTTCTCTATAGTATTGTTGTAAGCTATGTTGATATTCTTTTGATTTATATAAAAATGTAAACATTAAACCTAACTTGACAGTGTAAAATGTAGATCTGAAGAAGCTGCATCGACAGCGAAACGCGTCACCGCAATTATAAATAAACTAGTGGAAATTGACTAAAAACAGTCTTTTATTATATATTTATAATGAATTTCAATTAAGTAGAAGCTACAACCATCCGAAACTTAAAAATAAAGCTGTTAAACAAAATGGCCTTGTATGCTTTTAATATCAAAAAGGGTACTTGAAAAACGCTCCTCGTATAAATGTTTTTGAACTCAATTTTAATATGCGTTCATTCAGAAAATTGCTACTTTCTGAACAATTTTTTTCTCCGAGACTTTAACCTTAATTGCAATGTCCCCAATAATTTCTATGCAAATAAGCTAAAGCATACTTTAGGGCTATCCCATTTAATTGATCAGTCCACAAGAGTAACTAACTATAGCAGTTCTCTAATTGATTTAGCAATATCTAACTTTGATTTAAAATATAGCCATCATGCTCCAAAAATAAGTGACCATTCCATTCTTTCATTTAATCTAATGCTTCCTAAGCGCACTAACAATATAATAGTAAAGAAAACTCGCAGTATGTCTAATGAAAATAGGGAAAAAATTAATATTCGTCTGATAGAAACTGATTGGTCTTTACTGCTGAACTCTGCTGATTTTTGATTTTTTCACAACTAAAAGAAATTAAGGTACGGGAAAATGATCTTCCTTGGTATGATTGGGAAATAAGAGAGATGACAAAAAAAATTAGGGTTTATAAGGAATTCTCTTAAAGCTCTGACATTAATGAGAAAACAAAATTTTGGTCTACTTTTAAAAGGATTAGAAATGATATTGTAAATAAACCCAAAAGGAAAAAAGAAAGTTACTATTAGAAGAACAGGCAGGCTTTAGAGCCGGAAGATCGACAGTAGATCACCTTTTTCACCTCACCCAAATCATCGAGAACAAATTCGCCGTAAATTAAGAACTACATATGTTATATGTGGACCTTAAAAAAGTATATAATGTGCGCCACAGAACAAATTATGGACAGCACTCCAACAAACAAATATCAACTCGAATCAAATATCCGCAGTTATAAATTTATATCAAAAAGCAGAAACAAGGTTAAGGTAGGAAACTCAATATCTAAAGGTTTCTCTGTCAGCAAGGGCCTTAGGCAAGGGTGCTGTTTATCATCTACCTTATTTAAAATATACCTAGAACATGCACTAAAGGGCTGGAAACGGAAATGTAGTAGTATGGGGGTACCATTAGAGAACAACAACCTCTGAACACTATGTTTTGCCGACGACCAGATTGTAATAGCGCAAGACCATGATGACATAGAATATATGACTCGGAATTTAATAGAAGAATACCGAAAATGGGGTTTAGAGGTCAACATAAATAAAACTCAATATATGACGATTGGCGGAGTACGGCAAGACTTAAGATTAGAGGACGGCCAGCAAATGACAAATTGTAAAAATAATACAAGTACAATTGACTGATGATCTCAAACCAGATGAGGCAATTAAACACTGAAACATTCAGGGACGAAGAGCTATTGCGCAATTGAACAGTGTACTGTGGGACCAAAAATATCAAAAACGAAACAAGCACCGCATATACAACACGATTGTTAAAAGTATTGTAACATACGGTAGTGATGTATGGCAATTAAAGACATCAACCGAAAAAAACTCTCGAGGCGACAGAGATGGACTTTTGGAGGAGATCAGCCGGAAGATCAAGGCTGGAACACGTAACCAACGAGCGAATTAGAGGGATAATGAAAGTTTCCCATTCATAAACGAAGACATAAAAATAAGACAACTCAAGTGGTACGGACACGTACAAAGAATGCCAGAAGAACGACTCCCGAAACAGATATTAAACTGGACACCACAGGGTAGACGAAGAAGAGGACGGCCACGACGAAGTTGGAAAGAAGGAGTAGAGAAAGGTATTTGAATGAACACCTTTGGATGGACAGAGAGGCATGCAAAATAGTTATATATATATATATATATATATATATATATATATATATATATATATATATATATACATATACTATATATATATATAATATATATATATATATATATATATATATATATATATATATATATATATATATACTATATATATACATATACTATATATATATATATATATATATATATATATATATATATATATATATATATATATATATATATATATATATATATATATATATATATATATATATATATATATATATATATATATATTTATTTATATATATTTATATATATATATATATATATATATATATATATATATATATATATATATATATATATATATCGTCAAAAAATGGTTCAAAATTAGTGAATATCTGAAATACTGAAAATCAGTAAAAGATGTCTAAAATAATATATTTGTATCTATTTTGAGATGCTGAACCTAATGTCGAAAACGTCTACTATGTTATCATTTTTTCGTAACCTCAAAAAAATAGCATAAAATCAAAAAATATATTCATTCTTATAACGGGAATACTGCGAAACTGATAAAAGATGTCTTAAGCCAGGGGTGCTCAAATGGTCGATCGCGATCGACAAGTCGATCGCGAGTGCTTTTTGAGTCGATCTCGAGAAAAAAATTCCGATATAGAACTATTCACAGATTTTGTTTTAGGTAACTAAAACAAAATGTAATGAATAAACTACTAAAATTTATTCGATCCACAATTAGGCCAGAATAACCCCTTCATCACTTTCTTTTATCGTAATAACCCCCTGCTAGCGGCAAAAGGCGTCTTTATCAAAGGAACGCGCGGTACTTGTCAAAGAAAAGCCGCGTTTTTGATTCCCGCCGATTTTTCTAGAAACTTCGGGAACATTCGAGACTTCGTTCGCGCCGATATAAATGTTGCGCCTGCAGGAATAGGAGTCAGTCTGAGTTGTAACTTGAAGGCGATACATCGATACAAAGTTTATTAATAAATAGTCCAAAATGAGTGCGGTGAAGAAAAGTAAAACTTATCATTTTAATAACGATTAGGAGGAAGAATTTTTCTTTTGTGTGGTAAAGGATAAGTGCATTTGTCTCATTTGCCGTGCGTCAGTTGCAATACCTAAGCGTGGGAACTTAGAGAGGCATCATAAAACGGTTCATAAAAACTATGAAAAGGATTTTCCGTCACAGAGTGAATTAAGAAAACGAAAAGTACGTGGTTTGATAACTTGTTTGAAAAAAGAACAAACCATGTTCACAAGACCAGCCAAACAATCAGAAGCTGCAACGATCGCGTCATTTAAAATATCTCATATATTGGCGAAACACAAGAAACCATTTGATGATGGATTGGTTGTAAAGGAAGCATTTATTGAAGCGGGTGAGACTTTATTTGGAGATTTTAAAAATAAAACAGAGATTATGTCTGCTATTAGAGAACTTCAGTTATCTCGTCCGACTGTCACAAGGCGTGTTGAAGTCATGAGTCAGGACATGGCAGATAAACTAAAACATGATATCATGGAATGTACATACTTTTCTTTACAGTTCGACGAATCCACCGATATGACAGACACTGCCCAGCTGTGTATTTTTATTCGAATGGTATTCAATGACATGTCGGCTAAGGAAAAAAATGTGGTCCTGTGTTACCATTTGAAAGCTTAGATGATTTTTTCGGTGACGACTTTTCATTAT
The DNA here is from genome assembly GCA_019049505.1 of Pachyrhynchus sulphureomaculatus. Classification (NCBI taxonomy): domain Eukaryota; kingdom Metazoa; phylum Arthropoda; class Insecta; order Coleoptera; family Curculionidae; genus Pachyrhynchus; species Pachyrhynchus sulphureomaculatus. The sequence goes on along the minus strand of CM032452.1, from coordinate 78,355,411 downwards.
CATGATGCAATGCCAATTTAAAATTATATAAACCCTAATGTAAATTTTCATAAGACCATAATATTAATTAGAAAATTAGTTACGTTTATGAGAAAATAGCGTGCTATAATAAATACATTTTTAAAAGTACATGTTGTCAGTGATCTGGGTAAATAAATAGACCTAGCTCTTTTGTATTTCTCCAGGATCAATGTACCTTCCCCCTATGACGTTACTGTAGATGACTCTCAGAAAGACCATACATATAAGAGAGGTTTTGCAACGCTAATTTTTCAGATGCCTTTTCTTTATCGTTATCTCAAGTATGTGCAGTATTAACGCGAAGAAATTGTAAGGTTAGGATAGTATTCATCTTCTATAAACTTAGGGGATTTTTTTTCATTCATTTCAAGGTTAAGCACAGCGGTTATTAGTATTTGATGAGTCAAATTAAAATTGTGTCTAGCAGGTCTCTTATCACTTCCTTTAATATTTTCATGGTAATATGAATACGCGATACATAAAATTTCATTTGAAATTAGCACTACACACACTGTAATGTCATTGTTCCAAAGATTGCAAAATCCCAACATAATCTGAACACTAATTAACTGTTGTCAGTGTTATTTGCAATAAAAGATTATCATTTCTTCTTTACGAGTGGCAGTCGACGGATGTCTTTCTAACACCTTCACTATCAACGCCGGTGTGCCCCCAGGCTCTGTACTATCTCCTATCTAAGACCGGAAACCAATCTACAGCTTTGCAGATGACAGTACGCCAGTATTCACTTTGAACGCTCGGACATCGACTACTCAGACGAATATCCGCAGACAGCGGGAAGTCGTTCAACTTAACAAAGACCTGGAAGAAATTCTATCTTGGGGTGACAGTAACCAAGTGGAATTTAACGCTACAAAAACCCAGGCGGCATGTTTTTCTAAAAAAGTTAACGTTACTGAACCTGACATAGTTATAATGGGGCACTCCATTCCTCTAACATCATCACTCAATTTGTTGGGCGTTAATTTGGGAGCAAATATATCCTGGCATGAACATGTAACAAGCATAGCAAGGAGACCTTCTCAAAAGTTGGAAATATTTCGAACCAGAAAGCTTTACACTCCACAACAACTGTTAATTCTTTACAAAGCTCAAATTCCACCAACAATGGAATACTGCTCCCATGTTTGGGGCTCCGCTCCCAAATATACATTGCATTTATTGGATTCTATTCAAAGAAGAGTTGTTCGTCTGATTGGAGACCCGGAACTGACCGGCGGCCTTGATTCACTGGAACATCGAAGAACGGTTGGCGACTTAAGCCTATTCTACAAGTATTTTCATGGAAAGTGTTCGAACGATGTAGCCCGCTTAATTCCCCCCAGAGCGGTGCATGTTAGAAATACATGTCGCGCTAATACTTCACATCCGTATGAAGTTCAGCTTGTTACTCCTCGTACAATGCTTTTCAAGCAGTCTTTTATATGGAGAACATCATCCCTTTGGAATAATTTGCCGAGGACTGTGTTTCCCACCGAGTATAATTTACAGAGATTAAAGAACAACGTGAATCGCTTTTTCCGCACACGTGTCTCTCCTGTAGCGCTTTAGGGACTTCCCTGCAGCACGTGTGCTAGACCCATAAAAAAAAAATCAATTTTACTATATTTTCTTAGTGGTTTGTATATCTAAGTAGGAAAAAAACAGGCCCTACCATAATAGCGATAAGAATAACGAGCTTCAAATAACTTCTCTTATAAGTTACTAAATAAGGTAAATCGTTATCCCTAATAAAGGATTCTCTTATTTTGTTTCAATACTGCACAAGCTCTGAATGGTGGGCGCATGCTTCAAATAACGATAACAGCTGAATCTTTTGTACTTAATTTCCTCCCTTTACTACTGCGCAAGCTCCAAACGGTGAGCGCATGCTTCAAATAAAGATAAAGACACTAACCTACTAAAATAACCGTTGCAAAATCTCTCTATTATTAATAAAATTCACTATCTTAAAATCCTTAAAATTCTTGATATATTTCAAAAACTGATTCTTACCCTCTATTTTCCCTAATAATACCGCAGCTTTACCAGCTACGCACTAGAACCATTAATTAAAAGAAGCTCCCCCAATTTTAATAATCGAAAACAATTAAGTCTGTATAATGACAAACCTTATACAGAGATAAGTTTAACAAAATGGCGTGCATGTGAGTATAAAGATAAGGTAGCGATGCAAGTTGGGGCCAATAAATTCTCGAAAGGGTTGTTATGATAAACATGCTTACGTAGGGGCAAGGCGTCTCTATCTGGTTTTGGTTTCCTGGCATAATTATTTTTAAAGTGATGCCGAATATATAAAGCGACGGTTTTGTCGATAGGCTCGATTTTTGGAGGACGTTTGATAATCCCAATTTTTGAATATTTGGACACATATCATAATACAATAATATAATATCAATAATCAGCACAACTATACATCCTCCCTTCGTGTATAACCAAAAAATTATGAAACTGATTTGACCGTGTTTGCCATGGCGGCCTGTTAGCTAAGCTACGCTCTTTTGGTATAGTCTGTCAAATAAGAACGCTCTTATTCTTCAAAAAAATGTGTTTCGAGAACATTTTTTACCATCAATGTATTCTTTGGTGTGTTAACAACGGCGCAATTACCTTACTAAATTATCCAATCGCCTCCTGCATCTTCGAGGCATGCTGTCGACGAGATTTTCTGCATACTCTGCAAATTTTTCGAATCTCACGAGACAACTGAGTCAAAGTTCTCAGACCTCTCTGAGCTTTCTCTTTACAAGAGACCAAACGGTTTCAATAGGATTAGTATCCGGCAATTGTGAAGGCCAATCTAGTATCTTATCGTGGGCCCAAGCGAGCCGCTTCGCGATTTTTTTTTTTTATTGGTCTAGCACACGTGCTGCAGGGAAGTCCCTAAAGCGCTCCAGGAGCGGCACGAGTGCGGAAAAAAGCGATTCACGTTGTTCTTGAAACGCTGTAGATTGTACTCGGTGGGAAACACAGCGCTGGGCAAATTATTCCAAAGGGATGACGTTCTCCATATAAAAGATTGCTTGAAAAGCGTTGTACGCGGAGTAACAAGCTGAACCTCATACGGATGCGAAGCACCAGCGCGACGTGTATTTCTAATATGCACCGCTTTGGGAGGAATTAAGCGGGCTACATCCTTCGAACACTTTCCATGAAAATACTTGTAGAACAGACTCAAGTCGCCAACCGTTCTTCGATGTTCCAGCGAATCAAGGCCGCCGGTCAATTCCGGGTCCCCAATCAGACGGACTGCTCTTCTCTGAACAGAATCCAACAAATGCAGTGTATGTTTGGGAGCGGAGCCCCAAACGTGGGAGTAGTATTCCATAGTTGGTCGAATTTGGGCTTTGTAAAGAATTAACAGTTGTTGTGGGGTGTAAAGCTTTCTGGTTCTAAATAATATTCCCAACTTTTGAGAAGCTCTCCTTGCTATGCCTGCAACATGTTCATGCCAAGACATATTTTCTCCCAAACGAACGCCCAACAAATTGAGCGACGATGCTAGGGGAATGGAGTGCCCCGACATAACTATGTCGGGTTCAGCAAAGTTAACTTTTTTAGAAAAAACTGTCGCCTGGGTTTTTGTAGCGTTAAATTCCACTTGGTTACTGTCACCCTAAGATAGAATTTCTTCCAGGTCTTTGTTAAGTTGAATGACCTCCTGCTGTCTGCGGATATTCGCCTGAGCAGCCGATGTCCGAGCGTTCAAGGTGAATGAAGAGACAAGCGTACTGTCATCTGCAAAGCTATAGATTGGATTCCCGGTCTTTTCCAGCAGATCGTTAATGTAAATGAGAAAGAGAGTAGGAGACAGTATGGAGCCCTGGGGCACACCGGCGTTGATAGTGAGGGTGTTAGAAAGAAATCCGTCGACCGCCACTCGTAAAGAACGCTCTCTGAGGAAACATGAGAGCCACAAACAGAACCTTTCAGACATACCATAAGAGCGCAACTTAGCCAACAGTCCATCATGCCAAACACGGTCGAATGCCTTGGATATGTCAAGAGCAACCGCTCGAGATTCTCCAAAGTGTTCCATTGCGTTGTTCCAAACATGTGTTACATAAGTCAGAAGATCTCCTGTTGATCTATGTTTACGAAAACCATATTGGTGATCGCTAATAATATTGAATCGTTCAAGATATTTTAGAAGATGCTCATTGATAACCTTTTCCATGACTTTCGATATTATTGAAAGCAGTGCAACTGGTCGGTAGTTATTTGGCAAGGTCTTCTTACCTTTTTTAGGTATCGGCTGAACCGTGGCACATTTCCAGCAGGACGGAAATATTCCCTTTCTGTAGGATAGGTTAAAAAGGCTACAGAAAACTGGTGTTAGTTCCCTTGCACAGTTTTTGAGAACTATGGCAGGTATTCCGTCGGCGCCAGAAGCCTTCTTGGTGTCTAGCTTCATTAAAATACGCTTTATGATGCGCTGTCTGAAGACAACATCGGGCATCCTTGACTGCAATATGGGAATAGTAGGTGGTGTTTTTCCTTGGAAATCGACAGTAGAGTGTGAAGCAAAGAGTTCAGCCAACAAGTTCGCTCTCTCAACAGGTGTGGTTGCAATGGAATTATCTGGCCGTGTGAGTGGTGGTATGGTGGATTTGGTAAAATTTTGACTAACTGCCTTAGCGACTGCCCAAAAGGACCTGGAATTGTTGGGACAAGCGAGAAGTTTGTTTCTAATTCGTTGATTGTGTGCCTCCTTGGTTTCGTCGATAATTCCCTTGCATCTGTTCCGGGTATGAACAAAGATGTTTCGATTTACGGTGTTAGGATTTTCACGCCATTGTCGGTAGGATGTAAATTTCACTTAGCAAAGATTTCTTCAACGTGCTTCGAAATTTGACCTCAAGAGCACGAAAATGTTATCGAATGGTCTCCTTGAGACAGCATCAATTTGGCGTCCCGTGAACACAAAGACACGATTCGTTTTTCGACTTTCGGAGTGGCTTCGCCTACCTAGCCCCGTTTTGATAAGTCGTCGACATTTTTCGTCACGGCCGCGGAATATGTCATTTTAGGCCCCTTTGGATAGGAACAAAGAAAGACTGCCTCGAACCGACGCGCAAACAAGTGACTCATTTTGGATTTTAGGTAATTTCTACGAGAGTTCGAAATCGACTGATACTTTTACTAAAATGTGTCATAGACAAAGGTTCCCTCTACCAATTTTTTGTTGAATTATCGCGGACACGTTCTTACTTGATAGACTGTATGTCTGAAAAGTTTTGTTTATGGCTCTTTTGTTTCCTAAGAGAGCGTTCTTTATAAATGGCAATTGACGTGTTTGTTTCTAATACCTTCATTATCTAGGCCGGTGTGCCTCAGGGCTCCATACTGTCTCCTACTCTCTTCCTTCTTTACATTAACGATCTGATTAAAAGGACCACGAACCCAATCTACAGTTTCGCAGATGACAGTACGCTTATTTCTTCATTTACTTTGAATGTTCGAACATCAGCTACTCATGCAACAAATATCGGCACCAACCGGTGTGAAATCGCCATAATTTTTAATTGAGGTGCAAAACGCATCGGTAAAATAAGATTTAGGACCTTTGTTAATATAAGCGAAAATAGTATTTTTATCGGTATTAGATGAATAGTAGAAAGTGTAATAATTCCATTTTTGGATGCGTAGCGGTAACTCGAAAACGTAATGAACAATATAAACAGGAACAGTGCGATTTTTTGGCGATTTTTTGGAAGGATCACACTTCCAATCTCACCAGGGGGTGCATACTGCGAATCTGTCGTTGTTTTGTGCAGTATTAAAAAAGCCATTTCCTAAGTTAGATCTCAAATACATGCATATAAAGAGAAAATATGTACAGAGTGTTCAATTGCTGATATTGTCGGGTGACTATCTGAATAGTTCGTTATCTGCTGATGATAATAGCGTACCAAAATTCCAGTATTGCGGAAATTAGGCGTCATATTATCTAACACGAAAGGTCAATAAAGTTTTGAATCTCTCAAGTTTGGTATAAGATGAAATTACGGGTCATCATATATATATAAAGGGTGATTCATTTAGAGGTACTTTTTGTGATGGGGATTTAATTGCAGATTGCGCATGCGTCGTGTCAACTGAAGTGGCATTCCTGTTCAGTAGTGTTTGACAATTCATAATAGAAAGACTTAGCCCGGTACAGCGTCTACAAATTGTTCAACTTTATTACGAAAATGGGCGTTCTACGAGGAATGTGTTTCGGGCGCTTAGAGCAATTTATGGTCCACATAATCGGCCTACCGAACGCACAATTCGCTCTACCATCAATAAGTTTGAGACCCAATTTTCATTATTGGATAATGCTCGACCGAATAGACCACATCCAGCACGTAGTGAAGAAAATATAGGGGCGGTAGCGGAGAGTGTACGCGAAGACCGTGAAGTGTCGATTCGTCGCCGTTCTCAACAGCTTGGCCTGTCATATTCAACAACTTGGCGTATTTTACGTAAGGATCTTTCTTTAAAAGCATACAAAATTCAACTAGTGCAATAACTGAAGCCGACCGACCTTCCGAATCGTTTCCGTTTTAGTCGTTGGGCTCTTGACAAGCTTGCAGAAGATCCACTGTTTTCGAGAAAAATTGACTTGACTTTTTCCTTTGGGGCTATGTAAAGTCCAAAGTCTACATGGATAAGCCAGCTACAATTGAGGCATTGGAGGCCAATATTACTCGACTCATTGGCCAAATACCACTCGAAATACTCACACGCGTCATTGAAAATTGGAACTTCAGAATGGACGTTGTTAACCGTAGTCGCGGACAACATTTGAAAGAAATTATCTTTAAGAAATAATTGTAAAGAATGGTTCTTTTATATGATAATAAAGATTATAAAATAAAATTGTTTTTATTCATTTTTTTTTGTATTTAAAAAAAAGTACCTCTAAATGAATCACCCTTTTATATATATATATATATATATATATATATATATATATATATATATATATATATATATATATATGTACGGTCAGTCCAAAAAGTCTTCATACACCCCCTGCTTTCTATACTATTTTTCTGTTATGTTTAACTAATTAGAGCTAAAAAAAAGTCTCCATACACTTAACAATTACCAATAATAGTTTGACGGAGTTTACCGGAAAATACCAATTTCGTTTAAACTCATATTTAGTGGGACCGCCGTTGGCCTTGATAATCTCCTGTAACCTTTTTGTCATGCTTGCAAACAGCTTTCTAGTAACTTCTGCTGGCATGTTCTCCCATTCATTCAATATTCTGTTTTTTAATTATTCTATATTTGAAACATTATGTTTGCGAATGCGCCCTTTAGTTTCTTTCCATAAATGCTCGATGGGGTTAATATCAGGTGATTGCTGAGGTGTATGAAGCTGCTGTCGCACATTATGGATCATCCAGTCTCGCACCAAATTAGCGGTATATTTCGGATCATCGTCCTGTTGGAAAATGTATCTTTTTTCCAGTTTTAATTTCTTTTTTCCAGTTTAATTCTTTCTCTTAAATTGTCTCTCAAAATGTTCAGATAAACATGCTGATCCATTGTACCACCGGACATACATCCCCAAAGCAGAACACTGCCACCCCTTGTCTCCGTGGAACAAATGTTTTTAATATCGAATGCGGTATTCGTTTTTCTCCAAACTTTAGTTCTGCCATCAGACCCAAAAAGGTTAATTTTAGTTTCATCACTAAAGATTACGGATTCCCAAAATTCAGGAGGTTTAGTAACGTATTCCCTAGCAAAAGCTTACTGCTTTTTGCAATTGGCATCCGAAATTAATGGCTTCTTCCTGGCTGCACATCCCTTATAGCCTGTCCTGTGTACACAAAGTCTCAATGCAGTTCTTGAGTGTATGAAACTTTTTTTACATTAATTTTGTTTACATTTTTATAACAGTGATGTAACTTCTAAATAAAATTTTTACATTTTATTTAGAAGTTACATCACTGTTATAAAAATGTAAACAAAATTAATGTAAAAAAAGTTTCATACACTCAAGAATCGCATTGAAAAAAATTCGTTATAATCAGCCGCATTTTATCAAGCTATCTATTACTCGTTAAACTGAAAACAAATGAATAATTTTCGGCCATACTTTATAATCTGTCACTTGTTGCTAGTAATTTTACAGTGGGTTTTCAAAGTTGTATTAAAAATGAGCGAGAGATATTGTGAAATTCCATTTCAAGTTCGAAAGATCATAACTAATTTGGGGAAAGATGGAAAATATAGGAAAAATTGTTAAAAAGTCGCATGCTATTGTTCAGTACTTTATAAACCAGTATAAACCAATAGAAAGCAGGTTATATATATATATATATATATATATATATATATATATATATATATATATATATATATATATATATATATATTATAATTTACGTGTTCCAGAAATTAGATCATTAAAACTATTTTTGGATTTGTTATATATTTATTGACGTTTCGACCTTCGGAAGAGGTCTTCTTCAAAATTTGCTCTAAAAGATGGCATTAGAAGAATTAAATATAGATAAGTAATTAATCAGTTTGTCGTGTATTTCGGGGTTTAAATATTTGTAGCTTTTTGTAGTTTTTAACATAAAACATTTAACTGTATGCATTAATGAGGGCCTTACCTTAGAAAGCAGTTCATTGTATAGGGTGTTAATTTTAAATCACTGTCAAAAACGCATTTTTGCTTTCTACAAACAATGAAATGAATAAAAGTCATACCTTTGATTTCAAAAACATCAAAATTATCAAAATTCAAATAAATACAAAAAAAGAGAAATACTGGAATCCATACACATACAGAGGAGGCCCACTGCATCCAACCGAAAACAGATGTAAATAACATAAACCGTATCTACCTACCAGTCATATAAAGTCCTTCAAGTTAAGTGGTAGTTTGTAGAAAGTAAAGATGAACTACTTTCTAAGGTAAGGCCCTCATTAATGTATACAGTTAAGTGTCTTAAATTAAAAACTACGAAAAGCTACAAATATTTTAACCCCGAAATACGCGACAAACTTATTCATTACTTATCTATATTTAATTCTTCTAATGTCATCTTTTAGAGCAAATTTTGAAGAAGACCTCTTCCGAAGGTCGAAACGTCAATAAATATATAACAAATCCAAGAATAGTTTTAATGATCTAATTCCAAAAAACACGTAAATTATAAAAAATATATATATGGACCAAGATCAAAGAACTTTACACTCAAGAAAAAAAAAAAAAAAAAAAAAATATAAAAAAATATATAATATATATATATATATATATATATATATATATATATATATATTGTAAAAAACAAATTGATATACGAAAATAATATTTAATGTATATCAAACTACAGACTTTGAAAAATTGTTTTTTTAAAAATAATATCATCTAAATGTGAATCGTTACGTTCTCGGCACTCTTCTTTGAAAAAGACCTCTTCCGAAGGTAGAAACGTCAATAAATATATAACAAATCCAAATATAGTTTTAATGATCTAATTCCAAAAACACGTAAATTATAAATAATATATATATGTACCAAGATCAAAGAACCTTACACTCAAGAAAAAAAAAAAAAAAAATATATAAATATATATATATATATATATATATATATATATATATATATATATATATATATATATATATATATATATATATATATGTATATATATATATATATATATATATATATATATATATATATATATATATATATATATATACTCTAAAAACAAATTGATATACGAAAATAATATTTAATGTATATCAAACTACAGACTTTGAAAAATTGTTTTTTAAAAATAATGTCATCTAAATGTGAATCGTTACGTTCTCGGCACTCTTCTAAACGAGCAGTAAGAATTCTGGTCAGGTTTCTTTTAATTATTTCAGGAAGGAAGGTCGATTACCGTAAATTTTGACGCTACAAAATATCGAGCGACTTTAAATGGAGGATACTTTATGTCACCTTTTTTGGAACTTAATTCGCTCGGGACAATTTCGCGACTACAACATCTTCTTCTTGAGACGCCGTCTCCTCAAGAAGGCTGGCGGTTTATTTTCTGTATCCAGGAGATGCGAAGTAGACGTCTATAAATGTACATTTCAAAATAATCCAGTTGTTTCTCTGAACCAGGGCCACCACATCCATACAACAGCACGGAGAATACATACGCTCTCACCATTTTCATTCGAAGTTTGAAATTTTTTGGGTCCGACTTGTCATTTATATTGGTTCCCAAATATTTATTTGTGGAAACCTGTTCTACGGTGTTGTCCCTGATTTCGAGGGATACAAAAATCCCAGAATGCCAGATTTTTCTTTATTATTACCATCCACTTGGTTTTTCCATAGTTAATCCAAATCTTTCGCTGGCCGTTACGACTCGATCAATCAGTTGCTGAAGATCTTTGATATTATTTGTTAATAAAACAGTATCATCAGCATACCGTATGTTGTTCAGTGTACTCTCAACATTCCATTCCATCAATGGATTCATAGATGGTATCATTAAACACAGCAACAGAATAAAGACTGCACAAGAATATAGCATCAGTTGGTTTTAATTACACCAGCTGTACACTCAAACGCACTCCATGTTTGCGTAATTTTTGCATGCATTTATGAGACACTCCGTATAATAACGCTAGTTTTATTATTTTAAGATTAACTATGCTAGGCAATCTGTTTTTTATTATTTTTCATAACAATTAGAGATTTGCCAAAGACGAGTAGTGATGCGAAATTCGGTAATCATACTTATGGAAATAGACGCCTCGGCATTTATTATTGCCTCATTTTAGTTACCTACTTTACATTTTGCTTCTGTTTTCTATCTAATTATCTAATCGTTTGACGTCAATTACTGAACGATGACATGATAAATTTGAATTTAATTATTAGAGCTACATATTATTACATCGATGTATTTATTTCCTAGCCTAAATATGCATGATATAATTAACCTAGTTGGAATATATACAAGCGAGTTCCTAAATTTTTCATTAAACCGTTTAAAAATGCATAAATTTAAAAAAAATCAAGTGGAAAAACATCATTGCCAAGTTTATAATAGGTCGTATATTTCTATCTAATCTATATGTTTTTTTTTAAATATACGTAGGCTCTTTACTACTAAAAACAGGAACAAATCGTAGTCATTGGGTACTAGGTCAGGGCTATACGAGGGGTGATCAAGTTGTTCCCAGCCATACGACGCGATACAGTCTTGAGTTCGATGAGCCACGAGTCAACAAGCATTGTCGTGAAGCAAACGAGCCTTTTGTTTTGGATTACACTATGCCATTTATTTAAGGTTTTAGAATATGTCTCAGTATTTATTGTGCGTTGGAGATACCAGAGAAGTAATAATCTTAGGAGACCTGAACGCTAGAATAGGGAAAAAAGTTCAAGACGAAGTAGTAGGTAGACATGGAGAGGAAATTCTAAATGATAACGGCCAAAGACTAATAACAGTGTGCGAACAAAATGAGTTAAGAATAACTAATGGATTCTACTCACACAAATGGATCCATAAATATACCTGGACTAAGCTATCTAGAAACCAGCGATCCATAATTGATTACCTGATTGCCCGTCAGAAAACAACCCTTAGAATCCACGACGTCAGAGCTTATAGAGGAGCTACTTGCGGTAGTGACCACCATCTCCTAAATGCAAAAATAAGCTTTACTGGTAAAAAGCCACACACGCATACTCAAAAACGTGACGACTATGAAGAGATAGAATTTAGTAAATACAACCTAGAAAGCTTAGACCAAGAAAGTACCAAAAATCAGTACAGAAGGAGACTAGATGAGAAACTACAACCCAGAGACTTTTCGACCACATCAGGACACTACAACCACATTAAAAACTGTCTACACGAAGCAGCAAAAGAGTCACTAGGATTCAAAGAAGGAGAAAGCCGTCTAAAACCTTACTGGTGGGACTCTGATATAGAAGAAAAAATAAAAGAAAAGAACGAAGCACATAAAAGATACCTCAGCATGCGAACAGAAAACAACAAAGAAATGTATAAACAACTTCAAGCTAATGTACGTAGGATGATTACACAAAAGAAAAATGAAACTTGGGAGAGACGCTGTGACAGAGTAAACACGTACATAGGAGGAGCCAAAAGTACAGAAAGTTGGAGACTTATAAAATCACTGCGCCAAAATACCAAAAAGGAAATTATATCGCCCATCACTTTAACAAATTGGGATAAATACTTCAGCTCCTTACTTACGGAAAACCGAGAACTATACAGAGATCCACCTGAGGAAATTGACGCCATAAAAGTGACCGCATCACCGATCCGTATTACAGTCAGAGAAGTAAAAGAGGTGTGCACAAAACTCAAAAACAGAAAAGCTCCTGGACCTGGAAATATACCAGCAGAATTGATAAAATATGGCACACCAAAGTTGTTTGAACATCTAACCAATTTGTTCCAAAAATGCCTCAGCACTGAGCAAATACCACAGGAATGGAAACTATCTTTTCTGACACCCCTACATAAAAAGGGCAACAAAGAGAGCTGCGATAACTATCGAGGTATTGCAGTCATGGGGACAATAAGTAGAATCTACGGAAAAGTGATAAAAGCAAGAATAGAGCGAGAATATGTGGACAGCGAGGCAGAAGAACAAGCCGGGTTCAGAGCAGGAAGATCAACCGTAGACCACCTTTTTTGTCTAACTCAGCTCATAGAAAAGATGACAGCGATGAACAAGGAGTTACATATTCTCTATGTGGACTTGAAACAAGCTTACGATAGCGTCCCACTTACAAAACTATGGGAATCATTAAAAACAACAAACATAAACACTAATTTGATCAGAGCAGTGCAAGATCTATACCAAAATTGCCATATCCGAATAAAAATCGGCAATAAAATATCAAAGGGCCACAGAAATGGACTATTGGAGACGGGCAGCCGGAAGATCTAAGCTGGAAAGAATAAGGAACGAGAGAATTCGTGAAATTATGGGTGTAAAAAAGACCATAGTCGAAGAAATAAGGGTGAAACAACTTAAATGGTATGGACACGTCCAAAGAATGACACCAGAGAGGCTCCCAAAACAAATATTAGATTGGACACCTACAGGAAGAAGAAGAGGTAGACCAAGAATGAGCTGGAGAGAGGGCATTGACAAAGAAATGCAAGAAAGAGGACTGGAGGAAGGCCAGTGGAATGACCGCACCGAATGGAGACTGGGTATCGGAAGACGTCGGAGAACGTTGTGAAACCGATATAATAATAAATAATTTATTGTGCTAATACGAGGCTAAAAATTCACAAGAACACTCCCTACGTATCCCAAAACACAGTGCGTGTCATTTTTCGGATTGAACTTGTTTGCTTGAAATTCACTTTCTTGGATGATCTTGAATGCCTCCATTTCTTGGTCTGTTGTTTTGATTTCGGTGTAACGTGAGCAACCCAGGTTTCGTCACCAGTGATCACCTTCGGCAATGTACCTTCCGGGGAAAGTCAAAGTAAGGGTAAACTATTGATTCTGTGTATCTCAGTCAGCATATTTGGTACCCAGCGTGAGCACAACTACTAATGTAAGCATTTTGCCACAGATTCGTAGCGAGCACTTCTTGAAAATTGAAGAAACATATTAGATAAGGATGAAATCGTAATGCGTTTGTTTTCTCGAACTTTTTCATCGACTTTTCAAACCAGTCATTATTAATGATGGACGGTCACCCACTTCGTCCCTCATCGTGCACGTTTTTACGGCCATCTTTAAATACCTAACCCATTGTCTTACCATTCAATCACTTATAGCGTTTTCGCCATACATTTCACTTATTCGCCGATGAATTTTGGCTGCTTTTACGACTCTCACATTTAAGAAGCGAATTGCAGCGCGTATTTCACAATCCGCGGGATTTTCAATAGTCGGAGGCATTTTAAACACGCACAAACAAATGTAAACTCGGATGAATGACTCCGTAATGAAGTCTGTGGCTAGCCAGTAGATGCAGGTACTCAGAGCACATCGGCGGAACGGCGACCACAACGATGCAGCTGCTATATTTCAAAACGGTACTTATTTAAAAAACGTGCCTGCAAGCATTCTCAGTTTTAATAGCAGATCACGTGCGACTATCCAGGTTTTTAACAGGGCTACACGGACGTGGGATACGCACATTTTTTACATAAGACAACATTGAAATTTTGTCCAGTGTTTTTCACTTGCCCTTACTGCATTCAATGCAGTTTCTAATGAATCTTTAATTATGCGGCAAACGATGTCATGAATACCATACTTTGTATATTCTTTTTTATGCCTAAAGAAAAACCTAACTGCTAATTATATTTTTTTTATCAGGTGTAATACGCACTCACTAACTTTCTGAGATTAAGAGAAAATAAAGTCTGTCAAGTTAGAACGTGATAGCTCGTATTCTTGAAAAAAATGTATTTCGACAACATATTTTGCCATCAATGAATTTTTTGGTGTGCTAACAATGTGTGCGCAATTATCTTAGTAAGTTGACCAAACGCCTCCTGCATCAATAATCGCCTGGCATCTTCGAGAAATGCTGCCGACGAGATTTTCTGCAATGATGTCCACATTTTTCGAATCTTGCGAGATAACCGGGCCAAAGTCTTTCCTCTAAGCTTTGTATTTACAACGAATTTTTTTTTTTTATGGGTCTAGCTCACGTGCTGCAGGGACGTCCCTAAAGCGCTCCAGGAGCGGCACGAGTGCGGTAAAAAAAAAGCGATTCACGTTGTTCTTGAATCGCTGTAAATTGTACTCGGTGGGAAACACAGCGCTGGGTTATCGGAACCCGACATGACTATGTCGGGTTCAGCAACGTTAACTTTTTTAGAAAAAACTGCCGCTTGGGAATTTTTTTGTAGTGTTAAGTTCCACTTGGTTACTGTCTCCCCAAGATAGAATTTTTCTTCCAGGTCTTTGTTAAGTTGAACGACCTCCTGCTGTCTGGGGAGAGAGCGTAACTTAGCCAACAGTCCATCGTGCCAAACACGGTCGAATGCCTTGGATATGTCAAGAGCAACCGCTCGAGATTCTCCAAAGTGTTCAATTGCGTTGTTCCAAACATGTGTTACATAAGTCAGAAGATCTCCTGTTGATCTATGTTTACGAAAACCATATTGGTGATCGCTAATAATATTGAATCGTTCAAGATATTTTAGAAGATGCTCATTGATAACCTTTTCCATGACTTTCGATTTTATTGAAAGCAGTGCAACTGGTCGGTAGTTATTTGGCAAGGTATCGGCTGAACCGTGGCACATTTCCAGCAGGACGGAAATATTCCCTTTCTGTAGGATAGGTTAAAAAGTCTACAGAAAACTGGTGTTAGTTCCCTTGCACAGTTTTTGAGAACTATGGCAGGTATTCCGTCAGCGCCAGAAGCCTTCTTGGTGTCTAGCTTCATTAAAATACGCTTTATGATGCGCTGTCTGAAGACAACATCGGGCATTCTTGACTGCAATATGGGAATAGTAGGTGGTGTTTTTCCTTGGAAATCGACAGTAGAGTGTGAAGCAAAGAGTTCAGCCAACAAGTTCGCTCTCTCAACAGGTGTGGTTGCAATGGAATTATCTGGCCGTGTGAGTGGTGGTATGGTGGATTTGGTAAAATTTTGACTAACTGCTTTCGCGACTGCCCAAAAGGACCTGGAATTGTTGGGACAAGCGAGAAGTTTGTTTCTAATTCGTTGATTGTGTGCTTCCTTGGTTTCGTCGATAATTCCCTTGCATCTGTTCCGGGCATGAACAAAGATGTTACGATTTACGGTGTTAGGATTTTCACGCCATTGTCGGTAGGCAGTATGTTTAGAAGCAACAGCTTCTTTGCATTTTCGGTCGAACCAAGGCTTGCTGTTGGAGGAGCATTTCTTCGAAAAAGGGATGTAAGCTTCCATACCAGCCAAAATAACATCGGAGACCTCCCTGGCGCAGTCAGATGGGTTATCGGATCGAAAACAAATGTCCATCCAAGGGAAAGTTCGAAAGTATTCCATGAGATCTTCCCATTTAGCAGATTTGTAGTGCCAAATCTTGCGCGGCCTAGGCGCCTCTCTGTCACTGATTGGCAGGATACTCGATGTCTAAAGCAGTTTATGGTCGGAAGAACCTAACGGCGGATTTACGGTGACCGTGTAAATCTCCGGATTGGTGGTTAAAAACAGATCAAGAAGACTGGCGAACTCCCCGTCTCGATCAGGGATCCGTGTTGGTTCGTCAATAAGCTGAGTTAAGCCATAACTGATTGAGAATGATTCAGCTTCACGACCTTGTTCGTCGGTAGTATTTGAATATTTAAGCCAGTTGATATTGTGGACATTAAAGTCGCCCAGGATGGCAATTTCGGCACTTGGATAGTTACTTTGTAAATGATCGATGGTGTCTGCAAGAGAAGCGAAAAGTGTTCGAAAATTGGTATCACTTGGTGGTCGATACAGGATACAGATGAACCTTGTGGTTTGTTGAGTCGTTATTTTTAACCACATAACATCAGTTTCAATAGGGTTGGCGTCCGGCGATTGGGTGGGCTACTATCTTATCGTGGGCCAAAGCGAGCCGATTCGCGACGTGATTTTCGCCTAGCCAAGGTTTCTTCAACGTGCTTCGGAATTTGACATCAGGAGCACGAAGATGTTGTCGAATGCTTTCATGGGACATATTCAAACCCGATTTTCTTAATTTTTTTATTTATTTACAATGTATTTATAATACTTTATAATATAACCATAGCAATAACAGAACGGCCGAAAATGTGGAATGAAACACAAGAACGGCGTACACTCTTACCGTGAAACAATCAACGCCAGAGCATCCCTTCTGAAGGAAGAAGGGCAACCTGAAAAAATGTGCAGCTCCCGGCACTGGTTTATGAATCTCATAGCCCTCAGCAGTGGTGAATGACAACCATAACCAGTTCTGAGGAAGCCAGTAAAGAACAGTTCAATTTGCCTTAAATGTCTTTGAGGAACATTAAATTTTACGAATGACAATAAAGTAGGACAATCTATCAACCCGTTAATTATCTTATACAGAAAATACTGATCACTCACCAAACGTCTATGAGCGAACAGATTCAAGTTCATATGGCCCCTAATAATAGTATAATCATGATCAGCTATTCCTATATCACTCACAGTCGTAGAAACATGTTCTGAATTTTTTCGAGATTATACTTATGGACTTCAAACATTGGCGACCAGACAACCGCTGGCGACCAGAATAGACCTCACCAATGTGCAGTACAGGACCTTTAATGAGGACAATGATAAATCCCTGAGATTTCTATATATAAGTCCCAAAATCTTACTGGACTTGTTAATAATATATACGTAATGATCACAGAAAGAGAGGCGATAATCAAATATTACTTCTAGATCCTTCACATTGCCTAAACTGTCCAGCACTGTTCCATTAATAACATAACTACTGTTAACATTCTTATGTCCTCTAAAGAAGCTAACAGATTTACATTTAGATGCATTAAGCAGCCCAACTTACAAGTCTATCCAAGTCCGCCTGCAAGTCCCGGACGTCCTGCACATTCAAAGCCTTCTTAAACACTTTAAGATCATCGGCGAATAGAAGGAAATCAGAGCTCAGTATATGACCGGCAATATCATTGACAAACAAATTGAAAAGGAGCGGAGAGCAATGGGCGCCCTGTGGCACTCCAGAAACTGCAATAAAACTATTTGATAGCACACTGCCAATTTTAACCTGATATTCACGCCCTTCCAGATATGTCTTCAACCACCGCAGGAAAGAATCGTTAAATTCCAACACCTCCAGCTTAGCTAATAATAGGTCGTGATTAACCCTATCGAATGCCTGGGAAGAGTCGGTATAGACAGCATCCACCTGGGCCCCCTCCTCCAGAGCCCCTAACAAGTATGACTCATAAACGATGATGTTGGTATCCGTCGATCTTCCCTGTGAAAATCCATGTCGTCGCGAAGAGATGACGTAATTTTGCCGCTCCTTGTCGCAACGTCAATTTTGGGTCCCGGGAAAACAAAGACACGACTCTTTTTTGACTTTCGGAGTAACTTTGCCTACTGAGCCACGTTTTGGCAAGTCGTCGACATTTTTCTTCTCGTTAAAATAATTTACCCCCTTCTTCACAAACGATACCGACTTTTTAATATAGTTAGCGCCCACAAAATGTGTCATATTAGGCCCTTTTGGATGGGAACAAAGAAAGGTTGCCTCGAACTGACGCGCAAATAAATTACTCATTTTGGATTTTACGTGATTTCGACGAAAGTTTGGGATCGACGGATACTTTTACTAAAATGTGTCGTAGATAACCGACTTATTGTTGAATCGCTAGAATCGAATCTACCAAAAATGAATTATCGCGGACATGTTCTTACTTGACAGACTGTATTATATTGTACTTCTATGATTTTTTAAAGATAATTCTGTGTTGTGACAAGCCCTTAAACTTGTTGCATACATAAATGAATTTACCAAGAAGGTATATAATGATACCTACTTAATATATGCAGTGCAACAGCAAATTTCCATCTTCCACCGCATAATATCGTTTTCATTAGTCCGTAGGCAAATCTGCTTACACCAGATTAGGTTGGAGAGCCCATGTTAAATCCTGAATTATCCCAAATTATGTCTTGCGACCGAGGGTGCCCTACAAATTTGCTTATTTTAATAGGAAATGCCTATGGGAACTTATTAAAAACTAATTGGTTTGTTTTGTACAGAGTGGGTATAAATAAAATAACGATAATTTAAAATTTATATTTTTCTTTTTGGGGTTTCATCCTATCTTAGGAGAAAATTAATGGGAAAAACTTTTTTTAACAACTTAATTTATTGAGTACTAGCCGTGCCCGCGGCTCCGCTAGCGTGGACTTGATTCACTACTATCGTCACTGCTTATTCCTTAAGTTACCTAACGTAATAAAATATCTGCCATAATTTCCCCTTATCTCCCATTATTTCTCCTTAACTCCCATTATCTCTACATAGTTTCCATTATCTAGACTTATCTCTGCTCATCTCCCATTATTTTCTCCTTATCTTCCATTATTTCTCCTTATCTCCCATTATCTCACCTTATCTCCCATTATCTAGGCTTATCTCGCAATATTTCTCCTTATCTCCCATTATTTCTCCTTATCTCCCATTATTTCTCCTTATCTCTCATTATCTCACCATAACTTCCTTTATCTAGACTTATCTCTGCTTATCTCCCATTATTTCTTTTTATCTCCCTTTATTTATACTTATCTCCCATTATCTCACCTTATCTCCCATTATCTAGGCTTATATCGAATTATAGAACATATGTATTAATTTATAAAAACACGTAAATCGGATAAGTGGGTCTCAAGTGATAAGCGCAGACAAACAGAGAAACGTTGCATTTTATATACATTATAGAAAGAAGATTATAGATAACCTGGCCAGAGAACAAATGTATGAATTAAAAAAAAAAAAACACGTAAATCGGATAAGTGGTTCTCGAGAGATAAGCGCACTAACGGACAGACAAACAGACAGAGAGACGTTGCATTTTATATATATTATATTCTTTGCTACATGATATTGTTCCATATTTAATGCTTTAGGTAGTGTATTGCAAGAGAACGCGCTAGCGGCAAACTATTCTCCGCCTTAATTCACTATTATCGTCACTGCTTATTCCTTATGTCACCTAACGTATTAAAATATATCCTATAACCTGGCTAAAGAACATATGTATGTTTAAAAAAAAAGCACGTAAATCAGATAAGTCGTTCTCCAGTAATAAGCGCACTAACGGACAGACAGATAGACGGAGGGACGTTGCATTTTATATATATTATAGATATTCTTTGCTACATTTCCATATTTTATGGTTTAGCATGTTTAAAAAAAAAGCATGTAAATCGGATAAATGGTTCTCCAGTGATAAGCGCACTAACGGACAAACAGACAGAGAGACGTTGCATTTTATATATATTATAGATAAAATAAAATATATATCAATAACCTGGTCAAAGAACATATGTATGAATTAAAAAAATCACGTAAATCGAATAATTGGTTCTCGAGGGATAAACGCACTAACGGACAGACAGACAGACAAAGAGAGACATTACATTTTATATATATTATAGATATAGATTATTATTATTATTATATAACCTGGCCAAAGAATATATGTATGAATTTAAAAAAAGATACGTAAATCCGATAAGTGGTTTTCGCGTGATAAACACACTAATGGACAGACAGACAGACAGACAGAGAGACATTGCATTTCATATATATTATAGATTATAGATTATAGATATTCTCTGCTACATAATATTGTTCCATATTTAATGGTTTAGGCTGTTTACTGCAAGGGAACGCGCTAGCGGCAAACTTTTTTCCGACTTCATTCACTATTATCGTCACTGCTCATTCCCTATGCTATCTATCGTACTAAAACATAGCCTAGAACCTGGCCAGAGAACATATGTATGTTTAAAAAAAGAAGTACGTAAATCGGATAAGTGGTTCTCCAGTGATAAGCGCACTAACGGACAGACAGACAGAGAGACGTTATATTTTATGTATATTAAGAAGATGTCATGTACCTATTTCTAATAGTTTTCGATTTATTTTGAATTTTTCAATTTTTACCCTTGTTTTTAATACACTTATGCTACTGTGAAAACATAAACAAATAGTTAATAATAATTTTAATATAGTTTAACTTATCTAATGATTAATTATTATGACGTAATAATTGTTCAAAAATATGCCCGTCTACCTAATTACACATGTTTAGTTGTTTTACTATATTTTCCTATACTATATACAGCAGGAGCTCCGTCTTATTGAATCCACATTTGTGCCCTTTCAAAGTTATCAACTTCTTCAAGAAGCTGGGGTAATTCGTTTTGCAAAAAATTAAGATATCTAGGCTCGTTACGGCTGAAATCGACCATAGTTGATTTGCCAACAAAGGTCGATTCATAACGACTTGCTGAAAAAAATTATAATTATGTTAAATAAAACAATCTAGTTAATTATTTTTTAGTAAAACTATATTTGATAGAGTTAAACTATCACCTAAAACATCAAAAGTTTTTTATACATCTTATACTAAAATATAAAAAGATAAGCTAAATAAGCTACTGGGCTCATACCCCAATCATAAAGGTCCCAATCCTTTTCTTTTTAATATCAAAATTCCACAAACAAACAATTCCAGGTCCTTTTGGGCAGTCGCTAAGGCAGTTAGTCAAAACTTTACCAAATCCACGATACCACCACTCACACGGCCAGATAATTCCATTGCAACCACACCTGTTGAGAGAGCGAACTTGTTGGCTGAACTCTTTGCTTCACATTCTACTGTCGATTTCCAAGGAAAAACACCACCTACTATTCCCATATTGCAGTCAAGGATGCCCGATGTTGTCTTCAGACAGCGCATCATAAAGCGTATTTTAATGAAGCTAGACACCAAGAAGGCTTCTGGCGCTGACGGAATACCTGCCATAGTTCTCAAAAACTGTGCAAGGGAACTAACACCAGTTTTCTGTAGACTTTTTTAATCTATCCTACAGAAAGGGAATATTTCCGTCCTGCTGGAAATGTGCCACGGTTCAGCCGATACCTAAAAAAGGTAAGAAGACCTTGCCAAATAACTACCGACCAGTTGCACTGCTTTCAATAATATCGAAAGTCATGGAAAAGGTTATCAATGAGCATTTTCTAAAATATCTTGAACGATTCAATATTATTAGCGATCACCAATATGGTTTTCGTAAACATAGATCAACAGGAGATCTTCTGACTTATGTAACACATGTTTGGAACAACGCAATTGAACACTTTGGAGAATCTCGAGCGGTTGCTCTTGACATATCCAGGGCATTCGACCGTGTTTGGCACGATGGACTGTTGGCTAAGTTGCGCTCTTATGGTACGTCTGAAAGGTTCTGTTTGTGGCTCTCATGTTTCCTCAGAGAGCGTTCTTTACGAGTGGCGGTCGACTGATTTCTTTCTAACACCCTCACTATCAACGCCGGTGTGCCCCAGGGCTCCATACTGTCTCCTACTCTCTTTCTCATTTACATTAACGATCTGCTGGAAAAGACCGGGAATCCAATCTATAGCTTTGCAGATGACAGTACGCTTGTCTCTTCATTCACGTTGAACGCTCGGACATCGGCTGCTCAGGCGAATATCCGCAGACAGCAGGAGGTCGTTCAACTTAACAAAGACCTGGAAGAAATTCTATCTTGGGGTGACAGTAACCAAGTGGAATTTAACGCTACAAAAACCCAAGCAGCAGTTTTTTCTAAAAAAGTTAACGTTGCTGAACCCGACATAGTTATGTCGGGGCACTCCATTCCCCTAGCATCGTCGCTCAATTTGTTGGGTGTTAGTTTGGGAGCAAATATGTCTTGGCATGAACATGTTGCAGGCATAGCAAGGAGAGCTTCTCAAAAATTGGGAATATTATTTAGAACCAGAAAGCTTTACAGCCCACAGCAACTGTTAATTCTTTACAAAGCCCAAATTCGACCAACTATGGAATACTGCTCCCACGTTTGGGGCTCCGCTCCCAAACATACACTGCATTTGTTGGATTCTGTTCAGAGAAGAGCGGTCCGTCTGATTGGGGACCCGGAATTGACCGGCGGCCTTGATTCGCTGGAACATCGAAGAACGGTTGGCGACTTGAGTCTGTTCTACAAGTATTTTCATGGAAGGTGTTCGAAGGATGTAGCCCGCTTAATTCCTCCCAAAGCGGTGCATGTTAGAAATACACGTCGCGCTGGTGCTTCGCATCCGTATGAGGTTCAGCTTGTTACTCCGCGTACGACGCTTTTCAAGCAATCTTTTATATGGAGAACGTCATCCCTTTGGAATAATTTGCCCAGCGCTGTGTTTCCCACCGAGTACAAGTTACAGCGATTCAAGAACAACGTGAATCGCTTTTTTTTTTTTTTTTTTTTTTCCGCACTCGTGCCGCTCCTGGAGCGTTTTAGGGACTTCCGTGCAACACGTGTGCTAGACCAATAAAAAAAAAAAAAAAAAAAAAAAAAAAAATTATTTAAAATATTATTTTTTTACTCTATATTAATAGGCACTTTTATCTCAATATCTGCTTACTCTTGGTTTATTGCTTGAATAGGATTAGAAATTAATCTACTCTCTATTATTCCCCTACTTAAAAATCAGTTCATTACCTCATTTGTTTCGGAAGTGACGGAAACATGTTAATTACAATAGTTTTAGGGAATGTTAAGGTGCATAGTTTAAAATTATTTTTGAGTATACAGGGTACTTCAAAAAAGTGTGTCCGATATAACATATGTTTTTTTAAATGGAACATCCTATTTTCTAATTTATTTTTAAATTTTGCGTAAAATTTTATAACTTTTTTATTAATAAAGTTATATACCTAAACCTAGTAGTTTTTCTAATATTTCAATTTTTTTTTTTTAAAAAATACTAGTTTTCAGTTTTGTAAAAAATTGCCAGTAGCACCATTGTTTTTGAAGGTGGAATACTCATAATTGGTACGAGCGTTCTATAGAGACGAAAAAAAAGATATATGTAAAGAAATTTGAGTTGGATGATACAGGGTGTTCAAAATAAATTTATGCATTTCGTCTATTTTAAATTGAAACATTCCAAATTTTTTAAATGGCACACTCTGTATATTAATATTTTTTCTGATAGAACCCTCCAACTTTTATGAAGTATGTCATATACCTATTTCTAAGAGTTTTCGATTTATTTTGAATTTTTCAATTTTTGCCCTTGTTTTTAATACAGTTACGCTATTGTGAAAACATAAACAAATAGTTAATAATAATTTTAATATAGTTTAACTTATCTAATGATTAATTATTATGACGTAATAAATGTTTAAAAATATGCCCTCTACATATAAAAACGATCTTTAATGTAGTCCCACAGAAAGAAGTCTAAAGGTGTCAAGTCACATGATCGAGGGGGCCAGTCAATGAATCCATCCCTATCGATCCATTTTTGTGGTAACGATGGTTTAAAATTTCCCGAACTTTCCGGTGGTAATGAGCAGGAGCTTCGTCTTGTTGAATCCACATTTGTTCCCTTTCAAAGTTATCAACTTCTTCAAGAATCTGGGGTAATTCGTTTTGCAAAAAATTTAGATATCTAGGCCCGTTAGGCGGTCCGCGGAAAAAATATGGACCAATAATTTAATATTCCACACCATACATTAAGCGACCAATGGTTTTGGTTTTGAATTTCCCGGACCCAAAATGGATTAACTGTTGAATAATAATGCATGTTATGGTTGTTAACTGCTCCATTACTGCAAAAAGTAGCTTCATCTAAAAACATTATTTTGGATAAAAAATTTGGATCGGCCTCTATGGCTCCATTCATGGTGGTACAAAAGTTTACTCGTCATTCAAAATCAGGGTCTTGAAGTTCTTGGTGTAGTTCCATATGAAAGGGATGATACTTGTATTTTCTCATGGTGCCGTAGATTGGGATGTGTCAGATAAGTCAGCTAGTTGACGTCTGCTGACCTGGAGATTATCTTCAACATGAAGTAAAATCTCCATTTCTTTTTCCTCATTGGTAGCATTCTGGTTTACTACTTTTCGTTTCGTATACTCAACGCTACCACTACCACCAAACCGTTCGATTAAGCACTGAAAAGATTTTCTAGATGGTATACGTCTATTAGGGTACTTCGTTCCGTAAAGCTTTACTGCCAAAAGACAATATTTTCCCGCCTCGCCCAGTATATAAACGATATCAATTAATTCATTTTTAGGAAAATCCATAACTATTACCTTTATACGTTACTTACTACAACAAATGAAACTATTTTTATTTGCTTAATAGACATGTCAAAATTTGACAAAGCCTACATTTTTGTTTTGTCTTGGCAACTATGATGTTATAGCGTAAGTGTATTAAAAATAAGGGTAAAAATTGAAAAATTCAAAATAAATCGAAAACTATTAGAAACAGGTATATGACATACAGAATAAAAGTTGAAGGGTTTTGTAAAATCTATCAGAAAAAATAATAATATTCAGGGTGTGCCAATAGTCGAAATGCATAAATTTATTTTGAACACCCTGCAGCATCTAACTCAAATTTCTATAGATATATCTCTTTTTCATCTCTATAGAACGCTCGTACCAATTATGAGTATTTCACCTTCAGAAACAACGACGCTACGAGCAATTTTTTACAAAACTGAAAACTAGTATTTTTTTTAAAAAAAAATTGAAATATTAGAAATACTACTAGGTTTAGGTATATACCATTATTAATAAAAAAGTTATAAAATTTTACGCAGAATTTAAAAATAAATTAGAAAATAGGATGTTCCATTTAAAAAAAACGTATGTTATATCGGCCACACTTTTGTGAAGTATACTCAAAAATTAATTTAAACTGTGCACCTTAACATTCCCTCAAACTATTGTATTTAACATTTTTTTTGTCATTCCCGAGACAAATGAGATAATGAACTTTACTCTATCGTTGACTCACCCTGTACATCTCCTAAGTATTCTCATTTCAGCTGATTTCAGCATCCTCTGTGTTATACTTGTATCGGATCTTGTTTCAAATGTGTACGCTCTTGTATATTCTTGTTTTGGTCTCAACGGAGAGGAATTTATTTCTAAATATGGTAACATTGAGGCATCCCGTTATGCTATTAGCCTTGTTGACTTGATATTTTACTTCTTGCTCGATTTTTTGATGTCCACCTGTTCTACTGGTTTATCTTCCACCATCAGCTTGCACCTGATCGGCTCTTTTGCTGTTACTATTGTCTTGTTTTTTCCATTGAGATTGATATATTGACATATATTGTTTTGCTGCTAGGTAGAATTCGTATAGCAGCCTTTGCAGATCGTTCTCGGTTTCAGCCATTATTATCACGTCATCTGAATAACATGTAATTTTAAGTTCTCTGTTACCCATTCTATATCCCATTCTTCTTATCACATTTTTTATAATTTCATCCATGGCAATATTAAATAGAAAAGGACTTAAAGAGTCTCCCTGCCTGATTCCAGATTCATAGTTGATTGGTTCTGTCAGTCCTTCTAACTTGCGACTACTTTATTGTCTTTATATATATTCTCGATAGTTTTGATTAGATGCGAAACTAGACACAGTTATGTCGAGAGACTCCATTCCTTTATCATCGTCACTCAATTTGTTGGGCATTAACTTGAGAGCAAATATATCTTGGCATGAACATGTTGCATGCGTAGTAAAGAGAGCTTCTCAAAAGGGAATTTTATTTTCGAACTGGAAAGCTTTACACTCCACAACTATTAACTCTGTACAAAGCTCAAATTCGACAAACAGTGAAATACGGCTTAAATGTTTGCGGCTCTGCTCCCAAATATACACTGCATTTGTTGGATTCTACTCAAAAGAGAACTGTTCACTGCCTGATGGAGACCCAGCCAGAACTCACCACCAATCTTGAATCGTTAGAACATCGAACAACGATTGGCGATTTGAGTCTATTCTACAACCTAGTGACATATTATTATACCCAGCTAAAAATAAGATATTTACTTAAAAAACTGACAGTATGGTAGTCAGAAACGATTTCCTAGAAGAATATAATCCTTTCGTCGTTTCGTTTTTTTTTTTAAATTAATTTTTCGACGTCTTTAAAAATAATAAGCGAAGAATCATGCAAATTAATGTCTAATCAAATATTAAAATTTTATTTTAATACCTCGCCCGTTCTATTCATTTAACAGTTAAATGTTTTCGCTTCACTTCTTTTCAATTTTAACAAATCAATAAATAAAAGATTTATTTTATAAGATATACTGAAATGAGGATTTCAGTCAGTTAAGTGCCCTCGAAAGATTTCCTTTTCCAACTTAGATACTTGAACCTCTCTAAAATTTTCAACTATACAGCATTAAATTTATTGGATTCAAATTTAAATAATAACCGATCAAAATACTATACAGGGTGAGTCAACTATAGAGTAAACTTCATTATCTCATTTGTTTCGGGAATGACAAAAAAATGCTAAATACAATAGTTTTAGGGAATGTTAAGGTGCACAGTTTAAAATTACTTTTGAGTATACTTCACACTTCAAAAAAGTGTGGCCGACATAACATGTTTTTTAAAATAGAACATCCTATTTTCTAATTTATTTTTAAATTCTGCGTAAAATTTTATAATTTTTTTATTAATAATGTTATATACCTAAACCTAGTAGTTTTTCTAATATTTCAACTTTTTTTAAAAAATACTGGTTTACAGTTTTGTAAAAAATTGGCAGTAGCGCCATTGTTTCTGAAGGTCGAATACTAATAATTGGTGCGAATGTTCTATAGAGATGAAAAAAAAGATATATGTAAAGAAATTTGAGTTAGATAGTGTTCAAAATAAATTTATCCATTTCGACTATTTAAATTGAAAAATCTCAAATTTTTTAAATTGCACACTCTGTATATTATTATTATTTTTTCTGATAGATTTTACAAAACCCTCCAACTTTTATTGAGTAGTCATATAACTATTTCTAATAGTTTTCGATTTATTTTGAATTTTTTAATTTTCCATCCATTAAAAATCCATAACCATTACCTTTATATTTACTTACTACAATAAATTAAACTGTTTTTACTTGCTTAATAGATATGTCAAAATTTGACAATGCCTACATTTTTGTTTTGTCTTGGCAACTATGATGTTATAGCGTAAGTGTATTAAAAACAAGGGTAAAAATAGAAAAATTCAAAAAAAAAATCGAAAACTATTAGAAATAGGTATATGACACACTTAATGTAGCGTTCTGTAGAGATGAAAAAAATGATATATGTAAAGAAATTTGAGTTAGAGGGTACAGGGTGTTCAAAATAAATTTATGCATTTCGACTATTTTAAATTGAAAAATCTCAAATTTTTTAAATGGCACACCCTGTATATTATTATTTTTTCTGATAGAAATTCTGATAGAAAAAATAATAATATACAGGGTGTGCCATTTAAAAAATTTGAGGTTTTTCAGTTTAAAATAGTTGAAATGCATAAATTTATTTTGAACACCCTGTAGCATCTAACTCAAATTTCTTTACATATATCTTTTTTTCGTCTCTACAAAACGTTTGTATCAACTATGAGTATTTCACCTTCGGAAACAATGGCGCTACTGGCAATTTTTTACAAAACTGAAAACTAGTATTTTTTAAAAAAAATTGAAATATTAGAAAAACTAATAGGTTTAGGTATATACCATTATTAATAAAAAAGTTATAAAATTTTACGCAGAATTTAAAAATAAATTAGAAAATAGGATCTTCCATTTAAAAAAAACGTATGTTATATTGGCCACACTTTTTTGAAGTACCCTGTATATTCAAAAATAATTTTAAACTGTGCACCTTAACATTCCCTAAAACTATTGTATTTAACATTTTTTTCGTCATTCCCGAAACAAATGAGATAATGAACTTTACTTATCGTTGACTCACCCTGTATATGCCATTGCTTTATAATGTCATTATACTCTCACGGAGTAGCAAGAATGGGGAGGAGGGATGCAATGTTGAGACAGTGTCCGGCAAGATCGATTATGTGATTTGCAAGGACTTCGTTTCAAGTGATTTGTCGGAAAATATGTATAATTTCTTTTATTGACACAAAAGGAAGTTACTCTTAACATATAGTCTTTGTGATGATGTTGGTTATTGCCGAGAAACCTGAGCCCTTTACATGATGTATGACGTACATACACACTACCATATTTTTTAGAATAAACATATCTTGACTAAGACCGAAATTAAAACAAATGAAATCTGTTAATACAATTCATTTCTTATTAATAATATTATAGTTAATAATAATTAGTACTGAATTTTAATCAATGCTAATTGACATAGGCTAGATAAAAAAAAGTCTAATGGAGATTAAAGTGATTTAAATCCACCTGAATCGGTAAACGGAGAACATAAACACAGCTGCTATTATAAGCGCATCATTTTTTAATAAAACGCTATTTTCTGTGAGTTTGGGGATTTAGCGTATAATTGATTGTCATTTTTATACGCAAAGATATATAGCAAATACATGAGGCGTGATATATAAAATAATCGGTCAAGATACGCAGCTGGCCTTATTCAGTAAGGTTTCTTTTTCTTTTACATTTCATATCAGTTAATAAGTTTTGAAAGCGACACCTACGGAGCATCACTTGAACCAAATATTAAACACCATTTTGAAGCTTCATTTGTCATATAAACGCAACCTAGATTTCAAGTCGATCTATCAAGTATTTATTGTTTATCAGCTAGTTAAAGTAGTCGTGTTGAGTATTTTTTAAAAATGGAAAAAATGGAATATCGTGCAGTGATAATATTCTTTATTTTGGAAGGTTTATCGGCAATTGAAATCCATGTAAAGTTAGTACAAGTGTTAAAGAAGTATGGTTCTTCAGTTTTCAACTGTTCACAGATGGACTCTAGAGTTTAAACGTGGCCGTACAAGCGTCAATGATGATCCACGTTCAGGACGTACAAAAACTGCAATGTAAGTAGTGGCGTATTTACCCTAGGACCAATAAGGCCATGGCCCGGGGCGGCGTACATTGGGGCCACGGCGTAAAAAATCGGATATTGGATGAACAAATTAAAGATGTATTTTTCGAATATTGACGATTTTTTCCTTTAATATATATCATAAACCATACATAAATATGTTTATAACTAATTTATTCCTTCTGCCTTCCTTAAAATTACCCATTGAAGTGTGACATTTTCGTCAATGTTGGAATCTCTGTAATTCGAGAAATTACATTCTAAATTCTCTGTGGACAACATAACTACGAATATGAACTACTAGAACTACTAGAACTTGTTTATTAGGTTTCAAACAACAAATTAATATTAGTGTAACGTGTAACGGGACAAATATATTAATAAACATTTGACATATTCGACACAAAAAATTATTCTTACTTCAATATTCAAAGATGTATAAAGTTTTTGGAATAAGGTGGAATGAGATGGCATTTTCACCGTCTGATAGGGCAAAGTCTCTAGTTTCCGGAGATATCCTATTTTTATCCCCCTTCGTCCCCCTTTGGTAAAAAAATGGACATTAAAGTTCCCCCGACTTGATCTAACGTTCTCCACTCAGCCATTCTCTCGGGCAATATTCCAATGAAATGAAAAAATGACGTTATACTCCTCATTTCTTATTAAGTATACGCTTCTAAAAAAAGGGCAATTAAACTCTTGTTGCCTCTTTTCGGCAACGCGGCTTAACTACTTTGAAATTTCGATCTCAATGCGAGTGTTTGCTTACATCGCGCGCCATAGTGAGACAAATGCGACATTTTTTCGGTCATTTGCTCATAACTTCGACATTTGTCAATGGAATGACTTCAATTTAATATACATAATGTACGATTTATATATTTTCAGAAATTTGAAATCAAAATCATACAATTTATTATCACGAGCACGATAAAGCGTAAAGATAATTCATGTAAAGATAATTATTCACAAAATCAAAACTATTCAGCAGATTATAAACGATGCATCGGATGTGCTATCGTGCCAATAGGGCAATTATTTGAAGATGCTCAGGAAGCAAATCACAAATATTTCAGAAGAATGTCTCGAATATATAATAATGAAGATATTTTTAATAATTTGATGATTGCTTCAGATCCGATAATATCTAATTCGCGAAAATTGATGGAACGTAAGAAGAAAGAATTGTCCGAAGATGTAAAACATCTATACATTTCAGTGATGATGATACAGATTACGATGATTAAAACAAGAAGTACAAATGTGAGAGGCAAGGGGACTCACAAAAATCAAGCCCCCCGAGGAATCAAATATCTGTCACGTCCACGTCGTTGATCCTGGGTAATGCTAAGAGCAGATAATTAATATTCGAAATATTATTCGCTTCATGAGTGTATTTTGATGGGTTAATGTTCCGTTACATGTCGCATGCGTAGGGCAATCGTAACACGGGACAATGATATTAATGTTGCGTAAGCGCAACCAGTGTTTCTAATTTTAGCTATACCTCGAAAATAAATAAAAAAAATGTACCAAAACGAAACAAAAAGCATTTTAAAGCTAAATGTTGATACTTACGCGTAGTATTAACGAAATTTATGAGAAAAATATTTGTGCCTGTGTTATGTCATGAAAATCCTCGAAACCGTCGTTTTTTCGCAAATTTCCTTCATTTTTCTCAAAATTACGACGCGGTAGCCGAATTTCGACAACGGATTCGTGTTCAGCAGGCAAAAATACATTGAAAATGACTATTCGCACTCATGTAATCGAAAAATTTTTCAATTTGTTGTCTAGTGTTTTGAAATAATCATCTTTACACTTTATCGCGCACGCGATAACAGTATATAGTATGATTTTTATTTCATATACTGAACATATATTAATCGTACATTATGTGTATTAAGTTTGAAGTCATTCCAATAACAAATGTGGAAGTTACGAGTATAAGCAAATGACCGAAAAATAACGCATTCGCCCCATTGTGCGGCGCAAGCCGCCCATCGCGCTCAGCTTTAGGCGTCTTTGAAAATCGTTACCTACACTGAGACAAAAATAACTTCTATAAAACCAATATTTTCTTGATACAAAATACAAAAATTTTTTTTGCATTAATCAACTATATATACATATATATATATATATATATATATATATATATATATATATATATATATATATATATATATATATGTATATACATATATATATATATATATATATATATATATATATATATATATTTAACTTGAAAAAATATTTTCTTGATGAAAGAAAATTATCATTACAATTTGAAAAAAAGTGGTGCGTGTATCAGTGTGTACACGCGCAAGAAGCAAAACTTCTATGGGTAATACACACTTTTTTGTCTATTTTATTTTATTTGATTTTTAAAATAATTAGGATAGGAGAGACATCACCAAAAGAAAATTTAATATTATTATGATTATTATTATTGACATTATAAAATTTGAAAATTAGTTATTTATATAAATAATGTATAACTGGGTTCGTTATTTGTAACATAATTTTTTTTGAAATATTTTTAAACCAAAATAATTATCTTAATGCATAATGCAGAACCAGTTGAACGATTCCTTTGCTTTCTGTCAAACACTGGTCACAAAGCAGAAGACATGTTGCTAGCCGTTATGGACACCTTCAAAACACTAAACATCGACATTGCCAATTGCAGAGGTCAATCTGATGACAATGCCAGTAATCTGTCTGGGCAGTATAATAGCCTACAGGCCAAGATCAAAGAAAAATGTCAGTATGCAACGTACGTACCTTGCGTCGCAAATTCGTTAAGCTTAGTCGGATTATCGGCAGCTGAATGTTGCCCAGAAGCTACAAAGTTTTTCGGATTGCTGCAAAATGTATGCGTATTTTTTACAGCATCAACAGAACGTATGAAATTATTGCAATCGTTTTTGGCTAAGCCTGAAAATGTAACTGTGAAAAATTTCTCACATACGCGATGGTCAGCCAGGGACGATGCCTATGCCAGACTGAATAAAGATTGGAACTAAATAATAGCGACTGTTGAAGCTATAAAAAGTGACTCTGCCCACCAAAAAGCTATTGGTTCAACTAAATTCTCTAGAAACGGCTATATTATCGGAATTTTGAGATCTATATTAAAACAATTTAATATAGTTTCCAAAATTTTACAAGGTGTCGACACAGACGTAGAGGTAGTTTCCAGCTCTACGACTCACTCATCACTTTCGTAGAAAATAAACGGGAATCTTTTGGTGCTTTTGAAGAGGCTGGTAAAAAAAATCCTCAGAAGAATATAAAAGGAGTCATAAGAGAATTATTAAGGGGAAGAAACGAGACGATCAGTGTTGCGAGGGAGAAGTATTGGTACAAGCACGTGACCAGTTCAAGGTTAATACCTTCTTCCTAATATGCGACCAATTGTTGGACGAGTTGAGGAGGCGCAAATCTTGGTATGACGTAGTAATCGCCAATTTTGCATTCTTATGCAAATTGGATACAATATCTGACGCGGAAGTTAGAGTTAACGCCATAAAACCCCGAAAATTATACCCGATTGATCTTGCGGATGATTTACAAGAAGAAGGTGTTTTTTTTAAAACAATTTTTGACGTCACATGAAAACAAAATGAGTTTAAGGCAACTTAACCTATTTCCATATAGAGAAATAGCATTACGTATGTTCCTGTGCACTGCAGTGACAAATTGCAGTGCAGAACGTTCGTTTTCCGTACTCAAAAGAATAAAAAATTATCTACGTTCCCGGATAAGCGAAGAACGTTTGTACAGTTTAGCCATCTTAATATAGAAGCTGAATTAACACAATTATGACAGTGTTATTGACGAATTTGTCAATCAATTTGTGCATCGCAAAAAATATAAATATTTAATAAATGGTGTTTATTCTTTTGTATGGCATTTTTTCATTATTAAAAGATTTTTGCTTTTTTTTGTTATTAATCTATAGGGCGGCAAACCTTAAAGGCCCAGGGCGCCACTGTGTGCAAGTACAAGATATGGTAATGGAAGACCGTCGATTAATCGTGACGATTTAGCTGGGGCTATAGGCATCTTACATGAATCACTACATGAGACCTTAATTAATGTTTTGAGTATGAGAAAGCTATTCACAAGATGGGTGCCGCATTTGCTAACATCGGAACAAAAAC
Organism: Pachyrhynchus sulphureomaculatus; assembly: GCA_019049505.1. NCBI lineage: Eukaryota > Metazoa > Arthropoda > Insecta > Coleoptera > Curculionidae > Pachyrhynchus > Pachyrhynchus sulphureomaculatus. The sequence continues at coordinate 78,321,631 of CM032452.1, read as the reverse complement.
ACATTCGAGAGAAACTTTCTAAACAACATGTGGCATGTTTCACAAAGAATAAAACTGATTTTGTGCGTCGATTTGTAATTAAGGATGTAACTTGGGCTTACCAATATGATCCTGAACTGCGACAACAAACCGCACAGTGGACTGAGCCCAGTTGTTCAGCTCCAAAGCAGCCAAAGTGGTCAGAGTCGTCTAAAAAAATTATAGCATCAGTTTTCTGGGTTGCAAAAGGTATTTAGTTAATTGACTACTTTCAGATCGGTAAAACAATCATTGGAGAGTATTATTGCAACTTTTTGGATCAGCTGGATGAGAAGATTCGTGAGAAAAGGTCCGGTTTGCAGAAAAAAAATCATCTTTCATCATCCACCTTATTCGCCAGATCTGGCTCCGTCTGACTTCTATCTGTTCCCAAACCTCAAAAGATTTCTACGTGGGAAGCGTTTTTCAACAAATATGGTAATTTTAAAGATTTTCGGGAAAACCACTTCAGAGATGGGGTAAATGAATTGGATTTTTAATTAGTGCTCCCATGTAGATAATCCTATCTACTTAATTAAAATCAGAGATACGTTCGACATTTGGTTGGTTCTCTTTCGCTTTTTTTTATGAGCACACGTGCTACAGGGAAGTCCGTTGTTCTTGAACCGCTGTAAATTGTACTCGGTGGGACACACAGCCATGGGCAAATTATTCCAAAGGGATGATGTTCTCCATATAAAAGACTGCTTGAAAAGCGTTGTACGCGGAGTAACAAGCTGAACTTCATATGGATGTGAAGTATTAGCGCGACGTGTATTCTTAACATGCACCACTCTGAAAGGAATTAAGCGGGTTACATCCTTCGAACACTTTCCATGAAAATACTTGTAGAACAGACTCAAGTCGCCAACCGTTCTTCGATGTTCCAGCGAATCAAGGCCGCCGGTCAGTTCCGGATCTCCAATCAGACGAACAGCTCTTCTCTGAACAGAATCCAACAAATGCAGCGTGTGTTTGGGAGCGGAGCCCCGAAACATGGGAGCAGTGTTTCATAGTTGGTCAAATTTGAGCTTTGTAAAGAATTAACAGTTGCTGCGGAGTGTAAAGCTTCGGTTCGATATAATATTCCCAACTTTTGAGAAGCTCTCCTTGCTATGCCTGCAACATGGTCATGCCAGGACTTATTTGCTCCAAAATTAACGCCCAACAAATTGAGCGACGATGCTAGGGGAATGGAGTGCCCCGACATGACTATGTCGGGTTCAGCAACGTTAACTTTTTTAGAAAAAAACTGCGGCCTAGGTTTTTGTAGCGTTAAATTCCACTTGGTTACTGTCACCCCCAAGACAGAATTTCTTCCAGGTCTTTGTTAAGTTGAACGACCTCCTGCTGTCTGCGGTTATTCGCCTGAGTAGCCGATGTTCGAGCGTTCAAAGTGAATGAAGAGATAAGCGTGCTGTCATCTGCAAAGCTGTAGATTGGATTCCCGGTCTTTTCCAGCAGATCGTTAATGTAAATGAGAAAGAGAGTAGGAGACAGTATGGAGCCTTGGGGCACACCGGCGTTGATAGTGAAGGTGTTAGAAAGAAATCCGTCGATCGCCACTCGTAAAGAACGCTCTCTGAGGAAACATGAGTGCCACAAACAGAACTTTTCAGACATACCATAAGAACGTAGCTTAGCCAACAGTCCATCGTACCAAACACAGTCGAATGCCTTGGATATGTCAAGAGTAACCGCTCGAGATTCCCCAAAGTGTTCAACTGCGTTGTTCCAAACATGTGTTACATAAGTCAGAAGATCTCCTGTTGATCTATGTTTACGAAAGATATTTTAGAAGATGCTGATTGATAACCTTTTCCACGACTTCCCATATTATTCAAAATAGTTCGGTCGGTAGTTATTTGGCAACGTCTTCTTGTCTTTTTTAAGTATCGGATGCGAAAATCTAGGCATGTGTTTCGTGCTTTCCTTGCCAATGGGAACTGTTGTAATTGCGAAAAAAATACCTTTCGAAATTTTTGCATTTCTTCATGTTTCAGGGTCTCTAAATGACGAAAAATATATCCCCTTATTTCCGCCGTTCTGTCTACCAGTCTGTTGATCGGACTTGTCAAAGTCATATCTCGAAAACAGCATTTTCTGACCAAATATTTCCTATGTTTTTTCTTATATTGACTTTACTGCTCCATCACCTCGCAATAGCTTTCGGACGGGAAATATACAGTACGTGATGCTGAAGTAAAATTAGTAAAAATATTATACCTATGGAATATAATATAAATTATGAGCTAATTTATTTGCAAAACTTTATATGTCTACTGAAGTTAACGAAGTTTGACGGGTAAATTTGTAAAATCCAATCCACGTACCCGTATTTCTACTTTCATAAAATGGAATTTATTTGTGAATAATCCTAAATTCTCCCCTCGAAATACAATACATATATTACGGCACTAATGAGCAAAAGTTTTGGTGCGTGCAAATTAAGCTGGTTAAAAAAAATTTGACTCAATTATGTTAATTTAACATTGGCGAATTTGCAATTGAAATAACTAATTATTTCAGAAAAATAAAAACACGTCTGCGTTACTTAGTTAACAAAAGTTATAAAAAAATACAGCAGTTCAATCAGTTACCATAGCATTAGTGTATTGCCTAGGCGTCGATAACACCCTCTCCCTTTTATTTTGTACAGTCTTCAATTATTTACTTATTTCATTTAGATTAAAAGTAATAAAACCGGTCAAGTGCAAGTTGAACTTGCACAATTAGTGTTCCGTACGTTGATTGTTTTTAAAATAAAAATTTTTTGTTAGGGTGGTATAAAATGATCAGTGACTTCACAAAACACACCCCCAATGAGTTTTCAACAAAGTTTGTTTCCAATCTTTACTGAAAACTGGTGACCTTGAAATTTTTTTTTTTTTTTATATACCAAATAAATTATTAAAGGTAATGCACTCGTGATAATTTTCGTTCAATCTATACCTCGTGGAGAATATTCCAGAATTTTTTCAAAATTTTTTGATCAGTACTTTTCGAGATAAGGTAGGGGACAGCGATTTTTTAAAAGTAATACGAAGAAAAGTGTGCGCAAGTATTACATTATATATATATTTTTTACTCGTGTTTTCACAAGCTTTCATTTGACACCACACTCGATGACCTAGTAAAAAAAATTTTTTTTCACTTCCGATTTCACCCCTCAAAACGAACCCCTTAAGTCAAAATTTATGTTACGGTGGTATAAAATGATCAGTGACTTCACAAAACACACCCCGAATGAGTTTTCAACAAAGTTTGTTTCCAATCTTTACTGAACTCTGATGACCTTGAAATTTTTGTTTTTTTTTATATACCATATAAATTATTAAAGGTAATGCACTCGTAATAATTTTCGTTTAATCTACACCCCGTGGAGAATATTCCAGAATTTTTTCGAAATTTTTTGATAAGTAGTTTTCGAGATAAGGCCCGGGACAGCGATTTTTCGCGAATTTTTAAAAATAATACAAAGAAAAGTGCGCGCAAGTATAATATTATATACATATATTTTTTTACTCGTGTTTTCACAAGCTTTCATTTGACACCACACTCGATGACCTAGTAAAAAATTTTTTTTTTACTTCCGACTTCACCCCCCCAAAACTAACCCCTTAAGTCAAAATTTAGTTCTCAAAACTACATGGCTCTGATTAGGCCATCGATTCCTATATTATTACCAAATTTCACCTTTCTATGTCAAATAGTTTCAGGGGAAAATCGGGTGTGACAGACAGACAGACAGACAGACAAACAGACAGACAGACAGACACCGAAGTGATCTTATAAGTGTTCCGTACGGAACACTAAAAATGGTTCTTGATTATTGTACTTTATAAACTTGTTATAATATTGTACAATCTCTTTTCTCCTCAATCCGAACCTTTTAGCAGAGCTGTGGTGAATGATAATGACACTAATTTTGGGGATGTTATAATGTAGTGGGTTCTCTGTTTCCTCTACATCGCAGTTCTACAGTCAGATATATATATATATATATATATATATATATATATATATATATATATATATATATATATATATATAGAAGAGGTCCTGAAGATGATGTACGATTTGGCATCGAAAGCTCGATATTAGAATAAAACTACAGTTACTAAGAACTTTAAGACCTTTTTGTTCACTCTGTAATCTTAAGGGCTATCCCTAAGTTAAACCCCCTTTGGTTATATATATTGTAACATTCATTTTTTCCTAAATTTTAAGAGCATGTAATGTTACTGATTTTTGGCTTTATAATGTACTTTTTTTCATTTTTGTATCGAGCAGTGTATTTCGCTGGAATTTCTAGCCGCTCATGGTACAGTGTGCAGTGCGGGTTTCCGACCGAATTTATTCAATTCGTGGCACGTCCCGATTGGTCAGATATTTGTTTCCGGAGTTTGTTTCCGGCCTAGCCATCTTAGAGACGTAGTTCTCACGGATTATTTGGTCTGCAGAACGCAGATCGAGGCTTTTTCCCATCAAGCCGCTGCCGAGGCTTTTTCCCATCAAGCCGCTGCCGAGGCTTTTTTCCATCAAGCCGCCGCCGAGGCTTTTTCCCATCAAGCCGCAGAGAGGGCTTTTTCCTTTCAAGCCGCGGAGGTGGCTTTTTTCTCATCAAGCCGCAGCCAGGCTTTGTCCATCCAGCCGCAGTAGAGGCTTCTGACAATTTTATTGAGAGCCAAGTCGAGTACGAGTTTTTTAAAGTGAAGCCGTAGTGGGCTTTGTTTTTTAACACGAAGTAGCCGTTGTAGGCTCTTCTCGTCATGAAGCAGTACCGATAAATTAGTGATGGAATGTGTGAAAGCGGTTTTAAGTGTTCAATTTAAGGCCCAGAAGCCCGTAGGAAAACCGTAAGTCACCAATATATACATCAGTAGACCTATTTCCCGCAGATAAGTGATTTAACATCGAATTGAACTGATAAATCGTGAAGTGAACGTCAAGAATCTTCAATATCGGGTGTACCAAAATTTTAAAAGTAAAATGTCTAATTTAAGAACTTTATTTAGTAATAACTACCTTTTAGGCTAAAGTTTTTGTAATTACGAAACTGCAAGAGTTAGAACTTTTAATTTAAATCATTAATAAACCATTTTTTTGTTGATTAAAGCTAGTGTCTCAGTGTACACCTATCTTACTTTTCAGGACAAAAGGGTTGTACCAGATAAAAATTTTTTCCTTAACAACTGCATAACCCTTCAGTATTTTTTCATTTTTTTAGCTGAAGTTAGATCCTTTCTATTTTAAAATGAATGGTGCCCAAAATTTGTACAACCAAATTTTTTAAACAACGATAGAGACTATTTCCAAAAAGACGTACAAAAATTATCTCTTACCCATATTACTCTACCAAGAAAAACTGAGCTAGTGTATGGTTAATTTCTTTAGTTCTTTTAAAATCCGTATTCACTCAATCCATTCTCAGAAATTAAAACGGGGCTGTAAAAGGTGCGGGCGAAGTGAAAATCGACACCCCACAAAATGACGCTGTCTATGCGGGGCGAAATTCACACATTACAATATATATATATATATATATATATATATATATATATATATATATATATATATATGTATATATATATATATATATATATATATATATATATATATATATATATATATATATATATATATATATATATATATATATATATATATATATATATATATATATATATATATATATATATATATATACAGTCGACACTCTATATAGTGAAAGACCAAAATGTCGACCGAAATTTCACTATAGAAAGTTTTTCACTATATAAAGAAAAAATCCGTATATATTGCTATGTATGTATTTTATATTGGTAATCATTTACTTGTATTTTATAAGGTAGAAACAACAAAAAAAATTGCAAAATTGAATTATTAGAAAAGATTTTATTAAACATTTGAAAGTTTAAATAGTACATAGCATGTACAGGGCTAAATACATACATAAAGTCCGTACGTTATATCTTTACCCGTGCGTCATAGTTTTCAGGCCATATAACAGACGACTATTATATTATTTGTCTCTTTACACCAATAAATCGTAGGTATTGGTAAAAAGAGACAAAAAATATAATAGTCGTCTGGGATATTGCCTGAAAACTATGACGCACGTGTGAAGATATAACGTACGGGCTTTATGTATGTATGTACTACATACGAAATAAAAAGAATAATACAAAATCTGTTAATACATATGTACATACTACGTACATACGTACTAGGAAAAATAATCAGTTATTTTCTTTTGAACATTACTTTTGAAAAAATAATTGTTGCTCAACAAAATTCTCGCATTTATTCAAATGCATAAAGATTTGAACAGGTACACTTTCCTGGCCCCTGAGAGTAGTTCGCACAATGTCAAATGCATTTCTTATTTCATTTTCACTAAATTTAGCAGGACATTCCCCGTTTCAGTTTCTCCTTCAGGATCTTCTATACTTTTTATATCGTCAATTATGTCTGCTTTAGAAAAGCAGTTTTTTGATAGTTTTCTGAGAAACATTTTCACTCCATACCTTAGCGACTTCGGTTATACACTCTTTAAGGGTAATCAATTTTTGGACTGGAAGGTTGTTATCAATCGCATTAACAATTTTGTAACAATTCTGTTTCGGTAATGATGTTTTATGTTTTTTTATAATACCCTGGTCCATAGGTTGCAATTTGGAGGTCATGTTTGGTGGAAAAAAGATCAATTCAATATGCTTTAATTTTTTACTTACAGTAACTGGATGTGCAGGACAATTGTCTATAAACATCACAATCTTTCGCTTTTGGCTTTTCATTTTCGTGTCCACCTGTTTGATCCATCTTTCGAAAATCTCAAAAGTCATCCATGCCTTTTTATTATCGGCGTAATCTAACTCCAGAGATTTAACTCCTTTTAAGCAACGGGGATTTTTGCTTTTACCTATGAGCAGTAATTTCAGTTTTTCTGAGCCATCCATGTTTGCTCCAACCATAAGTGTCAGCCTTTCTTTACTTGTTTTAACACCAAAACATTTATCACTTTTAAAAGCAAAAGTTTTATTTGGCAAACATTTAAAAAACAAACCGGTTTCATCACAATTGAAAACGTTTTTTTTTGGCTCGTACTTTTTCAATGCACTTTTTAAAACAGTTTCAGTCCAAATGTCACAGTCCTCCTGACTAACGCTTGCACTCTCGCCAGACACCGTTTTGAAAACAATTGAATTGCGAGTCTTCCAGGCACTCAACCACCCTTCACTAGCTTGAAAATTAACGCAGTTAAATTCTTTAGCAAATTGTAGAGCCTTTTGTTTTATTAAATTTCCCGATATTGGTACGTTTTGATGCGTACGGGCCACTTGAAACCATCGTAAAACTGCTTCATTTACATCCTCGTAAGTACTCACCCGTACTCGTTTTCGGCTGCTTGGAACACTAGGTTTCTTGATGATACTGTCGCGACTTTTTATTATCAGAGAGACGCAACTTGGAGAAACATCAAATTTTGCAGCAACATCAATTTTTTTGCAGCCTTTATCAACTTCCTCCAAAACTTTAATTTTCTCAGCTAAACTTAAACACTCACTTGGACATCTTACTTGATTCTTAAACAAAAAGAAACTGAACCTGAATTTGCGAATTACTAGGCCTCGACTATAAAATGGGTTTTTCCCCGGGTTTCTATAAAATGGGTTATTCCCCGGGTTTCTCACAGAAATCTACCTGATTTATTGCCAACCATTAGGCGTTATAAACACGTTAAGAACCTTTTCAAAAGAATGGGATATAAAAATGGAATTCGTGCTAATGTTAGATAAAAATGGGAAACCCGAAATGGCCAAGATCTCAATAAATGCATAAAAATTTATACATAAAATTCCGGTAAAAATTTTATTATATAGAGTGTTTTTTTACTATTTTACAGATTCACTATATGCAGGGCTTTTTACATGAAATTTCATTAAAATATCCTAGGTCTTGAATTGCACTATAAAAAGTTTTTCACTATAAACAGTGTCGACTGTATATATATATATATATATATATATATATATATATATATATATATATATATATATATTATATATATATGTATATATATATATATATATATATATATATATATATATATATATATATATATATATATATATATATATATATATATATATATATATATAACAAATAAAGAGAAAGAAAGCAAAAGTTGCCGTATCTAACAAAATCCTAAGATATGAAAATAGTTGGGGAACTCGGCAAAGGGGCACAACAGATGTTCACACTAAATGAATATAGTATGAACATCTGTTGTGCCCCTTTGTCGAGTTCCCCAACTATTTTCATATCTTAGGATTTTATATATATATATATATATATATATATATATATATATGTATATATATATATATATATATATATATATATATATATATATATATATATATATATATATTTATATATACCGGATGACACAGCCAACATGTAACACCCTGTAATTTTTTTATTTTGAAAGTTACATATTTGCATTTTTAGATATCAGAATGGGATATTATTAGGCTTTTTTATCACTTAAAAAATATTTTTAACTACTCTCGGTTTGACCGGAAGTGACTGCAACTTTCTTATTTTTAACGGAACTCTGTATATTTTTTTATCAATTTCAATTCGCTTTAAAATTCTCTTTCCAACGATGTATCACAAGTTGCCATTTGTTTGACAGGTGACCGGCAAAAACTAATTTAAACTCTTAGACTTAGGCGGCCATGGCGGATATACTAGCAATTGTTTTGGTTCGTTTTATCTTACTCTGGGAAGAATTTAAGACTATCCATTTATCGTGCTATCGCGAGTATAAGTGGCTCCTACAAAATTTTATAATTTACTTTCAGTTACGGAATTTTATCTTTAAATAATGATCAATATCACCCAAATTAAGATAGGAACAGATATTTTTATTTAACCTAGTTACACATTACAGGATTTTTGCCAACATACATCAATTCAAGACATATGGTATGTTAGACAAATAATATCTAGAATTTTTAGTAGAATTCAAAAATAAAATAATATATAGGGCTTTCCAATTAAAAAAACAATCAAGATGGCGTAATTTCTTCGAACTGACAGTTCAAAACATTTTATTATAAACGTCAGCATATGCGCCGTATAACACCCTACAACTTTTATTTAAACATTTTTTTGATATACTGATTAATAAATGCTGTCATATTCATTTTTAGGAAAATCCACAACTATTACCTTTATACGTCACTTACTACAACAAATTGCTTGCTTAATAGATATGTCAAAATTGACAATGCCTTTATTTTTGTTTTGTCTTGGCAACTATGATGTTATAGCGTAAGTGTATTAAAAACAAGGGTAAAAATTGAAAAATTCAAAATAAATCGAAAACTATTAGAAACAGGTATATGACATACTTAATAAAAGTTGGAGGGTTTTGTAAAATCTATCAGAAAAAATAATAATATACAGGGCGTGCCATTTAAAAAATTTGAGATTTTTCAATTTGAAATAGTCGAAATGCATAAATTTATTTTGAACACCCTGTAGCATCTAACTCAAATTTCTTTACATATATCTTTTTTTTGCATCTCTATAGAACGCTCGTACCAATTATGAGTATTACACCTTCAGCAATTTTTTACAAAATTGAAAACTAGGATTTTTTGAAAAAAATTGAAATATAATAGGTTTAGATATTCAACATTATTAATAAAAAAGTTATAAAATTTTACGCAGAATTTAAAAATAAATTAGAAAATAGGATGTTCCATTTAAAAAAAACATGTTATATCGGTTACACTTTTTTGAAGTACCCTGTATACTCAAAAATAATTTTTAAACTGTGCCTCTTAATATTCCCTAAAACTATTGTATTCAACATTTTTTCGTCATTCCCGAAACAAATGAGATAATGAACTTTACTCTATCGTTGACTCACCCTATACAGTGAAGGATACCCTGTATTATTTTCAGACAGCGTATCTACTACTAACTCCAAGACTTTTCAACCTATCCTATAGAATGGGAATACTTCCTTCCTGTTGGAAATGCGCTACAGTTCAGCCGATACACAAAAAAGACAAGCCAAAAAAGTTGTAATTGTGATCACAAAAACACCCTGCTGCTTAGATGTCCGATGTCTCCTAGCAATTCTTGCAAGGTCTTCCAAAATACCCTACTAGGATATATAAAAATAGTTATGCATATATAAAAATACGGTCACCGAAAAAATGTTTTTTTAAGGCTATTTTGCCCCTTTCCTTGATACCTTCTTCTTCAAAAGACGCCTATAGAACATTTTTATCAAAAAGCAACCTTAATTATTCTTTATAAAAGAAATCGTTTTATAAAAGAGAGATATAAAAAAAACTTTCAACAGCTTTTTAAGCTCAACGTGTTGAAGCCCTATAACGATGGTGGTTATTAACTTTTTAAGTGGATCTTTTTAATTTCTTAATGAGTTTTACATAAAGTTTGCTGTTTTATTTTCGTGATATCATAATTTATTTGAAATTCGAAATTAGGTTAAAAAGTTTAAATTTGTTTTAATTGCACTTTTTTAACTTAGCTGAGGGGGAGAAATAATATTTCTTTCTTTGTTTAATTTTATATCTTTATTTACAATACTCAAAATTAATCCTTTTTTTTGTGTTTTTTTATGGGTCTAGCACACGTGCTGCAGGGAAATCCCTAAGGGTTACAGGAGCCACACGTATGTATGTATGTTTGGGAGCGGAGTCCCAAACATGGGAGCAGTATTCCATATTTAGTCGAATTTGAGCTTTGTAAAGAATTAACAGTTGTTGCGGAGTGTAAAGCTTTCTGGTTCGAGCTAATATTCCCAACTTTTGAGAAGCTCTCCTTGCTATCCCTGCGACATGTTCATGCCAGGACATATTTGCTCCCAAATTAACGCCCAACAAATTGAGTGACGATGTTAGAGGAATGGAATGCCCCGCCATAACTATGTCGGGTTCAGCAACGTTAACTTTTTAGAAAAAACTGCCGCCTGGGTTTTTGTAGCGTTAAATTCCACTTGGTTACTGTCACCCCAAGATAGAATTTCTTAAAGGTCTTTATTAAGTTGAACGACTTCTCGCTGTCTGTGAATATTCGTCGAGTAGCTGATGTCCGAGCGTTCAAAGTGAATGAAGAGATAAGCGTACTGTCATTTGCAAAGCTGTAGATTGGATTTCCGGTCTTTTCCAGCAGATCGTTAATGTAAATGAGAAAGAGAGTAGGAGACAGTATAGAGCCTTGGGGCACACCGGCGTTGATAGTGAAGGTGTCAGAAAGAAATCCGTCGACTGCCACTCGTAGAGAACGCTCTCTGAGGAAACATGGGAGCCACAAACAGAACTTTTCAGACATACCATAAGAGCGTAACTTAGCCTAGCCAAACACGGTCGAATGCCTTGGATATGTCAAGAGCAAGCGCTCGAGCTTCTCCAAGGTGTTCAGTTGCGTTATTTCAAATATGTGTTACATAAGTCAGAAGACCTCCTGTTGATCTATGTTTACGAAAGCCATATTGGTGATCGCTAATAATGTCGAATCCTTCAAGATATTTTAGAAGATGCTGATTGATAGCCTTTTCCATGACTTTCGATATTATTGAAAGCAGTGCGACTGATCGGTAATTATTTGGCAAGGTCTCCTTCCCTTTTTTAGGTATCAACTGAACTGCGGCACATTTCCAGCAGGAAGGAAATATTCCCTTTCTGTAGGATAGGTTAAAAAGTCTACAGAAAACTGGTGTTAATTCCCTCGCACAGTTTTTCAGAACCGTCACCGCCAGCAGCTTTTTTGGTGTCTAGTTTCTTTAAAATACGTTTAATGATACGCTGTCTGAAGACAAAATCGGGCATCCTTGACTGTACTATGGATGGTGTTTTTCCTTGGAAATCGACAGTAGAATGTGAAGTAAAGAGTTCAGCCAACAAGTTCGCTTTTTCAACAGGTGTCGTTGCAATAGAATTATCTGGCCGTGTGAGTGGTGGTATGGTGGATTTGGTGAAATTTTGACTAACTGCCTTAGCGACAGCGACTTACCAAAAGGACCTGGAATTGTTGGGACAAGCGAGAAGTTTGTTTCTAATTCGTTGATTGTGCGCCTCCTTGGTTTGGTCGATAATTTATTTGTATCTGTTCCGGGCACGAACAAAGGTGTTACGATTACACGCCATTGTCGGTAGACAAATTGTTTAGAAGCAACAGCTTCTTTGCATTTTCGATCAAACCAAGGCTTGCCGTTGGAAGGGCATTTTGTCCAAAAAGGAATATAAGCTTCCATACCATTCCAAAGTAACATTAGAAACCTCCTTGGCGCAGTCAGATGGGTCGTCAGATCGAAAACAAACGTCTCGGTTACAATCTTGATACGACAGTGTTAAGTGGCCATATTGGAAGCTAACTGTTTATGTCATTGTTTTATATACGATATATATATATATATATATATATATATATATATATATATATATATATATATATATATATGTATATATATATATATATATATATATATATATATATATATATATATATATATATATATATATATATATATATATATACGTATATATATATATATATATATATATATATATATATATATATATATATATATATATATGCATATATATTTATGTTAAATAAAGTTCAATTTTTAAATTTTACTTTGAAAAAATAAAAATACAGTCTGTCAAAAAAGAACGTGACCGCTCGTCTCGTATGTGTTTCGAGAACATTTTTTGCCATCAGCGTATTCTTTGGTGTGCTAACAATGGCGCAATTACCTTAGTAAGTTGTCCAGTCGCCTCCGGCATCAATAATTGTCTATAGAGATTTTCTGCAACAATCTCCAAATTTTTCGAATCTCGCGAGATCAGTGAGTCAAAGTCCTCTGAGCTTTCTTTTTACAAGGAACCAAACGTTTTCAATAGGGTTGGTGATTGTCAGGGCCACTCTAGGATCTTACCGTGGGCCCAAGCGAGCCGCTTCGCGACGTGATTTTCACCCAGCGAAGGTTTCTTCAACGTGCTTTGGATTTTGACATCATTAGCACGAAAATGTTGTCGAATGGTCTCATGGGACACATTCAAACCGGATTTTCTTAATTTCGCCGCTCCTTGACGCAGCGTCAATTTCAGATCCCGTGAAAATAAAGAGACGATTTGTTTTTCGACTTTCAAAGTGATTTTGCCTACCGAGCCACGTTTTGGCAAGTGTCGACATTATTTTGTCTTGTTAAAATGATTTACCCACTTCCTCGCAAACGATACTGACTTTTTAATATATTTTGCGACGGCAGAATGTGTCATTTTAGGCCCCCCTTTGGATGGTAGAAAGAAAGACTGTCTCGAATCGATGCGCAAACAAGCAACTCACTTTTGATTTTACGTAATTTCAACGAAAGTTCGGAATCGACTGGATACTTTTACTAAAATGCGTCGTAGATAAAGGTTCCCTCTACCGATTTTTTGTTGAATCGCTGTAATCGCATCTACCAAAAATTGAATTATCGCGGACACGTTATTACTTAACAGACTGTAACATGAAGAAAAACAATTAAATGAGCTGATTAAAAACAAACCATCTGCATCTCGATTTGAATTATCAGATTCGTACCCTTTATGGGTTTAAAAAAGTTATCAAAACCATAGTAAACATTTTAGAACATGAAAATTTAAAATTTCCATAGTATCTGTGGCATAGCCAAGGGGGAGCCAGGGATTCCACTGGCATATGCCACGCGGCTTACTGTATGTAGAAAATACAGCCCTCATAGAAATAGAAACACCCGTTTGTCGAATAGTGTCCCATACTTTGAACATGGTTACGCCACAGCGCACAGTGGGGAAAAACGAAAAATCGTGTTTCAAAATTGTCTAGAGCCTTCAATTTTGGTTCGATTTGGACGATTTTTTTTTAAATTGAAGCTTATTACATTCCGAACAAAGTTGCCGGAGCCGATTTTTCAATTAAACTTTTGTTTCAAAATGGCGGACGTTGGTTTCTGATTATATAGCGACTGAGACACAGAAAACGCTTACAGTTTCAAACCAAGTTGTGCTAAAATGCGTGTATGTATGTTTTTTTTATATCGCAGATAATATATCTAATATCACAGTTACAAGATTAATAATAATGAACCCAAAATGGCTGCCATGAACAATAAAAGTATTATAAATATGAATAAACGTACCATTATTATTTTATATCCATAACATTTGCATAAATAATTTCTTTAAAGTTGTTAATAATAAATATGTTTCAACAATTGACTTAAAATGACAAATCAAATATGGCGGATGCCAAAATTGAATCGAGCAAGAAAGTTTCTCTGTGGCATTTAGACTGTGGCAGTCAGATCATTCAAGTTATTCAAGTTTAGTTGCGGGATTTAAATTTTCATGCAGTTATTGCTAGAATATTGCTGCTGTAAATTTTAAGTATCGTAGACAATTTTCTAGCAGATACAAAAAACAGCGATACACGCAGAAAAGGACAGCTCACACAGCTAGAAAATGGCTACAACAGCTAAAACGTTTTTGTTAAAATAGGGACAGCTAAATATTTTGCTGCACTAGTCAAATTGTTTGCTGTTGTAGCAAAAAAGTGGCTGCTGTTGCTAAACAGTGGCTAATGCAGCAAAATATTTAACTGTCCCTATTTTAACAAAACGTTTTAGCTGTTGTAGCCATTTTCTAGCTGTGTGAGCTGTCCTTTTCTGCGTGTATCGCTGTTTTTTGTATCTGCTAGAAAATTGTCTACGATACTTAAAATTTACAGCAGCAATATTCTAGCAATAACTGCATGAAAATTTAAATCCCGCAACTAAACTTGAATAACTTGAATGATCTGACTGCCACAGTCTAAATGCCACAGAGAAACTTTCTTGCTCGATTCAATTTTGGCATCCGCCATACTTGAGTTGTCATTTTAAGTCAATTGTTGAAACATATTTATAATTAACAACCTTAAAGAAATTATTTATGCAAATGTTATGGATATAAAATAATATATACATTTAATAGCAGTTACAATGCTTACAAAATTAAACTACAATATAAAGGCAAAAACATAAAAATTACAAATAAATTTATAAAAATAGTTTAACGGGGTTAAATTAAAACAATTAAAAGCTCTCTTACTTTTGTGTACTGAAATAGCCATTCTTATCATTTTAAATAAAGCCTCAAACACAATTACTAAACTAGATTTTTTACATTGCAAGTTGAGAACAAATTTCAGATTCCCAGCCTGTTAAAGTCCTTAAAAATTTGATATTGGTCGCATTAAAATTTGATTTTGCTGATAATTATAATTATTTCAATACTACTGTCGTGTTAAAAAATCAATAAAGTGATTTGCCCAGGATTTCTCTTAAAAATCACCTAGTTCAACAATTAATACTAAATTTGGATTTCTCACAAAAAAAGATAACAATCCAAACATTGAAAGTATATATTTTAATTGGTGGGTACTTTATGTTTTTTTTTGTTTTTTTTATGGGTCTAGCACACGTGCTACAGAGAAGTCGCTAAAGCGCTACAGGAGCGACACGTGTGCGGAGAAAGCGATTCACGTTGTTCTTGAATCGCTGTAAATTGTACTCGGTGGGAAACACAGTCCTGGGCAAATTATTCCAAAGGGATGATGTTCTTCATATAAAAGACTGCTTGAAAAGCGTTGTACCAGGAGAAACAAGCTGAACCTCATACGGATGTGAAGTATTAGCGCGACGTGTACTTCTAACATGCACCGCTCTAGGAGGAATTAAGCGGGACACATCCTGCTAACACTTTCTATGAAATTACTTGTAGAATAGGCTCAAGTCGCCAACCTTTCGATGTTCTCTAGCGAATCAAGGCCGGATGGTAAAACATTAATCATCAAAAAACTTAAGCAAAGGTATGGCTTCAAATATATTTATAATCAAAACTTAACGTTTTCCTCCACATATTATTTCTGCTAAAATTGAAAATAACACAATTAGTACGTACATTATAAAACATGCATAGTCAGAGAAGCCTTGGAAATAGAAAAGAATGGACAGCTAAATAAGCGAGATGATGCGCTGAATATCGCCACTACATGGAAGGTTCTACTAGCTAAACCAAGGAATAACCACAACATCGAGAAGGCAACAGTCAGCATAGCGCCGGAACCCGTAATTACCACCCAGCCGGCAGACACCGATGCTCGGACGAACAATTCCGACCCCCCCACCTACAATCTGCGTAGACGCCGACCTATAAAAGACGGCGAGCACGTCGGTTTCTCAGTGAGCTTCGAGCGGCGCAGCAGCAGCAAGATCAGTATCGAATAGCAGCAGCAGCGGGAGCACTTCAAAATGCCAAATGAGATTTTGGCGAAACGTCGTGCAAATTCATTGTTAGACGAAAGGATTGAAACCCGGAATTTTAATGCATTACATTCCATCATCCGTGAAAACCTCTAGTGCAACGTAAATAATTCGAATTACTGAAGCAGGAGATTATTTATATTAAAAAACGAATCATTTAATACGAAACAACTAAAAAATATTACATACATAGAATAATATTTAAAAAAGAGGCATATCTTATCAAGTTTTATCTTATTTTGTAAATAACATTTGTAATTTTTATTTGCTTGACCCTTCTCTGGTTCATCATAAAAGCAATTTCTTTTAATCTTTGAAGTACAAGAACATCACTTAGAGGGATATCATTTTCTTCTGCCCATCTAATGCCCACATTGAAACTTTTAACTGCCTCGTCATTCTTCACAGTGTTCTTAACAGTCTGGTTTGTATTAGTATTTAACTCTGAACCTTCATTATCACTCTCGTGTTGTTCATCTGTATCATCTATGTCTTCCAGTGGTAACAAATCTTCATCATTTTCAAGCCAATTACATATTTCCACGTTCGTGAGATTCTGCTCAGTGAGAACATTCTGCATATCTGAAACATCTGTAAAATATTTACGAATTAACCAAAAAAATACTAAAAGAAAAATTTCAGGCTTTACCTTTCATTTCTTCATTCGTGGAAAGCAAATTGTGCCGCAATTCACTCAGAGGAACCAGATCTTCAGCATCATATTCAGTGTCTGGGTTAGTATCTGCCACATAAGCCATAATTTTGTGCCAGCACTTTTTCAAGACTTCAGGGGAGACTTTTTCCCATGAATTGCATAGTAGACATACAGCATCTTTTAGGTTAATGCTTTTTAATAACCTAACAAGGTTCTCTTCATTATTTGATAAAATATGGGCTAAAAGACTTTTCCGATAAAATAATTTTGCCAGTCTGATTGCATTCTGGTCCATAGGCTGCAAAAGTGCAGTACAATTTGGTGGAAGAAATAATGTTTGTAAACTGTCCATCCTCACTAGTCAGCTCTTCTATAGTTCCATAGCTCAAAGCGTTATCAACGATTAGCAGGGCACTTTCAGGCAAGTTGAGACTTCTTAAATGACTTTTGACTTGACCAATAAAAGAATAATGAAACCAGTCTAAGAAAATTGCTGTAGTCATCCATGCATTGGCAGATGATTTGTACTCAACAGGCCTTTCCTATCACTAACAACTTTAATTTTTGTGATCCATCAGCATTGCAACATGCTAGAAAGGTAAGGCGTTCTTTGTTGATTTTTCGTCCTGGTGCGGTCTTTTCCTGAGAACGAACCAACAGGCAACATTTTCCAATACAGAGCTGCATCTGCATTGTATATTTGAGTAGGTCCAAGGTTCAATTCTTTTATCTTATCTGCGAATAAAGTTAGGAAAGGATCGACGGCACTTTCATCATTGGAGAGTTTTTCGCCACAAACTTTTAAAGCACGCAGACCATGTCTTTTTCTGAAGTTAGAAATCCAGCCTCTGCTAGCTCTAAAATTATCATTCCCGTAGGTTTTAGTGTAAAACTGTTTTGCTTTGCATGATAAAATTTCGTAGGAAATTGGGACGTGCCTTGATCGTTGCGTACAAAACCATGTATACAAACGAGTTTTCCATTTCTGGATATTCGACTTTTCGTAAGGTTTTTCTGACGCCAGGACCGGAATCACATTTGGAAATAAATCTAAAAGAAGTTACACGTCCATAGTGAGTGTCCAAAATTATCTTTAAAATAAATGATATATACATACCTTTTGATTTTCCCTTGCTTCGTTTTTTTATATCCGAAATTGTGGATGTTCCTATTCCGTATTCATTTGCCAACATTTTTCCGCTTTCACCAAGATCTATTTTAATATATCGGACTTTTGTTTTATTGTTAGTGTAATATGTTTTCTTTTAGAAGGCATTTTAATATGTAGGTACATATACGTAAAAAAACGTTTACATACTTATATGAACCACATAAAGTAAAATAGAACGTAGGTATGTTGTACTTGTGACAATAAATAAACAACTACAAAGTCCTTAACCTTTAGACGCGATACGCGATGCGTTGTAGGCAAATCAAAGGCACCTACAGTTTGTGTGAATCCCAAATGTATTAGACTGGAAGTTAGGGGAATCCCCTCACTATCGATTTCAGTTTTCCCATGTAGTTTAAATTAAGTAGATGTCTAAAAAACGCAGGTCCGGATTACCTAGTACTATCAAATCCGGCTGAAACATTCAGCAAACAAAAACAATACAATATTGTTTATTCAATTAATACTATCGATTCGTTGGTTAAATAAAATGGAACTGTCCTCAATAATAAAAGTTCATCATGGTGTATGTATAAATTTTATTATATTAAAATTCATATTTTCAACTGTATAAATTTCGATAAAATTTATACCGTATTTCCCGATATTCGATATATTTGCATATAAGTTTTAAAAATTTATTGGATAGTTTTAAAATAAATATTTAAATAAATTAACAGTAGGGAATAAGTAAAAAATTATCTTCATTTTTTAAATATTGTAAAGCTGTTTGTACTCAGAATGATATTTTTAATTGAAATAACGAGGGTCGTTCCAAAAGATATGACGCCAAGATGACCAAATTATTAGGATATTTTGTTAAGTGTTATCTACGAGGTGACATGATGTGAAGTTTCAGCCACGTGTGTTAAGTTGTCTTTTCGTAGCTATCGTGTAAACAAATAAGTTTTAACATTTTCTAAAAAATAGATAAAACTGAAGTGCAAGCTGTTATATTGTATGTATTTTTGTATATTTCTCAAATAGTTAGGTTAGTTTTAGGTAAATTTTTTAGAGTTTCGGGACACAGTACACCTTGCGTTACCGGGCCATTCAAGATGCAATAGCAGTTTTTTGAAGATTTTCTTGGCGAAGTTTAGTCGCCCCGTTCGGAATTCTTCCGGAAAGAATTAAGCTCAATGAGGGGTGATTCCTAGCCGCGCTTTCAGTTTCTTCACCATATATTGAGGGGACATCACTTTTGAAGAAGTAAAATGAAAATTTACATGTGCACTGAAGTATTATGCTATATATTAAATCACCTGAAACTAAATTCGATTAAGACTCAGATGTGCGCCTTCTTTTTAAGCGATAACGATGCCAAGAGAATGCTAAATAGGCGATATCCTTAAATATCTTGATGTCACCGCACTGTTAGAGTACCAAACCAAGAATCTCTACTAGAAATGGCCTTTTACGAAAGCTAGTGCATGTGGCGCTAGTTTTACAGTTCTAAGAACTTCCGCTCTCGCTTTATATTTTTCTACCAAGCAGCTACGAGACAGGAAAGAAGATAGCAGATTATAGATTTCAGACTTCTATTGCACAAAGAAATACCCTCAAAATCAAAAATAAAATCTAGAAAAATTTTTCCATAAAACAGAGAAATCAAACATCAGCACATCCCTTTGAATTGAAAAATGATTTATTATTAGGTCACTTCCAAACATATACGGATATATACCAGGTGTACAAGTATGAAACACGAATTTTTTTTCTAAAAAAACATGTTAAATTCGGAAAAATGATAAAAAGCGCTTTATTCAAAGTATGCTCCATCGCTTGTTATACATTTTTCCCATCTTTCGGGCAATTTGTGAATACCACGCCAGTAAAAATCTTCCCCTTTTGCTGCGAACCATTCATCGAGCCATTTTTTCACATCTTCGTACGAACCAAAGCGCTGCTCAGCAAAAGCGTGACCCATCGATGCAAACAAGTGGTAATCGGAAGGAGCCAAGTCTGGTGAGTAAGCCGCATGAGGTAGAACTTCCCAGCTGAGTGCTTCCAACGTATCGCGAACTGGTTTTGCCGTATGTGATGGAGCATTGTCATGAAGAAAAATGACTTTGTGTTGCTTCTTTCGGTATTCTAGCCTTTTTTCAAGCAGTGAACGGTTCAAATCGGTCAATTGTTGTTGGTAACGTTTAGTATCAACCGTTTCCCCAGGTTTTAACAGCTCATAATAGACCACGCCCCTCTGGTCCCACCAAACACAGAGCATCGTCTTTCTGCCAAAGCGATTCGGTCTTGCGGTCGATGTGGATGGTGCGCCTGAGTCTACCCATGACTTTTTGCGCTTGGGATTCTCAAAATAAATCCACTTTTCATCCTCTAACTGTAACTATACGATGCAAAAACGACTTCCTTTTGTACCGAGCGAGCAAAATGTCACACGTGTTTTTACGCTTTTCCATTTGCCTGTCGTTCAATTCATGTGGCACCCATCTACCGGTCTTCTGAATCTTTCCCGCCAATTGGAAACAGCTTGTTGACTAACGCCCAATTGCTCGGCGAGTTGTTTTTGTGTTTGCGAATCATCTTCATCCAACAATGCTTGCAATTCCACTTCTTCGTATTTTTTTGGCGGTTTTCCACGTTCCTTGTCTGCAACATCGAAGTCACCACTTTTGAAACGCCGAAACCATCGTTCGCACGATTCTTGCGATGGAGCATGTTCACCATAAGCTTCTCGAAGTAATCGGTATGATTCAACAGCAGTTTTCTTCAAATGAAAACAAAAAATTAATGCTGTCTGCGAATGCTCTTTGTTCGGTATAAATTTCGACATATTGAACAAAACAACACAACACTATGCACACACTTTTCCAATTTATTACTCGTGCGCGTGACACTTGTTAATGACACAACAAAATGGCGCAGTGTCAAATCTTTATAGCACAAACTGCATTGGTGCACCATCTGTTGTCTGAAATCCGCATTTCATGATTGTACACCTGGTATATATATATACGAGGCTGGTTTGAAAAGTCCGTGCAAAAATAAAAACTACTTATGTGTTTGGGGTAAACCTTTTTTATTTTTCGACATAGTCTCCTTTTAGGCTTATATACTTCGTCCAACGATGTTCTAGTTTGTTGATCCCTTCCGAATAATAGGATTTGTCCAAGTCTGCAAAATATCCATTAGTGTCTGCAATCACCTCCTCGTTTGAATAAAATCTTTGTCCCGCCAGCCATTTCTTCAAATTGGGGAACAAATAGTAGTCCGAGGGAGCCAAGTCTGGAGAATAGAGGGGATGTGAAACGAGTTGGAATCCTATTTCCATTAATTTTGCGACCACAACTGCTGAGGTGTGTGCTGGTGCGTTGTCGTGATGGAAAAGGACTTTCTTGTGGGCCAATCGCGGGCGTTTTTCTTGCAGCTCGGTTTTCAGACGGTCCAATAACGATGAATAATATTCACCTGTAATAGTTTTACCCTTTTCCAGATAGTCGATGAGGATTATCCCTTGCGAATCCCAAAAGACAGTCGCCATAACCTTTCCGACCGAAGGAACGTTCTTCGCCTTTTTTGGTGCAGATTCCCCCTTGGTAACCCATTGTTTAGATTGTTGTTTGGTCTCAGGAGTATAGTAATGTATCCATGTTTCATCCACAGTGACGAAACGACGCTTAAAGTCCTCCGGATTCTTCTTGAACAGCTGCAAACCATCCTTGCAACACTTGACACGATTCCGTTTTTGGTCAAGCGTGAGCAATCGCGGCACCCATCTTGCGGATAGCTTTCTCATGTCCAAATGTTTATGCAAAATATTATGTACCCGTTCAGTCGAGATGCCCACAGCACTAGCAATCTCACGCACCTTAACTCTTCTGTCATCCATCACCATATCATGGATTTGATCAATGATTTCTGGAGTCGTAACGTCCACAGGCCGTCCAGAACGTTCAGCGTCACTTGTGCCCATATGGCCAGTCCGAAAATTTTAAAACCACTTATAAACTGTTCTAATCGAAGGTGCAGAGTCACCGTAATGTTTATCAAGCTTCTCTTTAGTCTCCTGAGGCGTTTTGCCTTTCATAAAGTAATGTTTAATCACCACATGAAATTCTTTTTCGTCCATTTCTTGAAAATTACTCGACTTCCTTGATTCACACGAATGCCAAACACAAAGAAATAGACCAATATGGCTGAAACTTGGTGTGCGTTCATTCAAGAGATGCTACTAACTAAACATGACCTCGATACACGGCGGTGGTGCCATCTCTCGGACTTTGCACGGACTTTTCAAACCAGCCTCGTATATATATATATATATATATATATATATAAACCATCCACTAAAATACAATAAATCAGTCATAATAATCTGGCGGATCGGGCAATATGTCTAACAGACCCAGAATACCGGAAAGAATCACTAAACAAAACCAAAAAAGCACTGGAATTAAACAACTACCCGGTATATCTTATAAACAAAATTTTCAAAAGACGAATAACTAAATTTTATAATTCTATCGAAAACAAAAACCAACAACAAAAAAGCCCCGAAAAAACAAAGCATATCGTTTTACTATACTTGAAGGGATTATCACAAAAAATTGAAAAACTTTTTAAAAAACATAATATAAATATCGCTCATAGAGCATATAACTTACTGGCAACCAACTTTTCAAAATTAAAAACCAAAACCCCAAAAAACAAAAAGAGCAATATAGGGCAAACTGACCAATATTTGGAAAATGGGATAAAAGGACACAAATATGACAAAAATAATAGAACAGCGCTAACAAAGTACGAAGAGGAAAACAAACACACATTTAATTATGAAGGAACCAAGATCTTAATCAGTGAAAACAATAAGAAAAAAAGAGAGATATTGGAATCCATTATGATACAAAAAATACCAACCGCTAGGAGCAATAAAAAAGAAACAAAAACCCTAAGACAAATATATACGGCAGTACTATAAATGTAGTCTACATGTTGTGTTCGTCCCAATTTTTAAAATAAAAATAAATGACAATAACAACTAATTAATATGTGGTTCGTGTAACGAAAAAATGAAAAAAGAATACGTTTTGATTCATTGAAATGGGCTGTAATAAATATTAACCTAAAGATTCACATCCAAGGTAAGAATTTTCAAAAATTAATATCAAATATAATTTTAGCCAAACTATACAAAAATTTTGAGAAAGGCAAACTGTGCCGAAACGTCAATAATAAAAGGAAAGGATCACAATAAATTTTAGGAAGCTTCTTTCTATAATTGACCTCCACACCCAAGAAAATTGAAAAAATAATATATATATATATATATATATATATATATATATATATATATATATATATATATATATATATTTATATACACTAGGAAATAATATTACATGCTGCCGAGCCAATCTTCAAAAAAATCGAACATTATGGTTGAAATCGAGATGTGTGAACGCAGAGCGATCAGAATCATCATCGTCTACTAACCTGACCCAAATATACAGATCCTTGTACATATGAATACATATATTTTGCCAATGGTTGAGCTGCAACATATTGGATAGCCACAGCCAGGCCTGGTGAATACTAGTGGTTTTCAGAAAAATCGCTCGACCATCAATCAGATATTTACTGTAAGGCAACTACTGAAAAAATGTTGGCAATTCAACTAGCACCTCCACAACGTCTTCATCGATTTCCAGCAAGCATATGATAGTATTTTACGTATTCAAGTATAGAATGCAATGTCAAAAATTTGAATACCGCGAAAGTTAATTAATCTAGTAGCTGAAAGCTTTCGAGATTAAGAACGGACTGAGCCAGGGACGTGCTTTGTCCCCCATCCTTTTTAATGTTGCGCTGGATAAGACTGTAAGGGAAGCTGAACTAAGGATAGAACTGTTCACTACTAATCATATTGACCTTGTAGGAATATCAGTAATCAAAGTAAAAGAAATGGTTACCAAACCGGAGAGAGATTCTAATAAGATAAGGTTGGAGGTAAACGAAGATAAAACTAAGTATAAGCTAGTGAATCGACAAGGACACTGAGATAGAGTAGGGCAAAATATAAGCGTGGGTAAGTACAATATCGAACGAGTACAGAGCTTTACTTATCTAGGAGCTACAATACCGACGAACAATAACGTCACTGAAGAAATAAAACGACGTATTCAATAGGCGAATAGGTGTATGTTTACGATGCAGAAACTATTATAATCAAAATAACTGTCAAGAGCATCGAAGATTGAAATATGAATTTACGAAAACATCATCAGACCAGTCCGTACATATAAAAGCGAAACGTAGATCTGACATTAGTCAGTATGGAAAGGCTGAGATGATTTGAGCGAAAGGTTCTCAGGAAAATAAACCGGCCAGTGCAGGATGAGGATGCAGGAGGGTTTCGCATCAGAACAAACCAAGAGAAAAAGGATCTGTACAATACCCCCGATATAATCTAAGAGATTAAAGCAAACCGGTTATTATGGGCGGAGCACATCCAACGACAAAAAACGAGCAACAAGACTGTTATGGAAAAAAAATCCAGTACGCCGTTGGGCAGACGGAGAATGCGCTGGCGAGAAATTATTGTAAAAGATCTCCAAACGATAGGAGAGGAGTTCATTCCTCATATTATGCTGGATCGCTAAAGATAGAAAAGGGTTGTACAAGCAACCAGATCCACCGAGGGTTGTAGAGCTACCAAAAGAAGAACAAGAGCCTAGCCATGTTTCAAAACAAGTAATACAAAATTACATATGCTTAAGTAAAAATTTTTTAATAATTATTTCTCCTGCAAACTTTCCATATTTGATTTGTTTGGATTTCAATTTTAATTTATCTTATCTTTCATAAGGAGTAATATTATAAGTTTGCTTTGTAAATTGCATCCTATTATCTGAAATGCATATTCAAATAAAAACTCTTGAACCTGAAAATTGCATTAGTTGGGTAATATAATATTATTCTGAAAAGCCTAATAATCTGTCAAAGCTACGATTTAACTATGATTTATAGCTGTATGGATTGCTTAAATAGAGGTATTTAATTTATTCAGTAATAGGATACAGTGCTTCTCAAATTAGGAAAATATCTGTGTTAAAAACTCCTTAGTTTGCAATGCTTTCGAGAGTAAAGAGGGATATGTACTGATATTTGGTACTGATAAGTAATGATATATTTGGTGACGACCGTGGCATCGTTTGGTATACCGCACGTTGGAAACAAACAGGCATTTTTTGGACAAAAATCGCGACGTGGCTTACTTTTAACCAATTTGAAGAATTTTTTTTAAATACTCGTGAACACTTCCAATTTACTCTCCATTTCATTATATATCCCTATCTGTTCGCCTATGCCTTGATAAATTAGGTTATGTTAGGTTCAAGGCTTGTAGTATATGCCCATAGAGATTAGAATAGAGGAGGTAAAGTATAGAGTCTGCTGTAAGCGAAAGTGTAGCGTCGTTAAAAAGAGAAAGAAATAATATGAGTCATTCTGTCTCTCTTACTCGGCGCTCTACCACAATGCCCTAGCTCGGGTACGCATTCTACTTAGTGTTGTGGGCGTGCACGGAGTAAGAGAGACACAATGACTCATATTATTTCTTTCTCTTTCTATGAGCGCTACGCTTCTCGCGACAACTTACCTATATCTCTATGTATATGCCTCTCTGCTCACATATGACTCGATGCATTAGGTTATATTTGGTTTAAAGCTTGTTGCCTATTCGTTCATGACTCGACCTCTTAGGTTATGTTAGATTTAAACTTACCATACGTAGGTTTTTGTTCGCCTATCAGTCAATCTACATATAAAAAGCTATTGTAAGGGTGTCCCAGAATTCAGGCAAGAAGTAATTTTAATAGGAAACACAGGTTTTTAATTAATATTTTTTTTATTGATTTATAAAGTATACAATATAGGGTCATGTATGGAATAATATATCGGGTAAATGGCCTCTCCGGCTTTGCAGGCAGATACGCACTCTTTTGTCGAAATTTTCCATGACAGTTTTGCATAAATGTGGCTGAAATTCGTTAATACAGCGCTTAATTTCCTCCTTCAAGTCGTGGGTTGTCGTGGACTTGTCGGCATAAACCTTAGACTTTAAAAAACCCCAAAGAAAAAAGTCCAGCGGCGTTAAATCGCATGATCTGGGCGGCCAATTATGATCACCAAAACGGGATATTACACGATCAGGAAATGACTCATGCAGTAATTGAATTGTTTCTCGGGCTGTATAGCATGAGGCCGTCTTGTTGAAACCACATGTCGTCCACATCCATATCTTGCAAATTAGGCACAAAAAACTGGATTATCATACCGCGATAAGGATCATCATTAAGTGTTATTGCCTGACCAACCGCATTTTCGAAGAAGAATGGTCCGATGATGCCTCCAGCCCAAAATCCGCACCAAACAGTGACACGTTGGATTAACGAAGCCATTAAGATGGAAATAAGCCTCATCGTTGAAGATGATTTTCTTCGAAAAATCAGTATCCACTTTTTGTTCCATAATCCATTCAACTCTCTTCATTGTGCGTGGTCAGTAGGCTTCAGTTCTTGAGTCAATTGAATTTTGTAAACATGAAGATGCAAATCTTTCGTGAGAATACGCTGTAGAGAGCTTCTTGAAATGTCTAATTCTTGACCACGGTGCCGAATTGATGTTCCTGAAATCTCAGTAACACTCTCACGAATTGCTTCAATGTTTTGTGTCGAACGACTTGTTAAAGGACGGCTAGAGTATTTAAAATCACTAATTGTAATGTTGCCACTTCTCTGCTGAACCCCAAATGCGACAACTTTGTCGATTAACGAAGCCATGAAGATGGAAATAAGCCTTATCGCTGAAGATGATTTTCTTCGAAAAATCGGTATCCACTTGTTGTTCCATAATCCATTCAACGAACTCTCTTCATTGTGCGTGGTCAGTAGGCTTCAGTTCTTGAGTCAATTAAACTTTGTAAGCATGAAGATGCAAATCTTTCGTGAGAATACGCTGTAGAGAGTTTCTCGACATGTCTAATTCTTGACCACGGTGCCGAATTGATGTTCCTGGAGTCTCAGCAACACTCTCACGAACTGCTTCAATGTTTTGTGTCGAACGACTTGTTAAAGGACGGCCAGAGCATTTAAGATCACTGATTGATCCAGCCTCACTGAATTTTTCAATTAATCTCTTCACAGTTTATGAGGTTAAATCACTATTCCGACCATATTTTGTTGCTGCCAAACTTTCATTATTTTTAAAATATTGCTCAATAATTAAATCACGTTGTCCTTTCGTGTAGCGCTCTATTTTTAATAACCCTGAACTGTCAGCTGTCACCCGGTGTTTTTTGTTTTGTTGGCAACACTTTACCATACAAATGGCGCCAAATTCAAAGCTTGCGTGAATTTTGGGACACTCTTTATTTTAGATACTTTTATAAACTATACAAAAGAAATGCCCTACTTATAACCAAGAATATTGATGTATTTAAGCTTTTTTGAGGTTAGACAGTTATTTACAGGAACAATCTTGTCGTCAGTCCTTTATCAGCTGGATCAAAATGCACAAAGTTATCATATTCAGGTAGATTTGTGCAGTAAAGAACTTTCCCATCCTTACGATTAAGAATCTTTGCAACTGAAAGCTACTTTTTGAGGTTATAGTTCCAGGTTTTTTTTTTTTTTAAATGGTCTTCGGATTCGAATTGAGATGGTTAATATATCTAAGTACATATGTACAAAAAAAACACAAATTTAGCCGAATTGTGTTTGTTTGTACTATTCCTAATATGGAGTAAATATGTATTTTTCATATAACCTATATATGATCAGATATAATCCTAATAAGTCAATTTATTTAAAATTCTGCAGTTGAAGAGTAAACTAGAAGTGTTCAAGTGTATTTAAAAAAAATATATTCAAATTGGTCAAAACGTAAGACACGTCTCGATTTTTGTCCAAAAAAATGATTTATTTTTCTCAATGTGTACCGTACCGAGGGTCCTGTGTGCCAGTCCGGGCAGGTCGTCAGTATACTTTTTTATTAATTTATTTAAATATATTTGGCTTGGCCACATACATAGGTAGTAGGTATTGCAGAAATACAATAACGCCCATGGCAGCATTGCTGCGTTGTCACAGAAAATGTAGATATCACTACAGAAAGACAGATACGTGGAATAAAATGTTTTCGAAAACGAAGCCAGCTGCCTAATTAGGATCGTTAAAATGTACCTATTGTTATATATAATACAACCTCTGCTTGCGCGGCATCTCTAAGAAATACTAGGCGGCATATTTTAACCATCCTGTAGCGGATATCCGATATTAACAAATAATGATACAAATTTTGCACGTCCGCCTAATGTTGCCACTTTTCTGCTGAACCCCAAATGCGACAACTTTGTCGATTAACGAAGCCATCAAGATGGAAATAAGCCTTATCGCTGAAGATGATTTTCTTCGAAAAATCAGTATCCACTTGTTGTTCCATAATCCATTCAACGAACTCTCTACATTGTGCGTGGTCAGTAGGCTTCAGTTCTTGAGTCAATTAAACTTTGTAAGCATGAAGATGCAAATCTTTCGTGAGAATACGCTGTAGAGAGCTTCTCGAAATGTCCAATTCTTGACCACGGTGCCGAATTGATGTTCCTGGAGTCTCAGCAACACTCTCACGAACTGCTTCAATGTTTTGTGTCGAACTACTTGTTAAAGGACGGCCAGAGCATTTAAGATCACTGATTGATCCAGCCTCCCTGAATTTTTCAATTAATCTCTTTACAGTTTATGAGGTTAAATCACTATTCCGACCATATTTTGTACGAAAATTCCGAACTGTAGCTGTCAAACTTTCATTATTTTTTAAAATATTGCTCAACAATTAAAACACGTTGTTCTTTTGTGTAGCGCTCCATTTTTAATAACCCTGAACTGTCAGCTGTCACGCTGTGTTTTTTGTTTTGTTGGCAACACTTTACCAATACAAATGGCGCCAAATTCAAATCTTGCGTGAATTTTGGGACACTCTTTATTTTAGATACTTTTTAACCAATACAAAAGAAATGCACTACTTATAACCAAGAATATTGATTGATTTAAGCTTTTTTGAGGTTAGACAGTTATTTACAGGAACAATTTTGACGTCAGTCCTTTATCAGCTGAATCAAAATGCACAAAGTTATCATATTCAGGTAGATTTGTGCAGTAAAGAACTTTCCCATCCTTACGATTAAGAATGTTTGCAACTGAAAGCTACTTTTTGAGGTTATAGTACCAGGTTTTTTTTTTTAAATGGTCTTCGAATTCGAATTGAGATGGTTAATATATCTAAGTACAAATGTACAAAAAAAAACACAAATTTAGCCGAATTAGCCGAAAGCTCCAGGTGACGACAATATTGTAGTAGAAGCAATTAAACAAGGAGGATAACAAATTATCAAATCACTTAAAATGTTTTTTAATAAATGCCTCCTGGAGCGGTCACGTTCTTACTTGACAGACTTTATTATTATATAAAATAAAAATCTGATTTATGTAATGAATAGTTTTACTAAAAAAATCGCAAAAAACCGCTTCCGCTATAATCCAAAGTTTTACTTACTCCGATTCGATGTGAATTGTGAAATATTAAATTTAAAAATATGTACTTTTCGGTACATCAAAAAAAAAAATGAAAATCTTTTGCATCCAGCGAACATGTTTTCGCAGACCTGAATATAAAGTTATTTCTATGCATTTTTATTTATCCATTTCGAGAATTTATTTCTGTGCCTAACATGCATGATCAAGGTATTAGGCATGCATAAGACGAACTCTAAAAAATAACTTATTTATTTATTTACTTTATTTGTATATTAGCATTTGCCTGTGGCTTTAACGTCATTTGCCCGCAGCTTTGCCTGCATCTACTATTTTGTTTTATATTAATTTGAACCACACATAATTCAGAACTGAAAATTAAAGGATTCGTAAGGGTACAAGAGAGCAAGCAACAAGAGCTGAAACTTCAAGGCGTCTAGGGTTGCGCCAGACGGACTTTAAAGTTTTGCCGTTTTTTCACATTGACCGTCTTATGTGGAACCCACCCGAAAAAAATAACCTCAAAACGATGCGTAGCGTAAAAAGATATGTCAAAATTCTATATCTGCGATTGATTATTTTGAAAAAGAATTGGAACAGTTTCCAGCCTAGTTCTTTTACTGACTTTTTAGTGTTCCGTAAGGAACCCTTATAAGATCACTTCGGTGTCTGTCCGTCTGTCTGTCTGTCTGATCAGCTGCCAAACTCGAGTTTTCTCCGAAAATATTTGACATAGACAATTGAAATTTGGCAACGTAGACAGAAAGACAAATACGTGGAATAAAACGTTTTCGAAAACGAAGCCAGCTGCCTAATTCAGGATCATTAAAAGGTACCTATTGTTACATGTAATACAACCTCTGCTTACGCGGCATCTCTAAGAAATTCTAGGCGGCATATTTTAATCATCTTATAGCGGATATTCCGATATTAACAAATAATGATATAAATTTTGCACGTCCGCGTAATGTTGCCACTTCTCTGCCGAAATTACTATGTTTATCTAGAGGTGTCCTATGTAGAAGCGATACGAGACTAGCGCGATTTGAGTGATTCTTATTATATATTAAAATTTACAACCTATCACAACAAAATGAAGCATAATATTCACCGTAAAATAATACAGAATTTTGTGAAATATGAACCCTAAAGAACATGTAGTAGTTGAAAGAAGATGGATTCATATTTCAGCGAATTTGAGTGAAACGAATACGATTATTATGTTCAAATTGAAAAAGTACAACAAGAGAACTAGGATAAAACCGTGAAAATGTAAATAAATTTTCCGCGAATAAAATTATTCTTGTTAGCAAATCCCTCATATGTCCGTACCAAATTAACTGTCTGGTTTCTATTCTCTCTAATATATTCTTCCTGTCCGTCTTCTTATTTCTTCATTTCTATGTGCTCCTGTCTAGATATTTTACATGATATCCTTAAACAATTCATTTCCACCCTATGCTTATCTTTTTTTTGTCATCTGCCAGCATTCTCATCCACACGTCAATCTCGGCTCTACGATTGCCCTGCAGATTGTCAGTTTTGTTTTCATTTTTATTTAGTTTGATGAAAGTAAAGAGTTTTAGAATTTCTATGCATATTTTACCCTTTCGAGACCTGTAAGTTTCTCTCTGATGATCCTTTATTGGAAAAATTTTCAAATTTAATTAGAAAGCTTTAACTTTATGAAAAATAACAGTTATTGGAGGTACTTGTGAATAAGATACCTTTTATCTCTGAAATAGCGGCAACATTGCATTTAGTAGTAATTGCGGGAAATTTAAATATTTAAAATTGTATAGTGAAAAATGTTAATAAATAAATTTTCCACGAATAAAATTATTCTCGTTAGCAAATTAAGTAAGAACTGTTTTAATACAGCTTAAATTTAAAATGTACAGTAGCTTCTGCTGCATCTCGCATTTCGACCGCCTTGTTTTTCTGTCCCTCCACTAATTGTCGTGAATAGCTCTGTCTCTCATTATATCCATTATTCCGTTGATCCCTGTTAGCGCTCGTCTTCCTTTCTTTCTTCTATTTGACGGAATATTTTCAAATTCCCTCATATGTCCGTACCAAACGAACTGTCTGGTTTCTATTCTTTCTAATATATTCTTCCTGTCCGTCTTCTTATTTCTTCATTTGGACGTACTCCTGTCCAGATATTTTACATGATCTCCTTAAACAATCCATTTCTACCCTATGCTTATCCTTTTTTTGTCATCTGCCAGCATTCTGATCCATACGTCAATCTCGGCTCTAGAATTGCCCTACAGATTGTCAGTTTTGTTTTCATTTTTATTTAGTTTGATGAAAGTAAAGAGTTTAGAATTTCTACGCATATTTTACCCTGTCGAGTCCTGTACTTTATGTTTCTCTCAGATGATCCTTGGTTGGAAATTACACTTCTCAAGTACTTAAACTCCTCACATCTAGTTATTTCCCTCAACTTTAAATCTGGTTCTTCCTCATCATCCTCATTCACCTTAAGATATTGTGTCTTCTACATGTTTATGCTCAACCCCACGTCTCGTATTCTTCTTTCAGCTTTCTCATCATATAGTCCAGATCTTCTTCGCAATGTGGTACGAGCACCTGATCATCTGCAAAGAATAGAGTTGTTAAGAACTGATTACCAATCTCTATATCTATTCTTGTACGCTTCCTATTCCATACTTCTAGTGCTTCGTGTAAATACCTTTTAACGAGAGTTGATGACAGGCAGCAACCCTTATTTCAAGCCTTTAGTGACTTTAAGGAGGTTGAAGCGTTAAACGTAAAATATGAAAACTATTTTGTATAGATTTATTTCGATAGATTAATTAGTTTAGAAATTTTCTATGAAAAATTTAAGCTCTTTAGGAAACTTATTTAAATAAAAATCGAAATTAATAATACATATAGTCTTATGGAGAATACGTCAATTTGATATAAAAATGACACATTTTTTGTTATAACAAATGAAAAAAAAAAATGCCATCAATAGGAAATTTAACTATGTTAGACATTGAAATTTCGCGATTATTTTAAAATTTTTTCAAATTTAATTAGATAGCTTTAACTTTATGAAAAATAACAATTATTGGAGGTACTTGTGAATGATTTACCTTTTATCTCTGAAATAGCGGCAACATTGCATTTAGTAGTAATTGCGGGAAATTTAAATATTTAAAATTGTATAGTGAAAAATGTTAATAAATAAATAAATTTTTCCACGAATAAAATTATTCTCGTTAGCAAATCCAGTAAGAACTGTTTTAATACAGCTTAAATTTAAAATGTACAGTAGCTTCTGCTGCATCTCGCATTTCGACCGCCTTGTTTTTCTGTCCCTCCACTAATTGTCGTGAATAGCTCTGTCTCTCATTATATCCATTATTCCGTTGATCCCTGTTAGCGCTCGTCTTCCTTTCTTTCTTCTATTTGACGGAATATTTTCAAATTCCCTCATATGTCCGTACCAAACGAACTGTCTGGTTTATATTCTTTCTAATATATTCTTCCTGTCCGTCTTCTTATTTCTTCATTTGGACGTACTCCTGTCCAGATATTTTACATGATCTCCTTAAACAATCCATTTCTACCCTATGCTTATCCTTTTTTTGTCATCTGCCAGCATTCTGATCCATACGTCAATCTCGGCTCTAGAATTGCCCTACAGATTGTCAGTTTTGTTTTCATTTTTATTTAGTTTGATGAAAGTAAAGAGTTTAGAATTTCTACGCATATTTTACCCTGTCGAGTCCTGTACTTTATGTTTCTCTCAGATGATCCTTGGTTGGAAATTACACTTCTCAAGTACTTAAACTCCTCACATCTAGTTATTTCCCTCAACTTTAAATCTGGTTCTTCCTCATCATCCTCATTCACCTTAAGATATTCTGTCTTCTACATGTTTATACTCAACCCCACGTCTCGTATTTTTCTTTCAGCTTTCTCATCATATAGTCCAGATCTTCTTCGCAATGTGGTACGAGCACCTGATCATCTGCAAAGAATAGAGTTGTTAAGAACTGATTACCAATCTCTATATCTATTCTTGTACGCTTCCTATTCCATACTTCTAGTGCTTCCTGTAAATACCTTTTAACGCAACCCTTATTTCAAGCCTTTAGTGACTTTAAGGAGGTTGAAGCGTTAAACGTAAAATATGAAAACTATTTTGTATAGATATATTTCGATAGAATAATTAGTTTAGAAATTTTCTATGAAAAATTTAAGCTCTTTAGGAAACTTATTTAAATAAAAATCGAAATTAATAATACATATAGTCTTATGGAGAACACGTCAATTTGATATAAAAATAACACATTTTTTGTTATAACAAATGAAAAAAAAAAAATGCCATCAATAGGAAAATCAAAAAAAAACTATGTTAGACACTGAAATTTCGCGATTATTTTAAAAATTTCTCAAATTTAATTAGAAAGCTTAAACTGTATGAAAGGTAACAATTATTGGAGGTACTTGTGAATAAGATACCTTTTATCTCTGAAATAGTGGCAACGTTGCATTTAGTAGTAATAGCGGGAAATTTAAATATTTTAAATTGTATAGTACAAGTTTATATAAATAAAACATAAGGTGCAAGTAAATAATATTAAGTTTAACTGATAATAGTTTTTCAATGGGTATTAGTTTTTCTCAATAAAATAGAAATAAATAATTGGACGCATTTGTTTTAATTATTTTTTTTTTTTATGGGTGTAGCACACGTGCTGCAGGAAAGTCCCTAAAGCGCTACAGGGGCGACACGTGTGCGGAGGAAGCGATTCACTTTGTTCTTAAATCGCTGTAAATTGTACTCGGTGGGAAACACTGTCTTGGGCAAAGTATTCCAAAGGGATGATGTTCTCCATATAAAGGACTGCTGAAAAAGCGTTGTACGAGGAGTAACAAGTTGAACCTCATACGGATGTGAAGTATTAGCGCGACGTGTACTTCTAGCATCCACCGCTCTGGGAGGAATTAAGCAGGCCACATCTATCGAACACTTTCCATGAAAATACTTGTGGAATAGGCTCAAGTCGCCAACCGCTCTTCGATGCTTCCGCGAATGAAGGCCGCCGGTCAGTTCCTGGTCTCGAATCAGACGAACAGCTCTTCTCTGAATAGAATCCAACAAATGCAATGTATGTTTGGGAGCGGAGCACCAAACATTGGAGCAGTATTCCATGGTTGGTCGAAGTTGAGCTTTGTAAAGAACCAACAGTTGTTGTGGAGTGTAAAGCTTTCTAGTTCGAAATAATATTCCCAACTTTTGAGAAGCTCTCCTCCCAAAGCAACGCCCAACAAATTGAGTGACGATGTTAAAAGAATGGTGTGCCCCGACATAACTATGTCGGGTTCAGCAACGTTAACTTTTTTAGAAAAAACTGCCGCCTGGGTTTTTATAACGTTAAATTCCACTTGGTTACTGTCACCCCAAGATAGAATTTCTTCCAGATCTTTGTTAAGTTGAACGACTTCCCGCTGTCTGCGGATATTCGTCTGAGTAGCCGATGTCCGAGCGTTCAAAGTGAATGAAGAGATAAGGGTACTGTCATCTGCAAAGCTGTAGATTGGATTCTCGGTCTTTTCCAGCAGATCGTTAATGTAAATGAGAAAGAGAGTAGGAGACAGTATGGAGCCTTGAGGTACACCGGCGTTGATACTGAATGTGTTAGAAATAAATCCGTCAACTGCCACTCGTAAAGAACGCTCTCTGAGGAAACATGAGAGCCACAAACAAAACTTTTCAGACATACCATAAGAGAGTAGTTTAGCCAACAGCCCACCGTGCCAAACACGTCGAATGGCTTGGATATGTCAAGAGCAACCGCTCGAGATTCTCCAAAGTGTTCAATTGCGTTGTTCGAAACGTGTGTTACATAAGTCAGAAGATCTCCTGTTGATCTATTTTTACGAAAGCCATATTGGTGATCGCTAATAATGTTGAATTTTTCAAGATATTTTAGAAGATGCTGATTGATAGCCTTTTCCATGACTTTCTATATTATTGAAAGCAGTGTGATTGGTCGGTAGTTATTTGGCAAGGTCTTCTTGCCTTTTTTAGGTATCGGCTGAACTGTGGCACATTTCCAGCAGGAAGGAAATATTCCCTTTCTGTAGGATAGGTTGAAAAGTCTACAGAAAACTGGTGTTAGTTCCCTCGCACAGTTTTTGAGAAGTATGGCAGGTATTCCGTCAGCGCCAGAAGCTTTTTTGGTGTCTAGCTTCATTAAAATACGTTTTATGATACGCTGTCTGAAGACAATATCGGGCATCCTTGACTGCACTATGGGAATAGTAGGTGGTGTTTTTCCTTGGAAATCGACAGTAGAATGTGAAGCAAAGAGTTCAGCCAATAAGTTCGGTTTCTCAACAGGTGTCGTTGCAATAAAAATTATCTGGCCGTGTGAGTGGTGATATGATGGATTTGGTGAAATTTTGACTAACTGCCTTAGCGTCTGACCAAAAGGACCTGGAATTGTTGGGACAAGCGAGAAGTTTGTTTCTAATTCGTTAATTGTGTGCCTTGGTTTCGTCGATAATTGCTTTGCATCTGTTTCTGGCACGAACAAAGGTGTTACGGTTTATGGTGTTGGTATTTAATTAATTTACTTATTTAACTTATAATTACCTAGTTCAGCTTCAGTGATAACATTATAATGTTCCTTATTGTCCTTCGATATATGTGTACTGTCTGTTAGACATTTATCACACTTTATGGTTAGTAGTGATGCTAGAGCACAGCGTTTTTCATTAGTAATATAACAATAAATAATGAAAGTGTTTCATTACATGAAAAACATTTTAGGTTTTCTCCAAGTGATCGCATGTCAACAATTCGACGACCACTGTTACAGAGGTTAGGGGACACTTGATTTTCTGTTCCGTTTACCAACACTTTGTTAGCTTAATCTTTAATTGCATACAGCCTCAGTAACGCGTTTTCACTTCCACATAAATTTTTTTTAACATTTTTATCAATATTTGTTGATTTTTTATTATTATCCATTTTTTTACTTGTTTACATCAGCTGTTCACAATAACCACAAAATTCTCTCTCTCTCTCTCTCTCTCTCTTTTAATGAGCTCTATCCTTCTTTGGATAATGTACTCAGCTTTGAATCCGCCTCGTGATTAGGCAGAGCACCGGCGACCCTTCGGTGATGCGTTACACATTCTCGAGTTTGGATCCTTTCTACCGGTGGAGAGCAACGTAATCTCGCTCTAGGCGATATTGCTCTCCCAAAAAAAAAAATATTTATTTGTCTTTATAACTTAATTTCTTTTGTGGCACTGATAAAGGATCTCCTCGGGAACTGCTACTGGTTTTGGGTATAACCTTTTCTGTCAGGCCGCCCGTCTGATTACGTGATTGACACAAAAAACACGGCCACACGTGTTCGCCTACTGCTCAAATCACCTAATCTCAACCGACGTTATAGGAATCACCCCTCACAGCGCTTAGCAACCCTTTGCGATTAGAACCCCTACCAAGCAATTTGTGGACCACCGATCCACACTCCGAAGCCCCAAAACGCTCGCACTTCGCCTTCAGAAGCCCCAACCGGGAGAACGCGTCCGCGTGCTACGAACTGTCGACTGGAAGTCCAACCACAAAATTCAATATATCTATATCGAAGCATATCAGTAGAGCTAACAGTAAATCACTTTACATCGTTGCCGCTTTAAGACATCGAAATTTTTAATTATCATTTTTTATTAATTACCTATTTTTTTAACTATTAAAATATTTTTGTTTATTCTTTTTTTTTCATATTATTTGCTTTGATAATTTTTTTAAAATTGTAAAATATAATAAATTTTTATTTTCCATTTTTTTTTCTAAGTTTGTACAAAACATCCAAAAGTTAATCATTCATGTTAAATTATTTAATAAAATTAAATAAACAATATATAAGACTTAAAATCTTTCGAAAATAAATTTATTATCATAATAATAACCATCGTTAGTCTTATAAAATGTTTTAATTATTTAGTACAAAGCATTTCTAAAAGACAACATTCAAAAACTTTTGGTTGGGACTATCCCACCTCAACCTCCTTAAGCAAAGTGTCCACTTGAGACAAAATGGTCTCGAGAGCAGTCTCGAGACCAGACTCACAAATGTATATGTGCCTGAGAGCACTCTCAGAGACAAACCGATGCAAGTATCAGACACTGCACGTGTCACAAGTGGACATGTTCATTCTTGCTCATGAGACTTAGTCACCAGCCTTCCGTCATTGTTTGAAGAGCTGAGACCCCGACTGGAGACTTTTTATTTAAAATATTTGTTTAATTTAAATAACCAATTAATTTTTTAAAAATGAAGGATAATCGTTAGTGGACTGACGAGGAAGTGTTCAAATTAATTGAACTTTATGAGGAGAAAGAGTTTTTATGGAACGTGAAACATAAACTTTATAGAAATCGCGAAAAAAAAAAATGGCAATGTACGAAGAATTTGCTTCGAAATTTGAAAATTGCAGTGGAAATGAAATTCAGCGGAAGATCCATAACTTACGCAATCAGGTATGTATAATCCTCTAAAATTATTATTAACATTACTATTTAAATTGACTTTTTAGTCAATAGTCAAATATATTATTTTCAGGTTTCTCATGAACTACAAAAGATAAAAAAATTGAAGAGTGGTGATGGTGCTGATGACAGGTATGACAGTAAATGGAAGTTTTTTCACTGCATTACAGTTCATTTTACCCAACTTCACACCCACAACATCGACTTCAAACATGGTAAGTTAATATAATTATTGCTATGTTTCATAATAAAATTTTATTTATCATAAAATTACAAATAAAAAAATTCAAATTAAACAAAGTGATTAGGTACTAAATTTAAGCAATTAAACGATATTGCCACTGAACTTCACCTGCAGTTGTCATGAAGTATTCTTTAAACTCATCTCTCACATCTTTTTGAGAGATTGCATAATTTCGCTGCTGGCCTCTCTCTAGTGGAAAAAACGATCCTTGTGGTGGGGGTTCATTCCGCCATTCGCCATTTACAATTTCATGTGTATTAGGATCTTCAAAATCAACTGAACAAGGGTTCAAATAATTTTTTGAAGTACATATTAAAAAGTTATGCAATGCACATATTGCCAGAGTAACATCTATTACTTTATTAGGTGCTAAATTTATTGGTTTTCGGATAACTCTGAATTTACTTGACATAATGCCAAATACATTTTCTATTATACGACGAGCTCTGCTTAATCTGTAGTTGAAAATTCTGTTTGGTGCAGGTTGATTTCGGTACCCGTAGGGCTTTAATATATACGATGTCATAGCAAAAGCATCGTCAGCTACCATTATGTATGGCACTGGCAAACATCTTTGGGGCAATGCTTCTGGTTCGGAAAGTGAAAATTGCTTGCTTTCCAAAGCATCGTGCAGGGAGCAGTTTGTAAAGACACCTCCATCAGAAATTCTACCATTGCAACCAACATCAACGTAAATTAATTTATAATTGGCATCTGCGACTCCCATCAAAACTATGCTGTGTGTACCCTTATAGTTATAGTAAAGGCTTCCACAGTTCTCAGGTGCCACCATTGTAATATGCTTTCCGTCAATAGCTCCGAAACAATGTGGAAATTGCCATTTTAATTCAAATTGATCTGCATATTTCTTCAACTCTTCAGCACTTGAAGGATACTGAAATAAAAAAATTTTACTTGTATTTTTCTATTTTTCTATGCATAAAAGTTGATACAACATAGTATATTAATTGCGCTTTTAACTTTTCAGAATAATATTCCCGAAAACATGAACATCTCACAGGATGAGTCCATACAAAATGAGCCCACACAAGATCAAAAAAGAAAACGTATTAGCAAAGCAACATCAAGAACTGAAGAAGATGATAACATTCTGAAGGAAGCAATAGAAATTATGAAGAAGCCAAAAGACGATTTCGATCGCTTTGGAGAATACGTAGCGTTGGAGCTAAAAAGTCTAAAATCGGATTATTACAGAGGAGTATTAAAAAGTGAGATTCGTAAAGCGATATTAAATATTTCTGATATGGATGAAAAATGCTACTGGTCCACTGCATCCTCTTCAAGTGCAAGTACTTCATGCAGTACGCCAATTGCATCACCACCCATTGTTGTTGACAACTTTTCTCAACAAAATATTGAGACTCAAACAACCCAAGATTTTTACAATAGTTCATATTCACTTATTAACATGCCTTAATTTGTAAAGTTTCTGTTATTATTCTTCTATAATTAAAGTTGTTTTTTAATTTATACATACCCTTAAATATTCTTCCTTTAAATGATGATAGATGGCTTTACACACTTCGGGAACTATTCTTCCTATTGTACAAGGTGGAATGCGAAAAAGGTATTGCAAACTACAATAAGCATCTCTTGAAAGTTCATTACAATATAAAAATGTAATGTTCTAGAGGAAAATATTTGTACATTTGCTTCAAAGGCTTACCTGAAGCCAGAAAACGAAGTGTGACCATTAATCTATCATGGACTGGAATCGCATCACGTAACTTTGTATCTTGCTTTACAATATCGTGTTTTACCAAATTTAAAACCAATTCAAATTGAACTGCAGACATCCTAATGAAATTTTTAAACTGTTGTGCATCTTCCAACCGCAACTCGTTCACAAGTGTTGAAGAAGCTCCCAATGCATTTCGTCGATCCACCCATTTTCTCACCCAACACGCCTTTTTTGTCACTTCCCGTTTCCCGTTTTTTTCATAATTTTATGCACAATTAAAAAGGCTAGGATTTGGCGTGAATCCATTTTGAAAAAAATAAATCTCAAACTAGCAACCAAGTCACAGAATCGACTGAGACTTGAGAGTAAGCTCTCAAGTGTACACAAAAATTTCCTGATCTCGAGACTGCAGTGACTGTCGAGTCTCCAACTGCTGTCTCGAGAGCGCAAGTGATCTCAAATGGACAACACTTCGGAACTAATCTCGAGACTTTCTCTCGAGACTTTGTCTCAAGTGGACACTTAGCTTTAAACAGTGAAGATATTTTGTTTTCAGTCTTTATCGCGCTTTGTGGATTCTTGTAAATGTTGTATATTGCTCGAACATATGTACTCCGAAAGCCAGTTTTCGTAAAACATATTTTTGTTTCCAGTCTTTATCGCGCTTTGTGGATTCTTGTAAATGTTGTATATTGCTCGAACATATGTACTCCGAAGGCCAATTTTCGTGAAACATTAAATAGTTTTTTCAAAGGTACTGAATCCTACGCTTTTTCCAGATCTATGAACGTATAGAAATAAGGGTTATGAAAAGGGAATCATAAATTAACTTTTAATTCCAAATCATAACATAGACAGCGTTTTGTAGAGCATATAAGAAAATGAACTCTAATTTTCGTTTGAAATAATAATAATTGTAAATTCAATTTTAAAGCAATTCGCAAAATTTGCTGACATTATTATTTTCTAGAAATACGCCTTTATTTTATTATTTAGGTATATAAAATTGAAACTGTTATTTCTCTTTATTCAACTTAGTTTGTCGTCAGCATTATTTGAATAAACACCAGTTTGTTATATTTTAGAATTATATCATGAAAATTACTTCGTAATAAAGTTACACTTTACTAATGTATTTTAGAGTTTCTAGAGGAAATACGACATTATTTACCTTATATAATGAGGGAGAATCAACTTCAGGATTTATGCAAAGGAGCAAAGATAGCTACTGTAGCATTTGAATGATTTCCAGGGAAGGTATCTGGTTCGTATTGTTAAATATTTGGCAAAAACTATGTAGTCAATTCAAACTTCAATTCAGAGTCACGTTTAAGACACGTGAGATTTGAGTGATTCTTAAAGTGTGTCCGACATTTTTTTTTTGATTTTATAGCGCAACTTGTGGTAGTTGCTGATTGGCTTTGGCAAAATTTACAATATGTCGCAACAAAATAAAGTATAACTGTACTGCGTGGGTGAAAAGTCCCAAGACTTTTGAAAAAAAAACAATGTTTTTTACCAAAAATCGGTTTTATTCTTCAACTTAGTTTCCTTCAAGACTCATAAAGCACAACAGGAGCGACGCGTGTGTAGAAAAAGCGATTCACGTCACCCTTCAGTATCCTCTCAGCTATCTCGACTTCTGTATATCCATCTCGTTCGGTTCTTGTACCTATATACGTATATTCAGAACTAACGGTAATTACTTTTTCGTCCGCCAGTACAGGATCCTCGTTGTCTTCCCCATGCATATATACTTTGTTCTTGTTCTTGTATATTCTAAAGATCTTCCAATATTTAACTACTTTCATACTGTAAAATAAGTCTCAATTTCCCATTCGACATCTGCAGTTGAGCAAAATCTCTTTCCCTTTTCAAATTTGGAAAGAGATATTAATCACTGAGGGCCAGATCTGGGAAATACGGCGAACAAGCAATTCATAGACCAACTGGTCCAATTTCACCATTGATTTTATGGTCCAATAAACCAATATAATAGTCCTCGGTGATTTTTTGACCCCTTTGCAAAATAATCAATCAGCGCATCCCAAAAATACTTGCCAAAATCTTTCCAGCTGATGTTTGTGTCGACTTTTATGCAAGTCCAGTCACTCTGAGACGAACCGACGCAAAAACTCTTTGAAATACGCCAAAACAGTACCAAACAGCGTTCTGAATCTTCGATACGTTGCTGTTTTTGATCAATGGTGAGAGTGCACGGCACCCATCGGGCACATAGGTTTTTCATATGCAAATATTCATGCAAAATATGGCTCACGCATTTTGTTGATATCTTCACAATATCAGCTATCTCTCTCACTTTTACTTTACGGTCATTCAGAACAATATGACAAATTTTTTTGTCGTTCTTAGAATTACTGCCTCATTTGGGCGTCCGGAACGTGGTGCATCATCTATGTTTGTACGACCGCATTTAAATTCAATGAACCACCGACATATAGTTGCTTTCGATGAAGCAGATGTACCATAACACTTCGCAAGCCATTCTTGAATTCTGACTGTATTTTCCCCTATAAAAAATCAATATTTAATCAACACACGAATTTCTTTTTGTTCCATCGTTTTTGCAAAAATCAAAAGTAGCGTAGCTGTAACCCGCAAACAAATAGACAAAATGTCATGAAAATTTTACACGAATCTTCTGGGAGTTCACACTAAATGAAAATCAAATGTTTTTGTTTGTGCTGCCATCTCTTGGAAAGTGTCAGGATTTTCCACCCCACGTAAGTTTTAATATTAACAGCAAAATAAAGAATCTTGTGGAGTACAATTTGTCAAGTAAAAACGTGTCCGTGATAATTCATTTTTGGTAGATGCGATTCTAGCGATGCAACTAAAGATCGGTAAAGCGGACCTTTGTCTATGACACATTTTAGTAAAAGTATCACGTAAAATTCAAGAAGGCGTCACTTGTTTGCGCATCGGTTCGAGGCAGTCTTTCTTTGTTCTCATCCAAAGGGGCCTAAAATGGCACATTTCGCGGCCGCTAAACGTATTAAAAAGTCGGTACCGTTTGTGAAGAAGTGGGTAAATCAGGTAAAGTTACGAAAATCGTCACAGGACCGCGAAACGGACGTCGCGAAGCAGCTCGCTTGAGCCCACGCTAAGATACTAGAGCTTGGTTCCTTGTAAAGAGAAAGTTCAGAGGAAAAACCTCGAGGACTTTGACTCAGCTGTCTCGCGAGATTCGAAAAATTTGGAGATCATTAGCCGAGTATGCAGAAAATCTCGTCAACAGCATGCCTCGAAGATGCCAGGCGGTTATGATGCAGGAGGCGATTGGACAAATTACGGAGGTACTCGCGCCGTTGTTGGCACACCAAAGATTACATTGATGATAAAAAATGTTCTCGGAACACATTTTTTCAAGAATACGAGAGGGTCACGTTCTAACTTGACAGACTTTATGACCATAAAGTAGTTAAAAAAAGATAGACTCGTAACACATGGGCTGAAAAGTCCCGGGCCTAACACATAGATGGCGCTAGTTTTATTGCAGTCACCTTTTTTCAGTTAATACTAACCTTCAAAAGACAGCTGTTAAAATTTCATGATATTCTATTCATTAGTTTGTGAGTTATTGTGCTAAGAGTGACGCTACTTCTGTTATTTTCAAAACAATGGATCAAAAACAATTTCGTGTTTTAATTTTACACTGCTTCTTGATGGGAAAAAATACCGTTCAAGCGAAGCAATAGCTTGAAAAGTGTTATGGGGACTCCGCTCCATCAGAAACAACAATAAAACGTTGGTTTGCTGACTTCAAACGTGGTCGTAGAGACACCGATGATGCAGAACGCAGTGGACGTCCAAATGAGGCGGTAACACCAGAAAACATAAAAAAAATCCATAAAATCGTTTTGAATGATCGAAAAGTAAAGTTGCGTGAGTTAGCTGACATCGTAAAGATATCAAAAGAACGTGTTGGCTTTATATTGCATGAGCATTTGACTATGAGAAAGCTCTGTTCAAAGTGGGTGCCGCGTTTGCTCACTGTTGATCAAAAACAAGAACGTGTTGATGATTCTGAGCAGTGTTTGGCCATGTTTAAACGTAACAAACCGGAATTTTTGCGTCGATATGTGACAATGGATGAAACATGGATCCATCACTTCACTTCGGAATCAAAACGATCGTCATCTGAGTGGACAACAACTGGTGAACCTCGTCCAAAGCGCCCGAAAGCACAACAATCGGCTGGAAAGGTTATGGCCTCGGTATTTTGGGATGTGCGTGGTGTAATATTCATCGACTATCTTGAGAAAGGAAATACCATCAACAGTGAATATTA
This sequence comes from Pachyrhynchus sulphureomaculatus, assembly GCA_019049505.1. Taxonomy (NCBI): domain Eukaryota; kingdom Metazoa; phylum Arthropoda; class Insecta; order Coleoptera; family Curculionidae; genus Pachyrhynchus; species Pachyrhynchus sulphureomaculatus. The sequence goes on along the minus strand of CM032452.1, from coordinate 78,277,069 downwards.
TATAGCGTTATTGGAGCGTTTGAAGGCCGAAATTGCAAAGAAACGACCGCATATGGCAAAGAAAAAAATTTTGTTTCATCAAGACAACGCACCGTGTCACAAGTCAATCAAAACAATGGCAAAACTACATGAATTGAACTTCGAATTGCTCCCACATCCACCGTATTCGCCAAATTTGGCTCCCAGCGACTACTGGCTGTTCGCAGACCTGAAAAAAAATGCTCGCCGGTAAGAAATTTCGCACGAATGAAGAGGTTATCGCTGAAACTGAGGCCTATTTTGAGGCAAAAGATAAATCGTTCTACAAAAGTGGTATTGAAATGTTAGAGCGGCGCTGGAATGATTGCGTTGCTCTTGATGGAGATTACGTTGATGAATAAAGCTAATTTTGAACCAAAAAAACCGTTGTTTTCTTTGTTAGGCCCGGGACTTTTCAGCCCATGTGTTATTTCAGCGGATTCGGGTGAAACAAATAAGATATTAGATAAGTATTATTAGTGTTCTGTATGGAACCCTTATAAGATCACTACGGTGTTTGTCCCTCTGTCACACCCAGTTTTCTCCGAAACTATTTAACGTAGAAAGTTGAAACTTGGCACTCATATAGAAATTGATGTCCCCATCAGAGCCGTGTAGTTTTGAAAGTTAAATTTTGAGTTAAGCGGTTAGTTTTGGTTGAGTGAAATCGGAAGCGAAAAAAAAATTACTTGGTCATCGAGCGGGGTGTCAAATGAAAGCTTATTAAAACACGAGTTCAAAAGTATATATGATGTAATAGTTGTACACAATTTTCTTTGTATTATTTTGCCCAAAATCGTTGTCCACCCCCTTATCTCAAAAAGTAGTAATCAAAAATTTTGAAAAAGTTCTGAAATACTCCCCACAAGGTGTAGATTTAACGAAAATTATCACGAATGCATTACTTTTAATAATGCATCTGGTAAATAAAAAAAAAATCAAGGTGATTAGTTTTCAACAAATATCGAAAAGAAACTTTGTTGAAAACTCATTAGAGATGTGTTTTATAAAGTCTAAAAAAAAATTTTTATTTTCAAGGCGGTACAGAACCCTAATTGCACTTGTCCGTTCTTTTTTTTTATTATTATACTCAAATTGAAAAAATAAAACGACACAGCTCTGAAAAAACCATGAAAAATTTATAATAAATAAATACGTCTTTAGTTTCTGTTTCTCTACTAAACCCGTGTAAGCCGAAATTGCGAATTATGTTTCCACCGTCCGTCGGCGTCGGCTAAAACCAAGGAGTTTATTAACTGTTCATTTAATATTTATGCTTCTCCTAAAAGTAATCTACAATTCCGTCATTATGGTAATTTGCGTCGATCTGAGAGAAACGCGTGAAAAGGCAGTCCCATTGGTTTATATATACGGCAGTAAAAGTGACAGCAGAAGTAAATAACTTTGTTGTGTAACTGTAAATTACTCTTAGAAAAAAACCAGCCAAGTGCAAGTAAAACTTACGCAATTAGTATTCCGTACGGTGATTACTTTTAAAATAAAATCAAATATTTACCTAGGTTAAGTTAATTAGGTCCCTGACATGTACATATCTTCAGCCCTAAATAGGTATTTTCACGTTTTTTTCGTAGTCAATAATGTAGAATAGTTATAGCATCTTAGCTACCTACTAGTCAATAATTCAATCTAGCTCAATCTAGATTACAGTAACAAATATTTACTACTTAAATATTTGTTTAATTATAAATAAATAAAATAAAATTCATATGTCTCGGTATAAGAGCGACGTGTGAATGGTACTGTACTGAAAAGTATATTAACAAAGTCAAGATACATTTTTTTCAGTTTTTTTTTATACCAGATAAATTATCAAACGTAATGCTTTCGTGGTAGTTTTCGCTCAATCTATACTTTATGAAGAATATTCTAGAATTTTTTCAAAATTTTCTGATTAGTACTTTTTAAGATGGGAAGCGGTACAGCAATTTTTGGCCATTTTTTAAAAAATAATACATTCGCAAATATTACATCATATCCATTTTTGAACTCGTGTTTTCACAAACTTTCATTTGACACCCCACTCGATGACCTGGTAATGTTTTCACTTCCGATTTCACTTCCCAAAACTAACCCTCTGATGGGGCCATCGATTCCTATATTAATGCCAAATTTCAACTTTCTATATCAAACAGTTTCAAAGAAAATCGGGTGTTACAGACAGACAGACACTGAAGTGATCTTATAAATGTTCCGTACGGAACACTAATAACAGAGAAGAAAGAATAACTTTGACCTTACTTAATTTTTACACGTACATGACGTCCCTAAATATAATTTAAACCAGTTATATTTATTTGCCGATGATACCGGAAACGTTTCTACTTCCAAAATCCCTAGATTAATAATCTCCAGGCTACAAATAATATCAGTCAGTTATAAAAATGACCTGACTAAAGGATATAATTTACTCTGAACTAAACATAAGTCATTTACTTCAGCAACACTTATAACGGCCTTCCACAAAGCAAGTTTAAAGTATAGTCGGTCAAGTAAGAATATATCTATAATATATATAAAATGCAACGTCTCTCTGTCTGTCTGTCTGTCTGTCTGTCCGTTAGTTACCTTATCACTGGAGAACCACTTATCCGATTTACGTACTTTTTTTTTAAAAACATACTTATGTTCTCTGGCCAGGTTATAGGCTATATTTTATTACGAAAGGTAGCATAAGGAATGAGCAGTGACAATAATAGTGAGTGAAGTCGGAAAAAAGTTTGCTGCTAGCGCGTTTCCTTGCAATATACAGCCTAAACCATTAAATATGGAACAGTATTATGTAGCAGAGAATATCTTTAATCTATAATATATATAAAATGCAATGTCTCTCTGTCTGTCTGTCTGTCCATTAGTGCGTTTATCACGCGAGAACCACTTATCCAATTTATGTGTCTTTGTAATTCATACATATATTCTTTGGCCAGGTTATATAATAATAATAATAATCTATATCTATAATATATATAAAATGCAGCGTCTCTCTTTCTGTCTGTCTGTCCGTTAGTGCGCTTATCATTGGAGAACCACTTATCTGATTTACGTGCTTTTTTTTAAAACATTCATATGTTCTCTGGCCAGGTTATCTATATATAATATATATAAAATGCAACGTCTCTCTGTCTGTCTGTCTGTCCGTTAGTGCGTTACGTACTTTTTTTTTTAAAACATACATATGTTCTCTGGCCAGGTTATAGGATATATTTTATTGCGTTAGGTAACATAAAGAATAAGCAGTGACGATAATAGTGAATCAAGTCGGAAGAAAGGCTACCGTTAGCGTGTTCTCTTACAATATACTGCCTAAACCATTAAATATGGAACAATATCATGTTGCAAAGAATACAATATATATATAAAATGCAACGTCTCTCTGTCTGTCTGTCCGTTAGTGCGCTTATCACTTGAGAAGCACTTATTCGATTTACGTGTTTTTATAAATTTATACATATGATATGTTCTATATAATTCGATATAAGCCTAGATAATGGGAGATAAGGTGAGATAATGGGAGATAAGTATAAATAATGGGAGATAAGCAGAGATAAGTCTAGGTAATGTAAGTTATGGTGAGATAATGGGAGATAAGGAGAAATAATGGGAGATGAGCAGAGATAAGCCTAGATAATGGAAATTATGTAGAGATAATGGGAGATAAGTAGAAATAATGAGAGATAAGCAGAGATAAGTCTAAGTAATGGGAGTTATGGTCAGATAATGGGAGATAAGGAGAAATAATGGGAGATAAGGAAAAATATTGCGAGATAAGTCGAGATAAGCCTAGATAATGGGAGATAAGGTGAGATAATTGGGGATAAGTATAAATAATGGGAGATAAGGAGAAATAATGGGAAATAAGCAGAGATAAGTCTAGGTAATGGGAGTTATGGTGAGATAATGGGAGATAAGGAGAAAATAATGGGAGATAAGGAAAAAATGGGAGATAAGGAGAAATATTGCGAGATAAGTCGAGATAAACCTAGATAATGGGAGATAAGGTGAGATAATGGGAGATAAGGAGAAATAATGGGAGATGAGCAGAGATAAGCTTAGATAATGGAAATTATGTAGAGATAATGGGAGATAAGGAGAAATAATAGGAGATAAGGGGAAATAAGGGCAGGTATTTTGTTACGTTAGGTAACATAAGGAATGAGCAGTAGCGATAGTAGTGAATCAAGTCCACGCGAGCGGAGCCGCGGGCACGGCTAGTCTCTAATATATATAAAATGCAAAGTCTCTCTGTCTGTCTGTTAGTGCGCTTGTCACTCAGGAACCATGCTTTTTTAAACATACATATGTTCTCTGGCCAGGTTAAAGGATATATTTTATTACATTAGGTAACATAAGAAATAAGCAGTGATGATAATAGTGAATCAAGTCGGAAAAAAGTTTGCCTCTAGCGCGTTCTCTAGCAATATACTGCCTAAACCATTAAATATGGAACAATATCATGTAGCAGAGAATATAATATATATCAAATGCAACAGCTCTCTGTCGGTCTGTCTGTCTGTCCGTTAGTGCGCTTATGACTTGAGAACCACTTATCCGATTACATGTTTTTTTTTTTTTAATTTATACATTTGTTCTCTGGCCAGGTTATCTATAATCTTCTATAATATATAAAATGCAACGTCTCTCTGTCTGTTTGTCCGTTAGTGCGCTTATCACTCGAGGACCCCTTATCGGATTTACGTGTTTTTTTTTAATTTATACATTTGTTCTCTGGCCAGGTTATCTATAATCTTCTATAATATATATGAAAAGCAACGACTCTCTGTCTGTTTTTCTGTTTTCCGTTAGTGCGCTTATCACTCGAGAACCACTTAACCGATTTACATGTTTTTTTTTTTTTTTAATTCATACATTTGTTATCTGGCCAGGTCGTAGGATATATTTTATTACGTTAAGTAACAAGGAATCAGCAGTGACGATAATAGTGAATCGAGTCCACGCGAGCGGAGCCGCGGGCACGGCTAGTGGTCTATAACTTGTAGTCGGTAAAAATTCCTTTTTTTTAGGTGTTTGTTGGCACCTCTGTAAACAATGCTTTGAGGAAAGGTATTTATTTCTAACCTTATTTATGGTTCAATAGTATATTATTGAACATGAGTGCTGTATAAGCTTCGCGCTTCGAGGCTGTGTTCTTATGTAATCATCTAAAAGATCCGCAAATGACGTCTACAGTGGCTCCTAAGAATATAGTCAAGTCGAGGGCATACTTTAAAAACTAATTAGAAAAATAATTTCAATCAATCATACAACAATATATCTACTTTTCCCATATAACTTTCTTAAATACCCAGTAATAACATAAGATTGATTTTAAAAGTTTTGGTTTCTTAACAGTTCTAATTGATTGCAAATATCGCAAATTTCCAAAAAATAAAACAAATCGAAAAAATGTTTCTTTCTTAATTATACTAGATACTATGAATAAGGAATACTATGAACATCAAAACAAATATAGTAGAAGAAATCCAGCGAAGACAGCGGGTCTGGTACGGACATGTCGGGAGAATGGATGACATATGAATCCCAAAATAAATACTCAATTGGACGCCGACAGAGAAAAAAAGAGGGAAACCAAAGGCTATATGGACGAATGGAATGCACAGAGCCATGTCGGAACGAAACCTACAACCAGGGGACTGGGCAGATAGAAGAGGGTGGAACCAGAGAACCGGAAGGCGCAAGACACTATAAAACCGAATACATATATTATATATATATATATATATATATATATATATATATATATATATATATATATATATATATATATATACATATATATATATATATATATATATATATATATATAATATATATATATATATATATATATATATACATATATATATATATATATATATATATATATATATATATATATATATATATATACATATATATATATATATGTTTTAAAAATGGCTTAGATATTCAGGATTGACAATTTCAAATAATTTTAGGCCAGGTGCAACTATGGACGACCAAGTCAAGTTAGGTTATGGGCAATTAAAAGACGTTTAAAATGTACAAATAGGCCAAATTTGGTATTTAATGGTTACTTGTTGTTGCGCACCTTATTTTTTTGAGATATAAATTGCATAGATATCCAAAACTGACAGTTATCAACAATCTTAGACCACGTGCAGCCATGAGCGACCAAGTAAAGTCAAGTTATGATCAATTAAAAGACGTATAAAATTCAAAAATAGGCTTTTTTTATAACATTATACAAAATAATTCTTCTTTCTCACATTTGGTCAATGTGGTTTCATCTTTGGCTGACGGGCCCAAGCCAAGTCAGCACAAACACTATTACCATTGTGTATTAAGGAATGACCTGACAATGTTACATGTTTTCAAAATCACTGACTTCTGAATGTGTCTGTGTATGTTTGTGTTGAGTCCCAATTGTACTAAATGTGGTGTGAATGTTATTGGTGTAAGGCCTGTCGCTGATATAATGAGGGGAACAATGATGACTTTTTCTTGTTTCCATAGCCTTTTTATTTCTGTTGCAAGGTCTGTGTATTTGGAGATTTTTTCTGTGTATTTCGTTTGGATGTTTGTGTCGTTCGGGACAGCTATGTCAATTAGATAGGTGACCTTTCCTTTTTTGTACTGAAAAGTAATATCGGGTCTATTGGCGGAGACTGTTTTATCTGTATGGATACTGATATCCCAGTAGAGCTTGTAATCTTTATTTTCAAGTATGTGATGTTGGGATGTATTTGTAGTACGGATCTGTGTTTTCTATAAGTTTGTATGTTGTGGCTAGTGTTTAGTGAACTACTTTTGCCGCTGAGTCATGTCTGGCTGTGTATTCCGTTCCGGCTAATATTTTACATCCGCTTGTTATGTATTCGATCATTTCTTTCTGCTGGTGGCATTTCCTGCATCGGTCTTCTGTAATAGTTGGGTCTTTGATGATAAGCTTTTGGTAATTTCTGGTTAATATGATGGCAAGTAAGAAGCCTTCTGTTTCAGGGAATAGCTGCCCATCCTGTAACCAGGTGTATGATTGTTTTTTAATTACGTGGTCTTATTCAATGTGGTATCTGTGTTTTTCGTGGAGTGTTTTTTTCTGACCACGTTTTCATCTTTTCCTGTTGTAATTGGGTGTGACTGTGTGTCTGCTGGGTGGTTTGCCCGGGATAAGTCGAGAGGTGTGTAGTTTTTGTCTGCTTTCACTGCTGCTGTGTGGAGGCTGATTTGCTTGGTGTGAAAGAAGTTTCTAAGCGCTTGTATTTGTTCTGTATATAGTGATCTGATGTCTATGATTCCTCTTCCTCCTGCCTTCCTCTCGATGGTAAGTCTTTCTTTGCATGCGTTAGGGTGTAATTTTCTGTATTTGGTGAATTGAGAACGTATAAGGATGTGAATGTTTTCTATGTTTATTGGTTACAATTTGATAATTATTTCATTATTCGATTCAAAAAATTACATGCAACCGTTAAATACGAAATTTGGCATATTTCTGCATTTCATGCGTTTTTTTAATTGCTCTTAACTTGAGTTTACTTGGTCGTCCATGGTCGCACCTGATTTTAATTTTAATCCAAGTTTAATTAAATTTTAATTCTAAGTTTAATCGAAACTGTCATTCCTGAAGATTTATGCAATTTATACATAAAAAAATAAGGTGGTCACCATTAAATAACCAATAAATACGAAATTTGACCCGTTTGTGCATTTTATACGTCTTTAGTTGCTCATAACATAAGTTTATTTAGTCGACCGTGGTAGCACGTAGTCTAAAAATGTTCGACATTGTCAGTCCTGGATATCTATATAATTTATATTTCAAAAAAATAAAATGCGCAACATAAAGTAACCGTTAAATATAAAATTTGGCCTATTTGTGCATTTCATACGTCTTTAAACTGCTCATAACTAAATTTTATGTGGTCGAGCATAGTCTTATATGGTCTAAGATTTTTCGAAATTTTTAGTCCTGAATATATACGTCAAAAAAATAAGGCGCACAATAAAAAGTAACAAATACAGAATTTGGCCTATTTTTGAATTTTATACGTCTTTTAATTGCCCATAACTTGACTTTACTTGGTAATCCATGGTTGCACGCGGTCTAAATTTGTTCATATTTGTCTGTCCAGAATATCTATGCAATTTATAACTAAAAAAAAACCGTGCAACGTAAAGTAATCATTAAGTTCGAAATTTGGCCTCTGTGCATTTTAAACTTCTTTTAATTGTTCATAACTTGGGTTTACTTGATCTCTCGTGGTTGCACGTGGTCTAAGTTTGTACCTAATCGCCAGTTCTACATATATATCTAATTGAAACCTCAAAGAAGTAATGTTTTCAACGTAAAATTATGTTTTTATCCTGTAAAATATACAATACACCGATGTCACCAATAAAATCGACTTTAGCACCCTCTAAACCTTAATATTTTTGGACCAAAATTTCCGAGATCTCCACTTAGACTTAATAGAAGGTTTTTTAGCAGGTAGCACCGCCAAATATAAAAACTTTTTTTTGTGGTCACTCTAATAAATATGTTGCTTGTTAGAACACTACTTGCGAACACTTTTCTTTGTATTATTTTTAAAAAATTACCTGAAATCGACGTTGTGAAAAAATTCTGGAATATTCTCCACAGGATGTAAATTGAACGAAAATGATCACCTTTAATAACATAGGTATACAAAAAAAATTCTGTCTTGTAAGTGAGACACGTGTTTTCTTAAGTATTTTTTTCTGCTGAATCCAAAAAAAATCATAAAAAAGGCATCCACCCTGAGATTTTTTCAGAAAACACACTTAAAGTTGCCAGAAAACTACTAAATTGAAAAAAATACACATTTTAATAATATAAAATTGTATAATCATTAAAATTATGGAATAAAACTATTATTTCGGATATCTTTAAATGTTCTGAATCTACATTTATCATAAAAACTTAAAAAGATTAAGTTTTAGTGTTAATATTTAAGAAAAAACAGGCATACACCACCTTTAACTAAGCTACGTAGCAAAATGCTGTTTACAATAAATACGTGCAACCGCTAAATTTAAAAAAAATTGTTTTTAATTTTTATTAATATTGAGCAAAACTATTATGTGTTTTTTGAAGTTTTTAATCCTGACTTTACATCCAAAAACAAGGTTTTATGTTCCGTTTCAACAAAAAACTCGCTTGTAACACTTACAAGGGTGCTATGTGGTTGGTAAAAGGCTTTTTTAAGTAAATAAATGCAACCTAAACAAGACCTTTTTTTCGAACAAAATTATAATTTCTCAGTAGTTTTTTAAGTTTGAAATTCGCATTTGATATCAAAAATGAAGAATAGTATTTAGTGTTGAAAAAATAATCCGTTTACTATTTAGGAACAAAAGATTGCAAAATGCAGTCCAATGTATATCCCTTGACAGTTTTAGAAGTCAATTTTGTGGATAGATTGATTGAGTGAAAAATGGGGGAATGTGAGTAGGTGAGTGAGCAAGCGAGTGACTGGGAGAGTGAGTGAATATGGTGGTATCTGAACGAGTGAGTGACTGAGCGAGCGAGTGTTTTAGTTGGTAAGTAAGTAATTGAGAGAGTGAGTATGATGATATGCGAGTGAGTGAATTTGTGAGTTAATATGTGTGTATTTGAGTATATGAGTGTGTGAGTGATTTGTTTACTTATTTACTATTTATGTTAACTGTTTTACGTAAAATTCAAATTAATTCTTTCGTTTATAAATTCTGTTTTTAATTTTCTTTTTTTTTTCGTTTTTCTAATAGGAATATTTTTTATTTCTTAAGGATAACTTTTTTGTTTCTTTTTTGGTCTTTTCAATTTGTCTTTAATTAACCGAATGTTTAATTTTATTTTATGATTTCTATTTATTAAAATGTATTTTTCCCAATTTAATAGTTTTCTGGCAACTTTTAAATGTGTTTTATGAAAAAACCTCGATGTAGATGTCTTTTTTTATGATTTCTTGGATTTGGCATAAAAAAATACTTAAGAAAACTCTCACTTAAAAGACAACGAATTTTTTGTTTGTACAGGTGAGTGCTCGTCATTCAACATCACGGTCTTGAATTTCTTGGTGTAGTTCCATATGAAAGGCATGATACTTGTATTTTCTCGTGCCGTAGATTGGGATGTGTCAAATAAGTCACCTAGTTAACGGCTGCTGACCTGAGGATTATCTTCAACATGAAGTAAAATCTCTTCTTTGTCCTCATTGGTAGCATTCTGGTTTACTACTTTCCGTTTCGTATACCCAACGCTACCACTACCAACAAACCATTCTATTAAGCACTAAAAAGATTTTCTAGATGGTATAAGTCTATTGGGGTACTTCGCTACATAAAGCTTTACTGCCAAAAGACAATTTTTTCCCGCCTCGCCCAGTATATAAACCATATCAATTAATTCATTTTTAGGAAAATCCATAACTATTATATACGTCACTTACTACAACAATTTAAACTATTTTTACTTGCTTAATAGACATGTTAAAATTTGACAATGCCTACATTTTTGTTTTGTTTTGCAACTATGATGTTATAGCGTAACTGTATTAAAAACAAGGGTAAAAATTCAAAATAAATCGAAAACTATTAGAAATAGGTATATGACATACTTAATAAAAGTTGGTTTTGTAAAATTTATCATAAAAAATAATAATATACAGGGTGTGCCATTTAAAAAATTTGAAATTTTTCAATTTCAAAATAGTCGAAATGTATAAATTTATTTTGAACACCCTGTAGCATCTAACTCAAATTTCTTTACATATATCTTTTTTTCATCTCTATAGAACGCTCGTACCAATTATGAGTATTCCACCTTTAGAAACAATGACGCTACTGGCAATTTTTACAAAACTGAAAACTAGATTTTTAAAAAAAAATTGAAATATTAGAAAAACTACTAGGTTTAGGTACACAACATTATTAATAAAAAAACTTATAAAATTTTAGGCAGAATTTAAAAATAAATTAAAAAATAGAATGTGCACTTAACATTTTTTCGTCATTCCTGAAACGAATGATATAATGAACTTTACTCTATCGTTGACTCTCCCTGTATACCTGTGTAATTTATCTGGTGTATAAAAACAACAAAAATTTCAAGGTCAGCAGTTTTCAACAAAGCTCGGAAACAAACTTTGTTAAAAACTCATTCGAGGTATGTTTTGTGAAGTCACTGATTATTTTACACTTCCGTAACGAAAATTTTTATTTTAAAAGCAATCAACGTACGGAACACTAATTGCTCAACTCCGACCTGCACTTGGCCAGTTATTTTTTATATAAAGATTATCATGTGATGGTTTAATGTAGAAATTAACATAACATGATGATAGAACCTAAACTTCACAAAATGAAACAAAGCATTCAAGAAATCCTAAGCTAATCCCCTGAAACTCTAATTTTAGCCGCGTCGACGTTGCAAAATTGTTTTTTAACTTAGCCAATAAATTATAAATTGGGACTGTTGCAAAACAACTTGTACTAAAGGTTCAACTTAAGGTTAAGTTCCCCTTAACTTGAGTAACTGAGGATAGGCGGTACAAAATGGCTGTCAGATATAACAGATAATTGATAGATTTGTTCTAAAATAGAAATTGAATAATCATGGTCTGGAAATAGACTTTTATTAGTGCAAAATAATGACTTTTTTTACTGCACTAATAAATGAGATAGGCATAGTTTAGATACAGCAATATTATGATTTTATCCTCTCCGGGGTATCACCAGGAGAATTGTTCTGAGTTTTGGACTTCTAAAAACTTGTGCTCTTTTGTTTATAAACAATTGAAGTTTTCCAAACGCGTTTTTTGAACTTAACATGTGAATAACTCCGGTTATATCAGTCGGATCGAGACAAACCAAAAACTAAATTCTTCGCAATGACATTTCCAACAAATCCTCGTTGGTTTTAAATCGCTCAACTGTGTACATAGCCTACAAAATAGAAAAAACAGGCAAAAACCTGTTTTTTTTTTCATTTTATTGTACAGGGTGAGTCAACGATAGGATTAAGTTCATTATCTCATTTGTTTCGGGAATGACGAAAAAATATTAGATACAATATGTTTAGGTGCACAATTTAAAATTATTTTTGAGTATACAGTGTACTTCAAAAAAGTGTGGCCGATATAACATATGTTTTTTTAAATGGATCATCCTATTTTCTAATTTATTTTTAAATTAAAAAAACTTTTTTATTAATAATGTTATATACCTAAACCTAGTAGTTTTTCTAATATTTCAATTTTTTAAAAAAAAAATACTAGTTTTCAGTTTTGTAAAAAATTGCCGGTAGCGCCATTGTTTCTGAAGGTGAAATCCTCATAATTGGTACGAGCGTTCTATAAAGATGAAAAAAAAAGATAAATGTAAAGAAATTTGAGTTAAATGCTACAGGATGTTCAAAATAAATTTATGCATTTCGACTATTTTGAATGAAAAATCTCAAATTTTTTAATGGCACACCCTGTATATTATTATTTTTTTCTGATGGATTTTACAAAACCCTTCAACTTTCATTAAGAGTTTCAAAATAAATCGAAAACTATTTCTAATAGTTTTCGATTTATTTTGAATTTTTCAATTTTTACCCTTGTTTTTTATCCACTAACGCTATTGTGAAAACATAAACAAATAGTTAATAATTATTTTAATATACTTTAACTTCTCTAATGATTAATTATTATGAAGTAATAAATGTTCAAAAATATGCCCGTCTACTTGAATACACATATTTAGTTGTTTTTTTATATTTTCCTTCACTTTCCTCAACATAAATGGCGTTATTGTCCTGCATGCATCCCGTATCCTATTTTCCATATCTACTGGGGCTGTAGGGGATTCACATAAACACGATCTTTAATGTAGCCCCACAAAAAAGAAGTCTAAAGGTGTTAAGTCACATGATCGAGGGGGCCACTGAATGAATCCATCCCTACCGATCCATTTTTGTGGGTAACGATCGATTAAAAACTCCCGAACTTCCCGGTGGTAATGAGCAGAAGCTCCGTCTTGTTGAATCCACATTTGCTCCTTTTCAAACTTATCAACTTCTTCAAGAAGCTGGGGTAATTCGTTTTGCAAAAAAATTTAGATATCTAGGCCGTTAAGCAGTTCGCGGAAAAAATATGAACCAATAATTCGAAAATTTAATATTCAACACCGTACATTAAGCGACCAATGGTTTTAATTTTGAACTTCCCGGACCCAAAATGGATTAACTGTTGAATAATAATGCATGTTATGGCTGTTAACTGCTCCATTATTGCGTTTCGTCAGAAAACATTATTTTGGATAAAAAATTTGGATCGGCCGCTTACTCCATTCATGATGGTACAAAAGTTTACTTGTCGTTCAAATTCACGGTCTTGAAGTTCTTCGTGTAGTTCCATATAAAAGGGATGATACTTATATTTTCACGTGGTACGATTAGCCGTAGATTGGGATATGTCAGATAAGTCAGCTAGTTGACGGCTGCTGACCTGGGGATTATCTTCAACATGAAGTAAAATCTCCATTTCTTTTTCCTCATTCTGGTTTACTATTTCCCGTTTCGTATACTCAACGCTACCACTACCATCAAACTGTTCCATTAAGCACTAAAAAGTTTTTCTAGATGGTATACGTCTATAAGGGTACTTCGCTCCGTAAAGCCTTACTGCCAAAAGATAATTTTTTCCCACCTCGCCCACTGTATAAACCATATCAATTAATTCATTTTTAGGAAAATCCATAACTACTCGTATTACCTTTATATGTCACTTACTACAACAAATTAAACTATTTTTACTTGCATAATGGACATGTCAAAATTTGACAATGCCTACATTTTTGTTTTGTCTTGGCAACTATGATGTTATAGCGTAAGTGTATTAATAAATATTGGTAAAAATTGAAAAATTCGAAATAAATCGAAAACTATTAGAAATAGGTATATAACATACTTAATAAAAGTTGGAGGGTTTTGTAAAATCTATCAGAAAAAATAAAAATATACAGGGTGTGCCGTTCAAAAATTTGAGATTTTAAAATAGTCGAAATGCTTAAATTTATTTTAAACACTCAAAACTGAAAACTCGTATTATCTAAAAAAAAATTGAAATATTAGAAAAACTACTAGGTTTAGGTATATAATATTATTAATAAAAAAGTTATAAAATTTTACGTAAAATTTAAAAATAAATTAGAAAATAGAATGTTCTATTTAAAAAAAACATATGTTATATTAGCCACATTTTTTTGAAGTACCCTGTATATTCAAAAATAATTTTAAACTGTGCACCTTAACATTCCCTAAAACTGTTGTATTTAACATTTTTTCGTCATATCTGAAACAACTTTACTCTATCGTTGACTCACCCTATACTATTTTTAAACAGTGTTTAGCTGACAATATTTACTTCATATATTGTAATAACAATATTAAAAATCTTTTTTTTTTTCATTTTTTGACTTATTTCATTATTTAATTCTGTTTATTTTTTTATTAGAAAAAAACGTTCTGGAAAATTTTAATTAAACATCCTTGATTATGTAAATTGTCAACTTATCCACGACAGTTTTGTGAACACTGTAGATAACAAATGCAAATAAAAACTTTCCTCTGCTATTTCATCAACGCGAGTTAAACTCCGTATTATCGAAAATTTATTTAAGACGTACAAAACTCTTCTAATTTACATAAAACAATATTGGGCGAGGTCGTGCTAAGGGCGGTTTTAATAACTGGTTTTTAAGGCGGCAATTTTACCGGTAACCGGTAACATTACCGGTAGGATTTCAGTAAATAATCGGTGAATGTAAACCGGAAAGTGATCCGAAGCCTAAAATGTGAAAATCGATTACACAGGGCAACAAAAAAATATTTTTGTTTTGGTGCCTGGGATTTTAGAGCTGATTTTAACTATATTTGGGACGCTAAATCTATACATGCAATCCGTTTTTCTCTATCAGCTCTACTTTTTTAGATACATCAACTTATCTACCAATGTGGTTTTTATTCAGTATATTCATTTATGAGAGTTCTAAAATTATTATATATTCATTAATGTAGGTACAATGGTTTTATTGTCAGTCTGTAATTGCGTAAATTCCAGGTAAATCTATAAATAGTGGAACCATTGCCTATCAGGTACCTGAACTGACCCTTTTTAATCACCTAACTCGGGTAAGTCTCGTCAGTTTGTGCGTTCTTACTAATGAGAGTAGATCGAATTCGGGGGTGTTATTTTATGTTAAGAAAAGAGTGTTTTTGTGTTATTGAACAGAATTAAAATGAGTTCAGGTTCCAGTTCAAGAAGAAGTTGTGTAAATCAACCTGATGTGTTTTGCTATATATGCGGAGAATACATGTTTCAACAAAACAGACAAACTATTACTGACTTTGTAAAGCGAGCGTATCTTGGATACTTTGGAGTTAAGCTTGGTGATCAGGACAAAACGTGGGCCCCCCGCATCTCGTATGTAAAACTTGTACAGAGCATTTACGGCAGTGGACTACCGGGAAAAGAAAATGTCTAAAATTCGGCGTACCAATGGTTTGGAGAGAACCAAAAAACCACTTCAATGATTGTTATTTCTGTTTAGTAAATACTAATGGAATCAATCGAAATAACCGCAGTAAGTGGACTTATCCCAATTTAGACTCGGCAATACGCCCTATCCCGCACTCAGATGAAATACCGATTCCAACATTTCATCAGCTACCACATATCTCTGATGACGAATATTTTCCCTCTGATCGCTCTTCTGATGCTAATAAAAGTTCTGATGCTAATGAAACTAACAGTGACTATGAGGGGACGTCATCAGTTCCTCAACGCTTCAATCAAAATGAATTAAATGATCTCACCAGGGATCTCAATTTATCGAAAAAAGTTTCTGAAGTACTGGCTTCTAGGTTGAACGACAAAAATTTACTGGAACAAGGAACCAAAATTACCTTATACCGTACAAGAGAAAAAGATCTGCTACCATTCTTTTCTCAAGAAGACAATCTTGTATTTTGTCACGAAATTAGGGGACTCATGAAAGAAATGGGACTTTCTGAATATATTCCAGATGATTGGCGCCTATTTATTGACAGTTCAAAGCGAAGTTTAAAATGTGTCCTTCTACATAATGGGAATAAATATGGTTCAATACCACTAGCTCACTCAACGAAACTGAAAGAAGAATATAATACCATAGCTTTGGTCTTGCAGAAGATAAAGTATTACGAACATCAATGGATGATTTGTGTAGACTTAAAAATGATAAACTTTCTTCTTGGGCAGCAAAGTGGTTACACGAAATATCCGTGTTTCTTGTGCCTCTGGGATAGTAGGGACAAAACACACCATTGGGTTAGAAAAGATTGGCCTCAGAGAGAAAACATGGACGTTGGGGAAAAGAATGTCATTAACGACGCTTTGGTTGAAAGAGAAAAAATCATACTTCCTCCGTTACATATAAAGTTGGGCTTAATGAAGCAATTTGTAAAGGCTCTTGATAAGAATGGGTCTTGTTTTGCATATATAGGGGTAAAAATGCATCAGTTGAGCACAGAAAAACTCAAAGCAGGGATATTTGACGGCCCACAAATAAGACAATTAGTTAAGGATCCTGCCTTCATAAATTCAATGAATCAAGTTGAACGAGAAGCTTGGACATCATTTGTTGCAGTTGTAGAAAATTTTCTACGCAAAACATAAAGCTCAAAACTATGTTAAAATGGTTAACAAGATGCTTAATACTTTCAAATCCTTAGGGTGCAATATGAGTATTAAAATATACTATTTACACAGCCACTTAGACCGTTTTCCAGAAAATTTAGGAGACATGAGTGAGGAACAAGGTGAAAGATTTCACCAAGATATTAAAGTTATGGAGGACCGCTACCAAGGAAGATGGGACATGCACATGATGGCAGATTACTGCTGGAGTTTAAAAAGGGACTGTTTAAAAAAAACATTCAAGAATGTCGCGGAAAAGAAGCTTTCCAAGTGTTGAGTGACTATTTCATTTCTTCAATGTTTTTTTTTTGTTTGTAAGTACGACATAATATTGTATTTTGTATAACTAAAATAAGAATTTCGTATCTACTTTTGTTTACTACACTTACGGATTTGAGTTACAATAATGTAACTTATATTTCTCTAAAATTGTATATCTTAAAAATTTGAGCTCCTAGGTACAAATGAATACGTTATTTGAATTCAGGACATCAAATTGATATAGAATCAGCTCAAAAAACCTCGACACCAAAACAGCTGTTCCCCTGTGTTATTTTTACACTTTATAAATATATTTTAACTCGTCGTTTTTCCTCAGTTGTGTTTTATATGTTATTAAACATATAGTTTTTGTTAAAATTTATAATTTATTGTTAGTTACCTGTAATACAAATAAAATTAGTTAAAGATGAATATAGGGGTTGCTCCTAGTCGTTTCAGGGTATCATTACCATGAAGAAGAAAGGTAGTATTTTTAAGGCCACGTGCCACAAGGAAGTCTCTCTCTCTCTCACCCTTGGTCTTGAATCGCTGTTAATTGTACTCGGTGGGAAACATAGTTCTAGGCAAATTATTCCGTAGAGATGATGTTGTTCATATAAAAGACTGCTTAAGAAGGGTTTTAAGAGGAATGACAAGCTGAACCTCATACGGATGTGCACCACCCTGGGAGGAATTAAGCGGGCTACATCCATCGAACCCTTTTCATAAAAGTACTTGTAGAATAGATTAAGGTCTCCAACCGTTCTTCGAGGTGCTGGTGAGTTTCAGGGTTCCAATTAGACGAAAGCCTTGTAAAGTTAGTTCCACTTGGTGGGTTCGTTGGCATCGTTTCGTTGGCAAGAGAGATCGCTTTTGGCAAAAAAACAAATCCCAAAGTTATGCCTAAACCGAGAATAGAAGTCGGACCCAGGGTAAGGAAAGTTGACTGTGCTGGTTGATGAACTGACCTTAGTTTCGCAGAGAGTGAGCACATGAGGCTCATTTGGTGGCAGGTACTGGTGCACTGAATTTATTTCCGAGTTTAAATCTCGTATATTAGAAAAATCCATTTTAAAATTGTGAGATCCGAACGAGAGGCTATTTTACCTCCGGAAATTTTTTTATCACGGGAGCTTTATCATGCTCTTTGGCTCTACAGTCCGGGAAAAGCGGCACAGCCACGAAATGTTAAGCAACTTCACGCAGCCTAAGCCGATGCGATGGTATTACACCGGTATCGGAGCATCCACCACCTAAGTTTATAACTACTCTACTACTACAACTCGGCTTATGAGAATATTGAAGACTAATATACTGGTCGTTGATTTTTTTTTGTTTATTCCAAAGGGATGAAGTTCTCCATATAAAAGACTCCATATAGAAGTCTTTTATATGGGCGTACGAGGAGTAACAAGCTGAACCTGAAGTATTAAAGCGACGTGAATTTCTAACATGCACCGCTCTGGGTGGAATTAAGCGGGCTACATCCTTCGAATACTTTCCATGAAAATACTTGTAGAATAAGCTAGGAAAACTGTTGTTAGTTCCCTTGCACAGTTTTTGAGAACTGTGGCAAGTATTCCATCAGCGCCAGAAGCTTTTTTGATGTCCAGCTTCATTAAAATACGTTTTATGATATGCTGTCTGAAGACAACATCGGGCATCCTTGACTGCACTATAGGAATAGTAGGTGGTGTTTTTCCTTGAAAATCGACAGTAGAATGTGATGCAAAGAGTTCGCTTTCTCAACAGGTGTTGTTACAATAGAATTATCTGGCCATGTGAGTGGTGGTATGGTGGATTTGGTGAAATTTTGACTAACTGCCTTAACGACTGACAAAAAGGACCTGCAATTGTTAAGACAAGTGAGAAGTTTGATTCTAATTCGTTGATCGTGTGCCTCCTTGGTTTCGTCGATAATTTCTTTGCATCTGTTCCGGGCATTACGATTTATGGTGTTAGGATTTTCACGCCATTGTCGGTAGGCAGTATGTTTAGAAGCAACAGCTTCTTTGCATTTTCGGTCGAACCAAGGCTTGCCGTTGGAGGAGCATTTCTTCGAAAAAGGGATGTAAGCTTCCATACCAGCCAAAATAACATCGGAGACCTCCCTGGCACAGTCAAATAGGTCGTCGGATCGAAAACAAACGTCTAACCAAGGGAAAGTTCGAAAAAAAATGAGATCTTCCCATTTAGCAGACCTGTAGTGCCAGTTTAGGCGCCTCTCTGTCTCTGATTGGTAGGATACCCAATGTCAAAAGCAGTTTATGGTCGGAAGAATCTAACGGCGGATTTACGGTGACCGTGTAAATCTCCGGATTGGTGGTTAAAAACAGATCAAGAAGACTGGCGAACTCCCCGTCTCGATCAGGGATCCGATAAGGTGAGTAAAGCCACAATTGATTGAGAATGATTCAGGTTCACGACCTTATTCGTCGGTAGTATTTGAATATTATCCAGTTAATGTTGGGGACATTAAAGTCGCTCAGGATGGCAATTTCGGCATTTGGATAGTTAATTTGTAAATGATCGATGGTGTCTGCAAGAGAAGCGAAAAGTGTTTCAAAGTTAGTATCACTTGGTGGTTAATAGAGGATACAGATGAACCTTGTGTTTTGTTGAGTCGTTATTTTTAAGCACATAACATCAAAGTTTGGGGGCTCCAGAGCCTCTTCTCATTGGTAAGAGAGCGAGTACATGAAGTTTATTTGATTGCAGGTGATGATTAGGCTTTAGACATCAAACTTTAAAATTGTAGTCGATCTCGATGTTTGAATGTGCTCTCTGGAAGCTTGCTGACAACCTTCCTCTCATACTAATAAAACATTACTATAAATCCAAGATTATTTTAATCCTATTATTAAGAAAATATCAATTTAAGAGGAATTGATAAAATTACCCCCAATATTTTTCTCTCGTTTTTGATATTTTAAAAGAAAAATTTGCATACAACCGGTAATTTTGAAAGCCTAGTTTGAGAACTGGATAGTGTTGGTTCTGTTATTAACACCAGTGGCTCAGCGAGATTCTAAGGGTGGATGGGGCATATGGGAGTTTAAAAAAAAAAAGAAAGCAAATACACACCTAATTTGAAATTTTTTATATAAAATCACAAGTTCGGAAATATTTCAAAAATAAATTTTCAGTATTTTTATTTTTTCTATTAGCTCAGAAAATAAAATAAATTTTGCAGCTTCAGAAGTCATGATACAAAAAAAGCAAATTTCCCTTAAATAACTATTCCTCTATCCTTTTAGTGTTCCGTAAGGAGCATTTATAAGGTCACTTCGGTGTCTGTCCATCTGTCCGTCTGTCTGTCACACCCGATTTTCTCCAAAACTATTTGTAATAAAAAGGCGAAATTTGGTACTAATATGGGAACTGATGGCCTCACCAGAGCCGTGTAGCTTTGAAAGTTAAATTTTGACTTAAGGAGTTAGTTTTGGGAGTGAAATCGGAAGTGAAAAAAATTTTTTGATCAGGTCATCGAGTTGGGTGTCAAATGAAAGCTAGTACAAACACGAATTTAAAAATATATATAATGTAATACTTGCGCACCCCTTATCTTGAAAAGTACCGATCAAAAAATTTGGAAAAAATTCCGGAATCTTCTCCACAGGGTGTAGATTGAATGAAAATTATCATGAGAGCATTAACTTTAATAATTTACCTGGTATATAAAGAAAACAAAAATTTTAAGGTCATCAGTTTTCAACAAATATCGGAAGCAAATTTTGTTGAAAACTCATTTGGGGGTGTGTTTTGCGAAGTCATTGTTCATTTCATACCTCCGTAACAAAAACGTTTATTTTATTTAATTATCTAACGACCTCGACCTGTAATATGAAATACATATGATCAAGCATCAGTAAATATCTCTAATTATTACCCAAAATAATAGTATACACAAATCTTATTACTTGACGAGTTGTGCGAGAATTGATTGTTTACTGACCTACCTCCATTCAAATAACGAAAATATCTGGCACAGCCTAACCTTAAAAGTCGTATTGTAATTATTTATAAAAAGCAACCTAAAATGATTAAAATTTTAATAAAAGATAGGTTAAAGTATTATAATATTAACTCCATTTCAAACTATATAAAGAAACCATGTATTTCTTTAGCAAAACAATACATATACATCCAAACAAAGCATATCATAACATGGAAAATACAAATAATACAGCTTTATCTATTACCAAAAATAGTTTTTTACGGGTCGTGAAGTACTATTGCTCTATTATTTAAGGGGGTCACTACCGAGAAAAAAAAAAAAAAATACGTTTTTTTTTTTTTTCCATTTTTATAATCTACAATCATTTCTGCACAAAACAATCCAACCCCCACAATTATACGATGAGTATAAGTGCCTGAAATTTTTATATAAAGTAGTCAAGGTATGAGCCATCAGTCAGTATCGCCAAGATATGAGTCCCGCTCAGCCTTCGCCTAGCTTCGCACTACGCACCTTTCAATATACCACCCCATTCCACCCATTATGAAGTTATTATTATTTTCACTATTATTATTATTATCCCACTTTTTATTAACAATGCTTATGAATAATTATATAACACTATTTACTATATACAAATAAAAAACTTTATTTTTACAAAAATATTTTGAAATACTATTTACTATATACAAATAAAAAACTTTATTTTTACAATAATATTTTGAAAAGTAATAATAAGATTTTATTATTTTGTTATACTTTTTTTTAACTAAAATGAACCCGCTTCATATGACGGGCCTTCTTTTTTTTCTAACTTCTTAAATTTTTCTTCTAAACTTTTTCTTGCTCTTGAAATTTTTTGCCTCTCGCATTTCGATGCTTGTTGTAAGTCTTTCTCGGCTTTCACTATTCTCAGTTCCTCTTCCTTCATCAGCCCAGCAATTGTAAATTTTCCAGGGTCAATGAAAAGTTTTTCAAGTACTCGGCAGCGGGAAATATTACCTTCATTGAAGCAGCATAGTGCATCATATGCACCTAATTCTAGTGTGCTTTTCTCTACAAAAATATTTTTTGGGCATCTAACCCACAATGCATTATTATAGCTTTCGTTTGTGTTTTGTGTCTTACCGTGAATACATTTTTCTAACAGGGCTGGATGCGCCAGGTCCCTGAAGACAGGTTTCAAAATTTCCATTACTACTTTTGGTAGATGAAAATGCTTTGAGTGTTCATATAATTTTTTTTCTGCCTGGGCCTTGAGGAACTTACACCAGTCCAAGCTGCATAAATTTGTGTGCCGGATTCTGGTCGTTTGAGCCGAGATGAAAAAATTCTGCCCATACTGCTTTTTTCATCTCAGCCAAGCTGCCAACGTTTCTTCGTATGGCTAAGCCATAAAACTTTTGAATGTCGTTTATTGCCACATCCGTGAGTCTGCCCTTTCCTCCTATCGGCTTTCCATCTTGCAGTTTTTTGGACGTGTAGGAAGTTTTTAGCTTTCTTAGTCTAGATCCCATCCTTTTTTGTACATGTCCTATACATTCTAACTTCTGAACTAAGAGACTATCTCCGTAAGGGTTTTGTTCTACAACCTTCAAGAAACCCTTTGAGTCTCCATCACCTAAGTAGTGAGAATATCTCACATTGTATTTGTCCATTGACCTCAGGAAAATCTGCTCTGCACCAGTTGCTTCCATAGCCCCACTGATACCACTATGATTGGCTATGCAATTTTCATTATGTGTATTCTGAAATTTTAGTGGACAACGACAGTGTTTGGAGAGTACCACAATATCCACTATTTTGCCTGAGTCAGTACTCGCAGCAGAGACCACGCCATTCAAAGAAGTATGGCCCCTTTTTTGCCAACTGCCATCTAGTGAGATGGCCAAATCCCTGTTGCCACTATTTGAAATACAGGCTTCCTCTACGGCAGCCACCATTATATCTTTTCCAACTACTTCAAGAGCTGAACGAATAACATTTTGGTGCAAAAAGTGCTTGCTTTGTGGGGGAGGAATGTTCATCATAGCACAAAGAAGTTTAGCTCCAGCAAATCCTTTACCAGTACACCTAAGTGCATAAGTAAATCTAATATTAATTGTATCTAATTTCACAGATTTACCTTCGAGTTCATAATCCAGTTTCTTGGAGTTCCTTAGTTTATTTAGGACTTGACAATTCCGACAAACAATCTTTATAGTGGATGCCAAACCGTTTCTCAAACAAACACTTAGGGTGATTTCACCACCACATTTTTTGCAGTCCACTGTTGAGTTCAGTGCTTTACTCAGCTCTCCAACATCCACCAAATCATACGCATGGTTGCTCATGAATGACTCAAATTTATTTTGATTACCTAGTTTTTTTGAAGAAGAAGAAGGTGTACGATTTTCAGATGAGGTTGATGGTGTTGATTCAACAGATGGTAAGGACATGACCAATTTACGAGCAACAGAAATATGTGTCCCACTAAAAGGTTTATTCCTTTTCTTGCTCTTGAAGCTAGTCTTTGGCTTAGTCATTTTTCTTCACAAAACAATAATAAAAAACTATAATAAAATAACAATATAATAAAATTTAAAACAGCAATAGTAACAGAAAACAGGAAAAAAATTTGTAAATATGTAAACAAAAACAATCTCTCACGTAAAATATAAACAAACAAAACAAAACTAAAAAAAAAAATTTGGAAAAAAACATATTTTGTTGTAGACAATCGGTGTTGCCAAACTTGTTTTTGCAAAAAAAAAAGAAGACAAACACTCTAGAAATAAATTTAAAAAAGTTGATTATAACAAAAAAAGCAGTCAAAACTACAACTTTTTAGTTTTTCGGCTCTCCTGAAAAATTGACTTTTTTGTACATTTGCCCCATTATCTTCAAAACTATAAAAGTTATTGAGCTATTTTTTTTTTTAAATATCCATGGCAACACTGTCTACAGTTCGGACTAAGGAAATGTCAAACGAAACAGCTGGTAATTTACCGCGTCAATTCAAACATACAAATAAAATTCATGAACTTTCAAAATTTATAGAAAATGTAATTTAAATTATTTCTTTAAACCCTTAGTCCCATTAAATTATATAATAATAAATAATAAGTGTGCAAAGTTTCGTTGAAATAGGATGAACGGTTGCTGAGAAAATGGGTTTTACTTTTCAATGTAAATTGACCTCGGTAGTGACCCCCTTAAATAATCGTAGAAAAATATACTCCAAGGTAGGCAAAAATAATTACAAAAGGGCTTTTACATGCGCAAAAAATGTTGGGTAATGTTATTGACAAAGCGAATGAGCGGCCAGTACCTGTCTCTTTCTAGAATGTCGCTAAGCTACGGTGCTCTTGAAAATAATATTTCTAAGTGTTCTTCTTGAACTAAAATCAGGTGGGAACTTTTCTTGCCTTGAATTTCGTCTCGGGGTACTGAGCCTTCTTTATTACAAGCCTACAAAAAAGATACAGGTATTGACCGCACAGTCGCTTTGTTTCTTTCTAAAGAGACCACACGTTTTGTAAGGTTAATGCTCAGTCCATCCTCTATGTCTATGGTGTTGATACTGCCGATAAAAATGTTTACAAAGAGTACTTTTCTACAACTTTTGATGGTCATTCTATCTTTGTTTAGGTTAGGCTCTTTAAAAAAGATACCCATAACATGTCTACCGGTTAATTTTGGAAAAAGCGAGTACTAATTATAACTTTTTAACACTTTATAACCAAAATGCTAAGAGCTAAGTATTAACAGGATCTCTCAAAAGAACTTTTTAATGCTCTCGTGTTCTTGCAGAACGTGGTCTTTACGAGTGGCATTCGACGGATTTCTTTCTAACACTCTCACTATCGCCTATTCTTTTTCACATTTACATTACCGATCTGCTGAAAGGACCAGGAATACAGTCTACAGCTTTGCAGATGATAGTACGCTTATTTCTTCATTCACTTTGAACGGCAACAATCGGCTACTGATGCAAATAGCCGCAGGCAGCAAGAAATCGTTTAACTTAACAGAGATCTGAAAAAATTCTATTGTAGGGTGTCAGTAACCAAGTAGAATTTAACGCTAAAATAATAGCTATGTCACTCAATTTGCTGGGTGTTAATTTGGGGGCAAATAGGTCTTGGTATGAGCATGTTGCTGCATAGCTAAAACTGAGTGTACACTATTTCACTTTTGACGAATATCCAAATTAATCATCAAAAGTGAATAGTAAAAGATTTTTTGTTTAAACATTTTCATCCGATAAGCGCCACAGCCCCACAAAAAAAAAAGTGGGGTATACTTTTGATGCGATATATCAGATCCGTAGTATTTTTTGCCCGCTGATCACGAATCTGACGTCAGAATATCGCCATCACATCTCAATTTTTTTCTAACCTCAAAAAATAGGTAAAAATTAGTAAAAATTAAGAAAAATATACTCCGAAAAAATTGATTCAAGCTTTTTCATGAATCCAAAGATGTATTAATATGTATTCGGACACGCTAAGCTAATATTCATCGGTTGGATTAAGCCATACAGTTCTGTTTTCTTTCTAACCTCAATAAATCAGACAGATATAGTGCTTCTCGAATGCAAAAACGAATTCAAATTAAAATTCAACCGATCCTTACCAAATTTGGTACACGGGGATTTTTTGGGTCGCTGATCACGAATCTGAGGTTGGATTTGCAAAATTCAAGATGGCAGATGTTTTCGCGCCATTTTGAACGCCGAGAAAATTCATCGGTCGATTTTTATTCTTCTACCTGCATCCAGGGCACCTCCACGTGGTGACGGTGGGCAACGTGTGTTACTCCACTAGCCGGCAGAGTCCCTGGATAACGGCTTAGATGCCGTCATGGCAGGTAGAAGAAAGAGAATTACGATGCAGGGACTCGGAAAACCAGTATCGGCGGTTGGTCA
This sequence comes from Pachyrhynchus sulphureomaculatus, assembly GCA_019049505.1. NCBI lineage: Eukaryota > Metazoa > Arthropoda > Insecta > Coleoptera > Curculionidae > Pachyrhynchus > Pachyrhynchus sulphureomaculatus. The sequence continues at coordinate 78,251,184 of CM032452.1, read as the reverse complement.
GGGTGGGAAAGCGGGCCCGCAGCCGTCGTCATCCAGCGACCGTAGCTCTTCATGTGTGGGTGACTTGGCTCATGTAGAGTATAATGCTACAAGAAAACGGTCTCACGGTACAAGGATTTTTCATAAGTGCGATAAAAACAGTGATTCATTTTGTTATATTTGCTGTCAACACGTATTGAGTAAAATGGGGTCACCGATAACGGATAAGATTAAAACCTTATATAAGGATTGTTTTAACATTGAAATACAGCACCAGGATACAGATTGGGTTCCCCACATCATTTGCAGTTCTTGCAAAATAATGTTGTACATCAATAAGAAAGCGATTAAATATTCCAGACCAGCAATATGGAATAGACCATACAGTGAAAATGATTGCTACTTTTGTATGAATGTTGTATCTAGGCATAACCGAAAAAATAAAAGCACTATTACTTATAACGATGTTTCGACAGTAACAAGACCAACTAAACTAATTCCGCCTCCTGAACCACTTGATGCTGATGTTATGGAAACAAATGATTTCACCTTATCAGTTCATACCGAAAACATTGAGACTGTCAAAAAAGATTCAAACACTGTTACTAATGACTGTTCTAGTGACAACCTTTCATATACTAGTGACACAGATAAAGAATTTCTACCATACAACCGTAAACCAGAACCAATACTCGTATCACAGTCAGAACTTAGTGATCTAGTCAGAGATTTAGGCTTATCCAAAGATGGTTCAGAGCATGTTGCTTCCTTTTTAAAGAAAAGACATTTACTTAAGCCAGAAGCTACGATTTCTTATTACAGAAACAGAGATGAAGAATTTCGAAAATATTTCACAATGGACGAGGAATTGTCACTTTCATATTGTACCGATGTAAAAGGTCTAATGGATGAATCTCAAAATAACTCATACGATCCTGAAGAATGGAGACTGTTCATTGATTCTTCTAAACGGAGCATTAAGGCAGTTTTGCTGCATAATACCCACGTTTACGCTCCCATTCCGATTGCTCATTCCACAGTTATGGAAGAGCAATATGAAAAAATGAAGCAGCTTTTGATAAAAATAAAATATGCTGATCATAACTGGAAAATTTGTGGAGATCTGAAAATTGTAACAATATTGCTTGGCCAACAGTCAGGGTTTACACTTTATCCCTGTTATAAATGTCTGTGGAATAGCAGAGACAGGGAACGTCATTATAAGAAAAAAATTTGGCCAACAAGAGAATCGTTCACTCCTGGTTAAAATAATGTATTGTTTCCACCATTGGTAGATCCAGGAAAAGTTCTTATTCCCCCGCTTCACATTAAGCTTGGACTTATGAAGCAATTCACGAGAGCATTAGATACAAACGGCCCATGTTTCAAATATTTGCATAAAAAATTTCCGAAATTTTCTGAAGCTAAAATTAAGGCAGGCGTATTTGGCGGGCCACACATAAGAAAATTGTTTCAAGATTCATTATTTGTTACTAAAATGAATAAAGTTGAAAAAGCTGCTTGGCTTAGTTTTAAAGAAGTCGCAACAAACTTTTTGGGAAATAATAAAAGTCCTAAGTACCAAGAAATAGTCCAGAAAATGGTAAAAAATTTTCAAACATTAGGTTGCTTAATGAATCTAAAATTACATTTCCTGGACTCCCACATCGATGATTTCCCAGATAATCTTGGTGACTACAGTGAGGAGCAAGGGGAACGTTTTCACCAAGATGTGAAAATCGGTATCAAGGACGATGGGATGACCATATGCTAGCGGACTATTGCTGGTCGCTAAAAAGAGAAACAAGTCCTCAAAAGCGTTTGGGCAGAAAGCCTTTGAATAGGTCATTCGCGGAAAAAAGAACAAGATACAGCCAAAAAAAGGAAAGTTAGGCGCGGGTCTAACCTTCGCAATTCTAGGGCTTAAGGGTCTACTATTTGAGAGTATATGGTTTAAAAGTCCTGGTTTTGAGTTTATTGGGTCTCATTTTTAAAGTTACAGGGTTATTGAGGTCTATTTTTTGAGGTTACAGGGGTGTGGGAGTCTAAGGTTTCAGGGTTTAGGGTTTAAGAGTATCAGGTTTGAGGATTCCCCAACTGTACACCAAATTTGGTAGGAATCGGTTGGTTTTCAAAAATTTTGTCCGTCATCTTGGATCCACCATTTTGAATTTTGCAAATCCGACCTCAGATTCATGATCAGCAACCCAAAAAACCCCCGTGTACCAAATTTGGTAAGAATCGGTTGAATTTTAATTTGAATTCGTTTTTGCATTCGAGAAGCACTATATCTGTCTGATTTATTGAGGATAGAAAGAAAACAGAACTGTATGGCTTAATCCAACCGATGAATATTAGCTTAACGTGTCCGAATACATATTAATACATCTTTGGATTCATGAAAAAGCTTGAATCAATTTTTTAGGAGTATATTTTTCTTAATTTTTACTAATTTTTACCTATTTTTTGAGGTTAGAAAAAAATTGAGATGTGATGGCGATATTCTGACGTCAGATTCGTGATCAGCGGGCAAAAATACTACGGATCTGATATATCGCATCAAAAGTATACCCCACTTTTTTTTTGTGGGGCTGTGGCGCCTTTTCACTGCCAGTGAATAGAAAATGGCAGAAAATAGAAACTTTAAGAACTCGATTTTGGAATGCAAACATTTCGTAAAAAAAGCATCAGCTTCCTTGAACTAGAATAACCTGATTTTTTTTATCTTGATAATTTCTGATTTGTATCATGCCTAATAAAGCTCTCTCACTTTGGCCGTTCGGAACTGGCGTTAAACTGTAGGTCTCTTTTGTCTGTGGAGCATTTAAGAAGGCATCAACTCCAGGCAGGATATGTACCGCGTCTTTGCTTTTATGTCAGCTGCGGTTAAATGAGGTAAATTCAACTCTGTTAACATTTAGGAGTATCCTTGTTTTCGCTCATTTTCTGATTCCACAAGCATTCCTGTTAATGTAAATTATACAAATTATTTTTTTTAAACAGACTGTTTTATCTATAATATACATATATATATATATATATATATATATATATATATATATATATATATATATATATATATATATATATATATATGTATATATATATATATATATATATAATGTAATGTCTCTCTGTCTGTCCGTTAGTGCGCTTATCACTCGAAAACCACCAATTTATGAGTTTTTTTTTTTTTAAACATACACTACTGTCAGAAAGTATTTGCCCACCTAGAAATTTCAATGTAACTGTCAAAATTTAATGCCTAATTACACACTTTTATTATATTAGGTAAATTTAATTGTTCTTAACAACTGTCCATGATAAAATTGTTTAGATAAGCCTTTTTTGGTAAAATCACAAATTACAAACCAATTAGAACAAATTTCCAAGTTTTGCATGATAATCGTTTTGAGGAGATTTCTGAGAATTCCAGTTGAAGTAAGAACTCATTTCCAAGCTTCTAGGGATTATGGAAATTCCTAGTGACATTTTATGATAAAATGGTCACTCGAGTAGACAAATCGCGCGTGATATGCGGATGCCAAGAAGAACGGAATTTTTTCTGCGGGACATGGAATTCCCAACCAAAAACGTTCTCGAAAAACGACTCTCGCTGAAGACAGAGCTATAACAATGGCCATCAGACGTAATCGCCGCCTAACCGCACCAGAAATCACGGCTCAAGTAAACCTGGAGCGGCCCATCCCCATCAGCGTGACAACCGTGAAGAACAGGTTAGCAGAAGGTGGACAACACGGGACAGTTTCAGTGAGGAAACCACTTCTTAGGCAAGTGAATAAACGTAAACGATTAGAATGGGCCTGAGAACATGAAAATTGGACATCACAACAATGGAATTCCGTCCTTTGGAGCGACGAATCTTAATTCGAAATTTCGGTTTAAATCGACGAGTTTACGTGAGGCGGTCAGCTGGAGAGAGGATATTGGAAACCTGTCAGTTGCCTACAGTAAAACATTTTGTTTTTGTTAAAATCAATGCCATTTGCTGATTTTTTTTTTTAAATCCTTCGTTCCTAAAAAACGCGCTTTTTTTCTGCTTCAGGACTATCCTCTTAAGGAAAAAGTTTAAGATGGTTCAATGACCCACGGTTTTAAATCCAATTAATTGTTATTCTCGGTAGATACAATCAGTAGGTTCAAGCAATTTCTTTGTACGGTTTAAATAGATTACGAATAAATATTATACGTTAGTACTAAATAATAATCATTAAGTTGTCAATTCTTTAGGTGAAAAGTAAAGATAATAATAGCAGTAATAAAAGATCCGTATCTACGTAACTCTTAGTACAGTTAAAGAAGGTCGTTTTCTATTCCTATAATTTTTGGCCATGACTTTTACCAATTGTCAGGCAATTATCGGAAATCCACTTCTGGCAATTCTGAAAGACTTATTATTGAAATGCACGCGAACTTTAGTAAATCAGATGGCATATTTCGCGAGAACGATTGACATGTGCAGATACGATTATAGCTCTGTAATTTCGTAATTTTGAGGCATTCGAGCCATAATATGCGGTTGGAAACTTTGTCAATAATTGATCGTAGATATAACTAGAGTTAGGTAATAGGAGATTATTGAATTTTTTAAAAATTGCTATATTTTAAATGCAAATTATGTACGGTTTCTTATGTGCGACATAGATGCTATTTCGAAATTGATAGACAAACTCTTATTTTAATTGGGTACCAGCACCAACTTTTTTTGATTAGTAGTATGCGGGCTCTTGCTAGTATTTAAGGGTAATGCCACTCTAGGTCCCAGAAAAAAAAGGCTCACTTCGGGAATTTTTTTTCAAGAGTATAATAAAAGCAATCGAAAATTTATTTGAAGTACTTTATTACACAAATACTGAAGTGTATAAAAATATTGTTTTTTTATTTTTTTAATTCAAAATGACTGTTTCAGGATCCAGGAGGACAAGATACCTTTTATGCGAGGCCTGAAACGATATTTCCCGTAGATTTTAATCTAAAATAAAACCCCAAAAAATTTTCATTAATAAATGTTAAAAACTAGTGGATAACGTACGGATTTTGCCATAAGTTATAAACTCCCTTCTTTATAAACATTTTTTCATGACATTTTTGGGGTGAAAAATAAACATTTTTTTTTAAATGTGCAACATTTTTCGAAAAAAAAAAAACGATATTTTCAAATTTCCGTACGTTATCCACTAGTTTTTGACATATATGAATGAAAATTTTTTTTTTTTTTTTTTTGTTCTAGGTTGAAATCTACGGGAGCAATTGTTTCGCTCTTTTCAGGTCTCGTGTAAGAGGTGCCTTTTCATTAATAAATGTAAAAAACTAGTGGATAACGTACGGATTTTGCCATAAGTTATAAACTCCCTTTTTTAAAAACATTTTTTCGTGAAATTTTTGGGTGAAAAATTAACATTTTTTTTTAAATGTGCACCATTTTTCGAAAAAAAAAAAACGATATTTTCAAATTTCCCTACGTTATCCACTAGTTTTTGACATATATCGGGTGGCGCATAAGTAATGCTATGATTTATTTAATGAATAACTTTTTTCTTTCTGATTTTATTTAACGTTGGCGTTTATTAAAATTTAGAATATAGTCTGGAAATATGTTCACATTATGTTTTGAAGATAACATCTTTCAAATGGTGCCCATTGTTTGCTTCGACCTGACGTGCTCTTTCCAGAGCATTTCCCATAACTTTTCTTAGAATTTCAGGTCCCAGCGCCCTCACTTCTTCTCGGATATTCACCTTAAGCTGTTGGATGGTTCTTGGCTTATTGGCATATACCTTACTCTTTAGGTAACCCCAAAGAAAAAAATCGGGAGCCGTTAAATCGGGCGAACGCGGCGGCCAGTTAAAATAAGAAAAACACGATATTATTCGATCGGCAAAAATTTCGCGCAGGAGAGCCATAGTTGGCCGAGCTGTGTGAGCTGTGGCTCCATCTTGTTCGAACCACAATTCTGGATTGTTCTCTACCTCGGGCCTTAAAAAAATTTTCAATCATTGCCCGGTATTGAATGCCATTCACATTAACCGCAACTTGTTCGTCCTTTTCGAAAAAATATGGTCCAATGATCTTTTCTGAAGTTATTCCACACCATACTGTGCATTTAAGTGGGTGCATTTGATGTTCAATAATTATTCTTGGATTTTGGGTGCCCCATATTCTGCAATTTTGTTTATTTACGTGACCATTAGGTGGAAATGGGCCTCATCGCTCATTATGAGTTTGTGAATAAACTCGTTGTTTTCTAGGCACAATTCTTGCAAACAGCGACTATATTGAATGCGTCTTTGTGCATCATTTGGTTTTAACTCATGAACCAATTGAATCTTATATGGGAAAAGGTGTAAATTATGTAAAATTCTTTGCAAAGACCGCCTAGACATCACCAACTGCTGAGACCGTCGCCTGGTGGAAGTTTCACGGTTTTCCTCAATACTTGCTTGCACCCGAGCAATGTTCACATCATTTCGAACTGCACGAGGTCTTCCAGCACGCGGAAGATCACAGACAGCCCCTTGTTGCCGAAAATGCTGAACCAATCGGTAAATTGTTGGAGCGCTAGGTGCATTTCGAACATGAAAGAAATTTCGATATGATCTTTATGTCTGAAAAAATCTGAAAAAATTGAACAACTTTGGTTCTTTGTTCTGTGCTGAGTCTTTCCATCATAAATTTCCCAAGATTTTCAAAGTTAATTCTGAAAAAAAAAAAATAAAAAAAAGACGTTAACAAAAAATGTATTCACTTATTAAATCATAACGTTACTTATGCGCCACCCTATATTAATGAGGATTTTTTGGTTTTTTTGTTCTAGATTGAAATTTACGGCAATCGTTTCGCTGGTTTCAGGTTAGTTCAGGTTTCAGTTTGAATTAAAAAGATAGAAAAATATTTTTGTACACTTAAATATTTGTTTAATAAAGTACTTCAAATAAGTTTTCAACTGCTTTTATTATACTCTTAAAAAAATTACCGAAATTAGCTTCTTTTCGTAGGGCCTGGAGTGGTCTTATCCCTTAATATTCGATCATACAATTTTTGGTGCTTTTCTTGCAACCGTTCCGAAACAAAAAACAATAATAATGAATTAAAACAGTCTAATTTTATCTCAAATTATAGTGAAATTTATATAACTTTCTGCTCCAAGAAGAGACATTAATGAAAATTGCCCCAAAATTGGGAAAAAAAAACATGAAAGAAGTCAATAATTACACAGGTCTGCAACAAAAATGCTGTCTGGATGTTTTCAACTGATTTCTATGTATTTAGGTGTTCTGAAAACTAAAAAAATACTCAAAAAATTCCAGAACGTCAGGTTATTTTGCAAAACGCAAAATTTTATTATAAAAAAGGGTGTTTTTTTTTTTGGGCTAACTTGAAGTCATACATAAATAGGTACAATTTTATTTTGATTACTGTTTTTAAATGTATACAGGCCATAACTATAATTACTTTCTAAATAAAGAACGCCCTGTGTGAGGTAAATTAATAAACATAAACGTTGTAACCAGAACGTGCGCGCTCCGATAGTGTAGAAAGTGGCGCAGTACAATTACGTGTTAACTCGTCATTGTTTTATAGATCTTGGTTCAATATAGTGCAATGTCATCTGTGCGGAAGTGTGTGAATTCGTCTGACAGTTTCTGTTATATGTGTGACGAATATATGGTATTAAAGCAACAACTTAATATTACGGACTTTGTAAAAAAAGTATACTTCACGTATTTTGGCTTAAAACTTGGAGATCAGGATAAAGTTTGGGCACCTCATAAAGTCTGCAAACGATGTGTTGAAGACCTTCGAAATTGGTTTAAGGACAAGAAAAAAGCTTTCCGATATGCGATTCCTATGGTATGGCGCGAGTAAAAGGACCATAGTGATGATTGTTACTTTTGTTCGTGTAATGTGAAAGGGTATAATTCAAAATGGAAGCAGTCCATTTCATACCCCAATCTGCAATCAGCATCCCTCATGGGACCGAAATACCAGTGCCCAAGGCCCCTGCTACCTTGGAAGAGATTCCAAGTTCTGACGAAGATGGTGCTGTACCTGAACCCGATGACAAGTCAAGTTTTTAATTTGAAGATGACAGCAGTCCGAAATTGTGTTCCCAGGGCGAGCTAAATGGTTTGGTAAGAGACTTGAATCTTCCCAAAAACGCTGCTGAGTTGCTTGGATCAAGGCTCAAAAGCAGGAACTTACTTTTGCCGGGAGTGTCTTCCTCCTGGTTTAGATATCGTGAGAAGCAGTTCACTTCCTACTTTGCCCAAGAGTTGGTTTATTGTACCAATATTGAAGGTTTGATGGATACATTTAAGATCTCATACGACCCAGCACAGTGGCGTATTTTCATAGATTCTTCAAAAAGAAGCCTTAAAGCAGTTCTGCTTCACAATGGCGGTTTCTATGCTTCCATTCCTGTCGGTCATTTCGTACACCTCAAGGAAACCTACAAGAACTTGGAATTGGTTCTTTGCAAATTAAAATATAAAGACCACGGTTGGCAAGTGTGCGGTGATTTAAAAATCTTGGGCATGTTGTTCGGACAACAATCTGGGTTTACCAAATTCCCTTGCTTTTTGTGTCTACGGGATAGTAGAGACCGAGCAAATCACTGGACCAAAAAGTGTTGGCCTCCGAGGGAGCTTAAAGTTGAGGAAAAGAACGTCCTGCATGAAACTTTGGTGCTTCCTCATAAAGTTCTTCTACCACCGCTTCACATAAAGCTGGGATTGATGAAGCAATTTGTAAAGTCACTTCCAAGAGATGGAAATTGCTTCAAATACTTAATATCAAAGTTTCCAGGCCTCTCGGAGGCAAAGTTGAAGGAAGGTGTTTTCGTTGGACCAGATATTAGACGGCTTATGGCTGATCCACAATTCATCACAACCATGACGGATCCTCAAAGAGAAGGGTGGATTGCCTTTAAAGAGGTCATAGAGAAATTTTTAGGCAATAACAAAGGCCCTAACTACAAACAAATCGTTAAAAGAATGTTAAAAGCATTTCAAGCTTTAGGTTGCCTAATGAGTTTAAAAGTACATTTTCTTCATTCCCACCTCGACTGTTTTCCAGAAAATTTAGAAGATCTGAGTGAAGAGCAAGGTGAACGATTTCACCAAGATATTAAGGAGATGGAAAAAAGATACCAGGGAAGATGGAGCGTCTCAATGATGGCAGACTACTGTTGGACGCTTCAGAGAGACCTTCCAGATGCTTCCTACAAGCGAAAATGTACCAAAAGGAGTCTCACTGGGAAAAAGAAATGTGTTTAGTGCTTACTAATGAATGTATTTTAGATAAAAAAATAAGTTTTGTTACGCAATTATAAATTAAAAAAAAATTTTTTAGTCTTTTATCTTTTATTTTAAGATGATAACGTGTTTAACATAGATACCTACCTTGTCAGAAAACGTGACGTTCTATGACAAAATGAAAGTCATTTTCGGATTCAGTACACCCAAAAACATAAGAATTACGCAAAAAAACCAAAACAGCTCTCAATTTTTTTTTTTTTGCAGACTTGTGTTATTGAACAAACTTACATTTTGTTGTGTATTGCTTTCTCCTCAGTAAAGTTGTACAAGAGAGAGAAATAAATAAAAATCACAGTCCAATGAATGGCTAAATTCATGGAAAACGTGCCCCTTGTGTTGTGACAAACTAATTGTATTTTATAATCACTAGTCAACTAAGTCGCATTTTCAAATTATATTTTATAAGCTACTTGCTTTGCTGCTTAGTTAATGAAACAAACATACTTTGAGATGCGAAATAATCAGTCTTGAACTTGGAGTGATCTTCCGATGTTTCGCCAAAAATTACAGAATGCATCCTCAGAGATATTATATCTTCGAGATTAAAACAGAGAATAAGGCACAGAAACACCACTCAATTATTCCTACATGTGTGTAGTAATTGGTTTCCATGTGCGATACAAACAGCAACGTACCGATCGAAACGTCTTGAACCAAATCTAATAAATAGATTGAAGACTTTCTGAACAAAAAAAACACTTTTCTCTAGGCCAAAGAAGGGAAATTTGTCAAAATAAAACTAGATTTTTAGGCCCCTGCGTTCTTCGAGATATTTTAATCTCTCAGAATTATAGTTTTCATCTAATCTAGAGCAATAATGATTACCCTTACTTACCATGTTAATATCCGATAAAAATTTCTTTTTGTCATCATTTCTTCACATTTGAGAAGAGAAACGTCAAAGTTAAAATCTGGAGAATACGGTAGATCGAGAATTACTTTGTAATTGAGTTTGTAGATTTTTGCGTCGAAACTGAAGATTTGGGAGTAGATTTTTTATGGGTCTAGCCCACGTGATGTAGGGAAATCCCTAAAGTGATATAGGAGCGACACGGGGGTGCGTTATTGTAGTCAAAAAAGGATTTTCTTACTGGACAAACACAGATATGTTTTCTCCATTTCATCATCCTAACATTGTAATAATCTAAAATAATATTATCCTGTAATAGTTTCCGACTTGTCTACAAGAATTATCCGATGTGAATCTCAAAGTACAGGTGATGGCCAGCTGACATTTTTACTTTTTTTGGAATCGGTTCCTCTTGTGCAGTCCGCTGCTTCGATAGTTATTTTGCTATAGATTTGGCGAGAGTCAAAATGATCAAGACGTCATGGGGAAATATTCAGCAGCTTCCAGTTTCTTATGAAACATGTTGTGTTTCCATGAGATACTCCACTTGCCTCAAGGCTCTATATAGGAAACAACCCCTCTAATCTTCTCTCCCGCACCTCTGACCCTTTTTAAATATTACTATATATATATATATATATATATATATATATATATATATATATATATATATATATATACATGTACATATATATGCATAATATTTGTTTATCATTGCAACAAAACGCCAGGAGAAAAAAGGTTTTGAACCTGGATATCTCTTCTTCTCCATCTGACATTTGGTAGAGCTCTCACAATTCTTTACATCCCCTCTCTGTTGGTGGTTACTTCTCCAACTTTGTTTTTGAATTTAGAAATATTGTGTTTGCCCCTAGTTTCCTTCGTAGCACCTTAAGACCCTTGTTATTCTCAATTGCTTCATTTAGTCTCTACGAATTAGATTTTCTGACATCCCTTCTTATTGCCTTAGAAATTTCTTTATGTATTTGACATTATTCTTCATTCCCTGTTGTATATCTATTTTTTATCTCTTTCTCTCGTTTTTGTTTTATTAGCTATTTTGTATTTTAATTGCGTTTTTGTCAATTCTGTGTTTTGAGGGATATCTTTTACATGCATCTTTCAATGTTTTTAAAATTGTTTCATTTATATTTTCAACGTCTATTTGCTCATAAGTGTCATTTTCTCAGCATTTCAGTTCTTTGTTTATCTGATCTCTATATACTTCCAGTTTTTCAATGGTAGTCCATCTAGGTGGTCCTTTTTTCAATATCATTTTGGTTTTTTCTTCTTTTACGTTCAATGTTATATTTGCTCTTACTAATCTATTGTCGTTATCAATCGAGATACTATTAAGAACCTGAATGTTATGTATTATGTTTATTGTCTGAGATGATGTACTCTATTTCATTCTTAGTAACGTCATCTGGACTTGCCCACGTCCACTTCCTCTTTGGACTTTTCTTGAAAAAGGAGTTCATTACATATAGTTCATGTTGTAACAGAAAATTTAGTAGCATAGATCCTCTCTCATTCCTTTCTCCGTGTCCCAAAGTTTCTAGCGTAGTTTCTACCTGGTATATTTTGTATCTCAATTTTGTATTAAAATCCCGGATGATAAGGACATAGTGTGCGGCAATTTTTCATTGCCCTATTAATATCTTTATAAAAGGCCTCACGATGCATGGATGTTGAAAGCAACTCTTGTGCTTAAACTTTCAATCTGCCACATACTTTTTACATGTCTCGTGGACGAGAAAGCCCACTCCTCCATATGACAGATTTTCTTCGCCTTTGTGATAAAACAGATTTCCAGACTTTAATGTCATTTCCAATTATCCGCTTCTCCGCACCTCACTAAGGCCCACTATATCCCAGTTTATGTGAGAGACTTCTTACTCCAATTCAAGTAGTTTCTGGTCTGATAATAGTGTTTTGGTATTATAAGTGGCTAGTAGCAATTGTCGTTTTCCATGGTAGCCTAGTCTTCTCGAGGGATTCTTAGTACCCTCTGTATTCTGTCTTATCCAGTGGCTACCGTAACCAGGGATCATCCTGCTGCCGGAGACTGAAGGCTGGGCCGTGGTAAAACTTGGGGCATCATTCACAAGGTTTTTCTATATTCCTGTCACGCTGGCCAATGTGAGTTAATAAAGGGGTGGGGGGTTAGGGGATGTATAGAATATAGATAGGATTTAGGATTCGGATATTGTTTCCTTCTAGTAAGGGAGGTAGGACGAAAAACATAGTTTGCGTGGGCAGGCTCGCTTTCCTGAAGCAGTTCTCTCTCTCTCTTCCACCAAGATTCTAAAAGAATATCTACCCGCTACCATTATATATTTACCAAGTTTAAAATTGATATCTCCTTTCGTTCGAGAGTTATCGTGCCAGATAGAGCGACAGGCAGACCGTCGGAAATGAGTGACTGTTTTTCGTGAGCTAGGAACGTGAAGAAAAGCAAAAATCTCGGAATAGGATTTTTTCACGAATACATTACTTCGTTTTAGCCAGGAAAGTAAAAAGGTATTGAATTTATCTTACAATGTCAAAATTATCTATGCAAACTATCCGATTTCAGCGTAAGATAACAACGCAACTAACTTCCAGCATTCCGAAATGTTGGTAAGCAAATTAAATGAGATGCCAGTTAGTTTCTGTATGGAAAGAGAAACAAAAGCAAACGGGACCTTTAATAAAAGCCCGAGCCTTTAACGAAAGCGCCGAAAAGGCGGGTACAAATCTCTCAATAAAATTCAAAGCCGCTGATTTGTTTTCTTGCCGTTTTACTGCTTAACAGAACGGCAGCAGGATTATTTCATGGTTATGTTAACAGTTTTAAGGAGTGGAAATGACTTGTATTAATGGTTGTTAGGGCAAAGTTACTTTGAACGGTTAAAAATGCAGTGGTCAGTATAATGGTAATTTAATTAATATTTTATTGTTAAGAATATTTACTCGCTACGAAAAATTTTGAAGATTGGACAATATAATTTAGTTTTGTGGTTCGCAAATATAAAAACTAGCTTCTGAAATGTATCTGTCTGTTAAAAAAAGAAATACAAGACGCGTTTTAAAAGGTCGTTAATAAAATGAGAACGATTTCAAATACTTTTTAGTGTTCCGTACGGAACACTTATAAGATCACTTCGGTGTCGGTCTGTCTGTCCGTCTGTCTGGTTGTCTGCCACACCTGATTTTCTCCGAAACTATATGATATAGAAAGTTGAAATTCGGTACTAATATAGGAATTGATGGCCTCATCAGAGCCATGTAGTTTTGAAAGTTAAATTTTGACTTAAGGGGTTAGTTTTGGGGGGTGAAATCGGAATCGAAAAAAAATTTTTTTTACTAGGTCATCGAGTGTGATGTCAAATGAAAGCTTGTGAAAACACGAGTAAAATATATATATATATATATATATATATATATATATATATATATATATATATTTATTTATTTATTTATTTACGGGCAGACCCATTTTGTACATAGTATTTACAGAAAAATTTCAATAATATAGTAAAGTTATAACAATACAATAACAACACCAGTAATTATCATTTCAAAAACTCTGTGGACTGTCAACAGTTTTTCTTTTAAACGTTTTTAAAGAGAGATTAAAAAAATCAAGACCCGCTTTACTGGCACCATTAGTGATTTTAGTGATCGGCGAGAATAGGCCATAGTTACATCTGTGGTACCGCGGGGCAAAGAGTACGTGGTCCCTTATTGATATTGGTGGAACATGAAAAATTATCAGACTCAAGAGATCAGAGCAGTCTATATGACCATTTACAAGTCGAAATAAGAAAACATATATCAGCAACTTTCCTACGTCTTGAAAGTGATTGCAGCTGAAGTCTTCGTAGCTGGTCCCCATAGGCAGTGATGTTCCACTTAAATTTGCAAGAGACATATCTAGCATACTTCCTCTGTACCCTTTCAACACCCTCAATATGCACAGCATACGATGGCGACCACACACATGACAGATACTCCAAAGAAGATCTCACCAAGGCCTTGTACAAAATATTCACGCTATCTACGGTCTGGAAATCCCTAGTATTCCTACAGACGAAGCCAAGGAGTTTAATATATTTGTTAGTAATAAAGTCATAATGAATATGAAAATCAAGCTTAGTGTCCAAATAAATACCCAAGTCACACAATGAGGAGACTCTTTCGAGAAGACAATTATTAATACTGTAGTCATACAAAAGCGGAACTTTCACTCGAAAGAACGACATAATCTTACATTTTTTAATATTTAGTTTCATTTTGTTTCTCCTGCACCACTCACTCACCATATCCAAGTCTCCCTGCAGTCTCATAGCATCGTCAACAGAATGAATTGCCATAGACAATTTCAAGTCATCTGCAAAAAACAAGGGCCTTGAAAATAGAATCATCTTTCGTAGGTCGTTAATAAATATATTAAACAGCAACGGGCCCAGGTGGCTACCCTGCGGCACACCCGATGCAACAGATACCTCACTCGACACAAAGCCCTTTACTTTAACAAACTGTTTCCTGTATATAAGGTAGCAGGTCAACCAATTCAGTAGTGATCCACAAAACGCATAACCTCTTAACTTCCCTATCAGGATATCGTGGTTGACTGTGTCGAAGGCCTTGCTGAAATCCGTATAAACCACGTCAACCTGACCACCCGCCTCCATTACATCAATAGTACTTTGAACCAACAAGATTAAGTTTGTAGCCGTCGATCTGCCACCAACGAAACCGTGCTGTTCCGGAACCAAAAAAGGTTTTATGAATGGTTTTAATTTGTCGCAAACAATTTTTTCGAATACTTTTGGAATAGAACTTAGAATGGAAATAGGTCGATAATTTTTAGCGTCTGATTTGTCGCCGGACTTAAATACTGGAGTAATGAAACTATATGTCCATTGGTCAGGAAAAACACCGCTCTCTAGGGACATTTTAAAAAGCATATGGAGCGGTTTGGTCAAAGCATAGACACAATCAACCAAAAATCTGGGAGATATACCATCAGGACCCGGTCCCTTATTTATGTCAAGTTTGGACATACAGTCAAACACCTCCCACAGGGAGATCTCAACAGGGGAGAATGATCCACCACTATCCCCACCATCCTCAAGCCCAGGCTCACCACCGTCAGTATCCGACCTATAAATACCCTGAAAATGAGACTTAAAAATTTCCACAATAGTCTGTCCATCCGTCCCTGTTAGCTCGTCTAGATTTATTAAGGTAGGGGTGGACTTGCCCCCCTTTTTACTGTTAATGAAATACATTATAGTGTATATATAGTGTATATATATATATATATATATATATATATATATATATATATATATATATATATATATAATGTAATACTTGCGCACACTTTTCTTCGTATTATTTTTAAAAAATTTCGGATGGGAGGTTTTTGGTAATCCAGCTTATTTTCCTCCGAGATTTTTGGTCATGCAGTTTATAGTTCTGGTCTAGCATCCAGTGATTACCGTTTCTTCCTACACCTCAAGAACTGGCTTGCATCTCAACGATTCCAGGAACCTAAAAAGTGCAGAACTGGCTGAAATTCCGGGTAGCGAAATTTTATAAGAATAGTTTGAAGAAGCTTATTTCGTGATATCAAAAGTTTTTGAAACGAAATGGTAACTGTGTAAAAAATAAAGTAACTATGTATGTATGTGAAACCACTAATAAAATTTCCCCTTTTTCAGCCGCTAGTATTTTATTATCGACCGGCATTTACTTTTGAAACGCGCCTAGTGTATATTGTACGAGGGATGTTTAATAATTAACAAGACAAATGGTTTATTCAATGACAATGAAATCTACATTACTTTTCACCGTAATCTCCATCAACATTTATGCACTTTTCCCATCGTTCTGTGAGCTTCCTAATTCCTCTAGTGTAGAATTATTCACCTTGTTGTCTGAGCCAGTCCTGTACAGGGTGAGTCAAGGATAGGGTAAAGTTCATTATCTCATTTGTTGCGGGAATGACGAACAAATGTTAAATACAATAGTTTTAGAGAATGTTAAGGTGCACAGTTTAAAATTATTTTTAAGTATACAGGGTACTTCAAAAAAAGTGTGACCGATATAACATATGTTTTTTCAAATAGAACATCCTATTTTCTAATTTATTTTTAAATTCTGCATAAAATTTTGCCATCGTAACCATTGACTTGTGACACGGTGGATTGTCTTGATGAAAGAGATGTTCATTTGGGGCCGTTTCTTTGCGATTTCTGCCTTCAAACGCACCAATAACCTTACATAATATTTGCTATTGATGGTTTTTCCCTTCTCAGCAGAGTCGATGAAAATTATTCCATGAGCATTCCAAAATACAGAGGCCAAAACCTTCCCAGCCGACTGATGTGTCTTTGATCGCTTCGGGAGGCTTTCACCAGCTGCTGTCCACTCCGCTGACTGCCGATTTGATTCCGGTGTGTAGTAGCGCATCCATGTTTCATCCATAATCACATATCGCATGAAAAAAAGCATTTTTATTGCGCTTAAGCAGGTCCAAACAGCGCTCAGAATCATCAACATGTTATTTTTGGTCCACTGTGAACAAACGCGGTACCTATTTCGAACAGAGCTTTCTCATTCCCAAATGTTCATGCAAAGTATGACCAACACATTCTTTTGATAACTTTAGGGCAGGGGTGCTCAAACTTGAACTGCTGGCGTCTAGGTAGGGTGTATCGTGGCATAGATACTAGTTTTCCGCACAATATGCATATTTTTAGTCACGGTAAGTGTAGGTCTGCTCTTAAATGTCAATGAAAAAACTCATAATTATTCAAAATTGCGAGTTTATTGGTTCTTACAAAACAAAACGAGTTCTAGTGTCTAAACTTAACTAAAGAGTGACTTTCGATGTTGAAGCGTGGCACTGCATGTCCTCAGCATACTTTTCATAAGATGGTACGTAATTACCGAGTGCTAATCGCAAGCATGATGACATATGTTCGTCAGTTAGTCGATTACGATATTTTGACTTAATTATCTTCATTTCAGAAAATGCAGACTTGTACAAGTAAGTTGACCCAAACATTGCCGTCAGTTGAAGGGCGATTGGCCTTAGATTCGGATATTTATCTTCAGATATAAAACACCAGAATTTTGTATCAGATACTGTGGCTTTGAGATGTATATCTGATATAATCTGCACTAACTCATTTTCAACAGAACATGAGTCCATGTTAAACTGACTTGCTATTTCAGTAGCTAATTCCTCAATGTTTTTACACGAAAAAGGATAACTCATAAATGATGCGATATTTGCCAATTTACTGAAATCATAAAAACGTATTTCGAATTGGCCCAAAATATTTGATAATTCTGCCTCATAAATATCATAATTCAACTGAGGAATCCTTGCTTTCAAAGACGGAAAATTTTTCAGATCCTTTCTTTTCAGTTGATCTATCATAAGTTGCAATTTACTTTTGAATGCGTTTATTGCGCTAATCATCTCAATAATAGTTTTTCCTTTACCTTGAAGCTCCAAATTAATGGTGTTTAAATGCATTGTGATGTCTGTCAAAAATGCCAAATCAGTCAGCCATTTTCCGTTTTTCAGCATTTGAGTGTCATCACCTTTTTCGTCAAGAAAAGCTGTTATTTCGGGCAATAATTCTTGAAACCTTTCTAGGAATTTTCCGCGACTCAACCACCTGACGTCCGTGAGAAGAACTAAATCAGTGTGTTCAGCTGACGCACTATCTTCCAACTGAAATTTAAAGAGCCGTCGTTGCAAGCTACGTGCACGGATAGAATTCACAATTTTTATTGCAATGCCCATAATCTCCTCCATGTTTAGAACTTTTGAACACAAAACTTGTTGATGTATAATGCAATGGAAGGAGAAAAATGAAGGGAAATCATCATTAGCTCGACACAATGCCACAAAACCGTTTTTGTTTCCACTCATTGCTGGTGCTCCATAGGTTGTAATGCACACTAGTTTATATATTGGTAGCTTGTAGTTTGTTACAAAATTGAAGAAAACGTCATATATATCTTCGCCACGGATCTTTCCTTTGAAAGGAATCATTGTCAAAAACTCTTCCTTAGCCGACATGGCATTGAATACCATTCGAATAAAAATACACAGCTGGGCAGTGTCTGTCATATCGGTGGATTCGTCGAACTGTAAAGAAAAGTATGTACATTCCATGATATCATGTTTTAGTTTATCTGCCGTGTCCTAACTCATGACTTCAACACGCCTTGTGACAGTCGGACGAGATAACCGAAGTTCTCTAATAGCAGACATAATCTCTGTTTTATTTTTAAAATCTCCAAATAAAGTCTCACCCGCTTCAATAAATGCTTCTTCACAACCAATCCATCATCAAATGGTTTCTTGTGTTTCGTCAATATATGAGATATTTTAAATGACGCGATCGTTGCAGCTTTTGATTGTTTGGCTGGTCTTGTGAACATGGTTTGTTCTTTTTTCAAACAAGTTATCAAATCACGTACTTTTCGTTTTCTTAATTCACTCTGTGACGGAAAATCCTTTTCATAGTTTTTATGAACCGTTTTATGATGCCTCTCTAAGTTCCCACGCTTAGGTATTGCAACTGACGCACGGCAAATGAGACAAATGCACTTATCCTTTACCATACAAAAGAAAAATTCTTCCTCCCAGTCGTTATTAAAATGATAAGTTTTACTTTTCTTCGCCGCACTCATTTTGGACTATTTATTAATAAACTTTGT